>JANEYF010004321.1:0-515612 GCA_029963845.1 Rhamnusium bicolor | reverse complement strand
TTTAACATCAATTAAGACTAGTGTAAATAACAAATTTGTATTTTAGATTTTGCACAGATGAAATTACTTAGCTTTCACGTTCACGTGGAAAAGAAAAAAATGTTCCAATGTTCCAGTGTATCTTTTATTTTTTACAGCTTTTGTAACAGCAATAGTGAACTGGATTTTTTCTTTGCTGATTCTATCACACCACATTAAAAAATAAACAAAAAATAAATAAAGTATATAAATTACGCAATAAAATCACAGTAAAACCAATAAAAAGTATCTATAACCTGGAACGTAAAGGATAGCTGCGTCTAGCGGCCTAGCGACAAGCTGAAATAACCTACTGATTACTGGAAACATATTGTTATGCGTAGTTCTCGGCGCATGTTGTACACTTGATTTAAAAAAAACTGGTACAACTCTTGTAATCGAAAATCTTAATAGTTTAGTTGTATGCATATGTCTGTAAATAGGGCTGGCCAGGCATGTCGAGAGGGGGTGGAGAATAGGTGATTTACCCCGGACCTGGGCTTTTTTGGAGAAGATCGGTTTTCTTTGTGTTTTTAAATTTACTAAACCTTTCTCTTTTATTTTATTAAAATGGAATTTTAAAAAATAATTAGAAAATAACTTTTTCAAAACATTTTCAAGCCTGCCATATTATTGTTTAAAAAAATAATATTTGTTATGGATAATTCTACTAATGGTTGTAATTAAAATACTAACTGAATAATGATAATTCTGTTTTTAAAATAAGAACACAAAAATACCACTTGAGATTAAAAAAAATGTAAACAATGGACTTCATAAATGAACTTCAATTACGTAATACAGAATTAACTAATATTTTGTCATTGCTCCATTAGCGTCTAAAACTGCCTGAAGTCTTGCAGGCATGGACAAAATCAGATTTCTTACAAGGTCAACTTCTTGCGACAAGTTCTCCCAAGCGTCTTCAATTATCCCTTATAATTCTTGGGCATTATTTGGATGGTTATTTAATTTTCTTATATGTTTCACCATTAGTCCCCATACATTTTCAATTGGATTTAAATCCGGACTTTTAGATGGCCACAGTAACAACTCTATGTTTTTATTAAGAAACCATTGCCTGACACGATGGGCCGTTTGTATGGAGCAGTTGTCTTGTTGGAAAATAAAATTATTTTCCGGAAACACCTCTATTACTGACCGCAACATAATATTGTCTAATATTTCAATATATTTAATGGAATTGAGATGACCACCACTGTTCCAACACACACTTAACCCATTTAGGCTCATCCAAGCCCAGACATTGACTGAAAACCTTCCTGATATTTGTGGATCGAAAGTATATTTTTCGTCGTATCTAGTGGAAGGAGGCCTATATACGCGAACATGTCCATCGTTACAGGATTTAAAAACCTTTTCGTCAGAAAAGACAACTTGTCCCCAGAAGATTTTATCATTGATTATATAGTTGAGTGCAAAAATAATCCTACCCTGCTTCTTTTCTTCTGAAAGTTTGCATTTTTAAGCCGCTGAACAACACTTTAAGTCGCTTTGTAGTTTTATTCTTCTGCAAGCAGTAGATACCGAAGCAGGGAAATTTGTCTCTGAAATTGCATTTACTGCAGTCTGAAAAGGGTTTTCTATTAGGTAATTTATAAGATTTTCATCTTCTTGATTATTGCTCTTTCTGGGCCTACCGGAACCAACTTTACGGGACACCGTTTGGTTGGTTTCCCATTGTTTTTTAACACTTATTATCGTGGTTTTACTCACATTGTATTCAGCAGCAAGTCTTCTTATGGACCAACCATCTTCAATTTTAGAAACAATTCGAAATTTTTGAATATCTGTTAGATGTCGAACCATTTTTAATACTGACGCCACTGATTAACGTCAAAGTGACATTTGTAAGATTATTAATATCAATCAAAGAATGAATGATTTACATAGCTAAAAGAAAGTGTACCAGTTTTTATTGAAATCAAGTGTACGTTCTCTCTCTACATTCGCTTGGTAGAATGCATTATAATGGGCCGGCTTTAGTAATGAAGGTTGAAAATGGTATGTTTGACAAACGAGACGATCAATTCAGGCTAGGTTTAAAAATCATATGTTTCAAACCGGTTCGGTAAAGTAGTTGGCTAGATAGCAAGTGTGACTAGATAAACTCTCTAATACAGCTGCGGGTTTAAATCCCGCCATCAGCACTATGTCGGTGGGAATGGTTGTGTGCCCACCTTGTTTCATCAATGTACTCTTGCCTGTGTAGCTCCGGCTTTGGATTTAGGGAGTTGTCTAATTTCTGTGGTGTTCATGTATTACTATTATTATTTATTATGTACGTCAAATAAGGAAGAACATATAAGTCTACAATTGCACAGCAAGTATTTGAGAAGAGCTGTAAAATTGATAACTCAAAATTAATTAGACTCAACTACCGGACGGCTAGATTTATTTGAAAACTTAAAAATCACAAAATGTATAAATAATATGAAAAGTGACAAAGACACTATTCCAAATAGTCCGTTAACTGAATAGTTGTTCACAGTGACCCTAGTTAAGTAATAAATATGCCACTCCTTTACTATAAGTTAGTTTTAATCATCTACAGATGATTCCACATTGGTTGGCGAAACACCCACTGAGTACAATATTCAGTGTTTTGGTTTCGGCAACTACTTTAATGAGATTAAATCCCATTCTAAAGCACATTAATTTACAAGACTAATAATGATTTATTGACTGAAACAAAGTTCTATACTCGTCTATTTGAAAATTCACAAGAAAAAAAATTAATTTTCAATTCACATAAAACTTTTTGTAACTGCCACTGATTATGGATCATTAGTGATTACAGAATTATAAACTAATAAGAATATGTTTAAAAAATATATTAGAATAATTACATTTAGTACGAAATTTATGTAAATTACAGGAAATTGGCACCTACTTTTAAATTTATATTTACGTCTAATTTCATTTAAATAGATAATAATCAGACGCTATTTAATAACAGATAATTAATTAATTTAACATATTAACTCAGCATGAACACTATGAATAAACGAAGTTATGAAATTCTAAATTCATATGTAAATATATTTAATTAATACTTATAATAATTCTCCTAGACCTTAGAAAGATGCTTGTATTATGTGGCTTATAAACGTGGAAAAAAACATATAAAATTGTCTGTAAAAATGCAGCTAACAATCTGTGTTCTATTCTACTTATAATCAAAAATTTGAAGAAATGTACATTTACATAAAAAATCATAGTATTAATCGCACAATACAATACATACAAGATATCTCAAAATTAATTCCCCAACCACCGGGGTTAGACTCTATGACCAAAAATAAGTCGAAAATCACTTGTCAAAATTTCGAAAAGTTACTCCTTACGAAATTATGTCCAGCTTAAACATCGCAATGAAGGTATTTTTTGCAAATCAATTTTTGAAATAGGTATCCCGGTAAAGATAGTTTATAATCAAGTCACCCTTGACGAAGACAGAATACGACATTTTGTGTGTCAATGCCAATAAAATATTTCAAATTTAAACTGACGTACAACGGTAAACAATTAAATTTTCATACTTATTATAATGCCCAGAAGGTACAGCAATCAAGAATATTTAGATATGATTAAACTACTCGGAGTTTGTAATAATAATGCTCGTGCCGCAGAGCGTCTGTACCGCCACAGTTTTCCTACTAGGCGACACCTAGATCATAAAACAATAAGTGCTGTTGAAGTTCGTCTACTTGAAACTGGATGTTTGGCTCCTAACATGATTCATGATGGTTGGCCTAGATAGCTAACATGGCAACAAGAAGAGCAATTACTCTACGACATTGAAGAAGATCCGTCTGTAAGTACCAGGATCTTGGAAGCCAATCGTCACCATCGTCGTAGTACTATTCACAGATTCATGCAAAGAGAAAATCTGTATCCTTATCACTTACAGCCGGTTCAAAAATTGCATCCTGGGGATAGTGAGTTGCGCTTACAGTTCTCCAGATGGTTTTTAAATTGCTTAGATACAAATGAAGACCTTTTTAAGTAAGTATTGTGGAGTGATGAGTCCCATTTTAATCAGTTAGGGGTGTTTAACTAGCACAACTTGCATATCTGGAATTACGAAAATCCACATCAAATTAGAGAATCACATAAGCAAGTGCGTTGGAGTGTAAATGTGTGGATTGGTCTGTTGGACAATGACATAATAGGACCACATTTTCTGCCTAGGATATTAAACGCAGAGAATTATGCAAATTTTTGCGAAAACATTACCTACCTTTTTGGAAGATATTCCCTTATTGCAACGTCACAGTATTGTGAATCAACATGATGGAGCGCCTGCTCATTATTCTCGAAATGTTAGAGAGATATTAAATCGACGATTTCCCAATAAATGGATCGGTCGCGGAGGACCTAGTTCTTGGCCACCTAGGTCCCCGGATCTCAACCAAATAGACTTTTGGCTTTGGGGTTACTTGAAAATGCGGTATACAATGTCCTGCCGAATAATGAAGATGACGTTATTGTTCGGATTTATGTAGCATTAACTCAAATTACAAACGAAACAATAGGTCGTGTTGAAAACAATTTTCTTCGCCGATTGCATGCATACATAGAACAAAATGGCGAACATGTGCCTTGTAAATTTAAGTATTTTAATTTTATTTTTTGTAGATGTTACTTGATTTAAATTAATAAACTATCTTTACCTGGACACCTATTTCAAAAATTGATTTGCAAAAATACCTTCATTGCGATCTTTCAGATGGCCATAATTTAGTAAGGAGTAACTTTTCGAAATTTTGACATAAGTGATTTTCGACTTATTTTTGGTCATAGAGTCTAACCCCGGCGGCTGGGGAATTAATTTTGGGACACCCTGTATTTTGGGAAACACAAAATCAACAGATATCTGAGTAGGAGTAGACAGTGAACTTTGGGAGCTCTGGTGGGAAGGACCTACCTCTTCAGTTTAATTACTTAATTTAATAATGAATACTAACGATAATATTTCGACTCCGCAATTTCGGTCTACATCCACTGACATAACGCGGCATTACAAGTACTATATTACTACGTAAGGCACTCGTACGGGGTTGACAAAACACCCGTGCTGCCTCATGTACCTGAAGAAATGTCGCATTTACTGGAACTACTCGTTCCCGACGGCTAATCCAAGTCTGACATAGTCCTCCTCGACCATAGACTCAAGATAATGTATTTCATTGAGTTCTCATTGCTAAAAGAACATCTGCTTGAGGGACGAGGAAAAATGAACCAAATATCGTGATCTCCGGTACGAGATCCAAGTGCTGTACTTGGGCTACTCGGTTGAGATGGTCGTCCTAATAATAATCGGTGTACTCGGTGGGATGAGACCGATGCGACGCTGCTCTCGGTATTGTGTTGATTGGTAAGGATTTTGTAACACTTGTTATGCCATAAAATGAAATTTTCTTGATCAATTTCATTAATATTTATATTTATAATTGACATTTTTTTTTCTAATGAAACCCTTATTTTCGCACATTCTGAAAATATATTTTAGATTTATTTGTACCACGAACTAAGCAACTAGCTGCAGACGATTGACAAAAATCATATTTTTTAAAATTGATTTTTTAGCTTGGATTTCCTTTAACATTCAGTTCAAAGTTGGATTCTGGGGTAAGCATTGCATCGACTTTACATCGTTCAAATTCGATACGAAAAATCGGTACTGAGACTAGAATTTGTATGGGTAACCAGACAAGCGGACACAGCAGTCTCGTCCATCTTGTAACCTTAGTAGCGGAAATAGGCCGATGTTAAATAAATGATAAAACAACTCACTCTTCATATTATAATTCATTACGTATCTGTAATATTTTATATATTACAGGTAATTAAATAAATAGACATTTCTTAAAGCACGTGCCCTATGCAGTTCAATTAAGGAGCACTGTACCAGATTAAAACTGAAAAACGGTTGAGAAACGAAAAGAATAATCGTTACTGAAGTTATATTACATTACACACTAAACTAATTGTCATTATTCGTATATAGAGCGAAACAATACTATATGGCTGAAATGCACTCACGGCGCGCGTTGCTATTTTCCTCCAAAATCAAAGTTTTTATCTTATTTTTAAAGAGTTTGACGGCTCCTTCTGCAGCGCCGTTACTCATAGGGTTATAACAAGGTGAGGTTATGTGCTTAATGCCATTTTGATTCAGAAAATCTTTAAACTTACTATAAAGTAGGAACTAAAGAAGAACGATTGTCACTTACGATAATAGATGGTATTCCAAACCTAGCGAACGATTCTCTAGACTTTTCAGCACTGGCGGTTTTTCTATAGGGTCATTTGGTCAATGAACTCCCACATACAAATAAAAAAATAGAGCTATTCATTTTCTGAGGTTTAAAAATATATAATAAATATTTTTTTAATATTCTTAAAAAATATATTAAAGTTTCTAGTTCATTCTATGCACAATACTATTCAAATATCTAGATCGCAGGATTTCGTATCCCCTCCGAGCACCGAGCTCTACATTCGTATTCAATACATTATTCATTTATTGAATTTAAAAATCTTGGGTCAATCCACAACGTGTCCTCAAAGCTAGCTACGGACCGAATTTACTACGAATTAAAGTGAAATAGACTTATGCGCGAATCGTCAGAAAGCAAGAGAGACAGAAAATACTGGAGGGGACAATGTCTCTGACACACGGAAACGGTAACGCACGAAGTTCACTAGAGCAGTCTTCGTGGCAGTCTTAATGCTGACTGGATATGCGTTGGTCAGTAAATTCTGTCGCGTTGTTTTTAATATTTTTATTTGTGAACATTTTATTAGTAAATCTCTACTTGTCGTGAAATTAAGTAAAACAGTGTTTTTGGTGTTTACTATTAAATATGAGTGTTGTACAAAATATATTAAAACTGAAAGATGGCCATAAGTTGGGTTATGAAGACCGAGTGAAATTCAAAGGTGGTGGCCGTCCAAAACCTAATATGACGATAAAACAAACATCTCTTGATAAGAAAAAATAAGTTAATAGGTATTTTTAATTAAAAAAAGTTATTCTTCAGCAAATTTTATTCATTGTTACGCTCATCAACTAAATTTAATTTTACAAAAAGCATTAAGTTAGGATAAAAGCATAAACATTTTTTTTGCTAATTTACATAGCTTTTCTTCATTCTTTGGAAAATCGCCAAAAAGAACAGCCGTGTTAGATAATGTTGTTAAGGTGAGATTACCTAAAGCGGCTCCAACACGATGGAATTTTAATACAAAGTGCATAGAGACTGTTTATACCTATCGAACAGAATTATTAGAGTGTTTAGAAAAAATCATTGCTAATGAATCAGAAAACAACACTCTAAACCAAGCTATTGGTTTAAAAAACTACTTACAAAATGAACATTTTCTTTACTAGTTAAATTTTTTCATTTAGTTATGCCTCATTGTGATATATTGTTCAATCATTTACAAAAAATGTAATATCGATGTCATAACAGTAAATAAGTGTATTGGCGTTTTTAATAGTAAAATTGAAGACATCAGAAATAAAATTTTGAATAACTATTTGGAGGAGACATCCATGCAGTCTGCCCAGAGATGTAAAACGGAAGAATCAAAAAGGAGAATTTCATTAGAAGTTTGTGATATAATTACATCTGACATCAAAAACAGGTTTGGCTTCAGTAATCATTTAGCAGTGTCTCAGTTATTTCACGCAGATCGATTTAAAGATTATAAAAAAAGCTTTCCTCAAGATATGTTTAAATTAGTTAAAACGGAGTATCCAGTCATAAATCATTTGAAACTTAAAACTGAATTAGAAGTATTACATAGCCGAGAAGATTTTTCCAATAGTGAAGGTGCAGTTGCTTTGTTACAGCTTTTTATTAATAATTTGTGCAATACTTTTTTTGAAAGTGTAAAACTGTTAAAAATCTTGTGTACTCTCCCTATGACTACCGTCGAAAGTGAACGTTGTTTTTCCACCTTAAAAAAGAATAAAGACATTTTTAAGAAATTCCATGGGTCAGGAAAGGTTATCTTCTTTAGCTATGCTTACCATAGAAAGGGCATTAATAAAGAAGATAAAACACTTTAATGAAAAAGTAATTGACCACTTTGCATCTCAAAAAGACCGGGGGATCGACTTGGAATTTAAATTACTTTAAAAGGTAGGTAATACAGTAAACTTTTCTAATTGACCTCCCTATCTCTTGACCCACGAACCGCCACTGCTTTTCAGTAGTTTCTGTTAACAGTCCATCAACCATTAGAATATGCTGCTGTTATTTTGTGAATTTCTAGATAACCGCCAATTTAATCGAAAAAACCGAAGCACTGTTGGAAAGCCAGTAAAATTACGAATAATATTGAGGAACATACCTGATGTCAAAGATTTTTGTGATTAACTTGAAAGTTTGTGAGATATCACGAGTTAAAAAAAATATGTTTCACGTAATAGACATTTTAGTAAAATATTGTCAAACCGTCAGTACGCCCATATAAACCCATCTATTTTGTAAGTCAATTTTCTAAATACATTTATAATAATGATAATATAAAATTGAGATCCAACGTAGGATTTTCTAGTGAGTAAACATATTTTCTTAGATTTTTTCATATTTTGGGCCCCAAAAGATTTTTGTACAACCAAGTCAAATTTGGTTCTCACAATTAGAGGTCATTTAATGATTTCCAATAGCCAAAACCTTTTAAACATGAACTTTTTATTTAAGGCTTGTAGGATGCATTTTATACTCTACTATTAGATCATTTTTTATTCTCGTAAGTTTAAATAATACTGATACATTTTCAGGTAATTTATGCTTTCAATTTACAATAAATAAAAAAAGTATATTTTGATTAATGGTTACTCGCTAAGTCAGCAAAATAAAAATTAATTAAAATATACTAATTAATTCATAAATAAGCAAAGGTAGGTAGTTAAGTGAAACTATTAAGAATGTTGACTTGATTAATAAATAATATCTTGAATTAATCGCATTGCAGAAAATACATATATAGGCTGGAATTTTGACTCGGCATATCATTGTATTCTCTTTTTTTTTTTGGAAGCAAATATGACAGCTACAAAACGTTTATTTATTTATTACTTGTTCAAATTTAAACTGTACCCATTATTGCTGCCTTAGTTTCTCACCTCACTAAGTTAAAACAAACAATACTACATAACACATCATGCTTTATTTTTATTCAGATAATAATCGACTTCATAATGACAACATCCACCTACAGAAAGACGGAGCACCACCAGAAAATGTTCGTCATTTGAAGAGTGTGATATATAAAACAAACCTGATAAACTAGATAGTAGTTGTAAAAAAATTTAACACAAACTTCAACTGATAAATAGAAATGTCTTATTGTTAATGTTCATAATTGCTTTGGTTATTGTTAAAAAATAAATGATACACATTTTAAACAGCTGCCATGATTCATTAATAAATTAATTATTGAGATCTAATAAGAAGGATTAGTTTTTCTCTATATTTTAATGGTAAGTAGAGATAACTAAATCCTATATTGCTGGTTTTTTATTAAGATCTCTACCTAAAACCGCAAAAATATACAGGGTGTTCTATTTAAAATAAAAAAAGTTGATGTCACTTCCGCGGAAGTAGTATAAATTTCTTAATATCACGAAAATGTCCGCAAATATTGGATATGTCCAAAGTCAAAGTAGAACACAACAAAATTTCACCACAGCAGCGGCGAAAATTGTTTGTTTCCATACGTTTGACTAATGTTGTAGACATTTTTCATGGAATAATACAGGGTTTCCCATAATAAGTTGAGGTTTATTTAAAACGCAATAGCTTTTGAATTAATTGAGCGAATTATTTCAAATTCACTGCAAACTGTTAAGTTGGCTTTGGAATGTATGACAATTGTTTGTTTTATTTCCAAATTTTAAATCAATAATCAATAACCCGAGATTCATAGCAATTTCAAAAGTAGTGCGTTAAGGATGTTTATACAGTTGAAAAGAGGCTGTTTGTTGTTGAGTGCAACATTAAAATGAATTTAATTGTTGAGGCTCAACTCGAATATCGCCGCAAGTTTGGCGAAAAAAAGCAGCGACAATGCTCCAAATCACTTTATGCGGATACATAAACAAACAAAACTTCATGTACTGGTCAAATGAAAATCCAAAGAAACTGCATATTAGGACCCTTCACAGTCCAGTAGTTATTGTCTGGTGTGGGGTTGGTGTTCTTTTAAATATTGGTCCAGACTTTTTTGAGGATGAAAATTTTTAAACTGTAGCTGCGAAGTCTGAATGCTACAAGCATATGTTGGAGACATTTCTTTGTCCAGAACTCAACCAGATGTTACTACTTGATATAATTTGGTTTCAGCCAGATGGAGCATTACCTCATACCGCAAGGGACAATATGGCGGTATTGTGAAGATCATTTGGGGATCGCATTATTAGTCGATTAGGAAAGGTATCATGGCCCACAAGGTCTCCAGACTTATCGGTTCCAGATTTTTTCTGTTGGGCTATTTAAAGTACAGAGGATATGCAAGGAATTCTGGCCTATTCAAGACTTGAAGAACTTTATTCGTGAGGAAATTGTAAATACTGACTTGACGCGTTATGAAAAATTTTTTCTAAATAACACAAAATTGTGTTATTATTTTAACAAATTACAAACTGTATCTGAATATATTAAGGAAAAAAAAGGAAAATTTCTTTACTTCATACAGAATTTATTAAAAATTTAAAACCGTCAGCTTATTATACGTATGTATTGAAAAGCTTAAATTAAAATATGTTTTATTTAGTGCTAACATTCAACTTATTTCAATAATATTTAATGACAGAAATAAGTGGCATCGTAAAAGCCTCTCGGTGACTTGATAATCATCGTCAAATGATCTGATGAAAAGGCTGACAGTTTGTTAGCCATTAGTGTTTCATGTTCTTGCTATTTTAATTAAACAAAATGGTAATGTTCAGTACCACATGGTAGTATTACGTTTTAAGTTAAAATTTTCAACATGTGGCTGGCGTAATGGAACTAGTGACCGCTCATCAACTGGTGTTAAAGAAAGATTCATGTTGTGATGCAGTCAATCTACCATCAAGAGAAATGTCTTAACTTTTTATACTGATTCTGATTACAAATCGCTGGTTATCTTGTCGCTGATAATATTAAAATAAGTGCCCTATTTGTTTTAGCACTCTCTTTTAAAATAATATAAAGATGCTATATTTTCCTATAATAATATATGTATATGTATAAACAATTTATTTATAAAAAAAAACACAATCCAAGTATAATTAAAATTTAGTGAGATATATTTAGACATTAAGTTATGTGGTGTGTTTTATGTTTTTTTATTAGTTATTTACCAATATTCACGAATTATTAGATGTTCAACAAGTAATTGTTGAGTTGTAAAAGAAAATGTTAAATAATACACAGTGTGTAATGTATAACAAACGACGCCAAATGTCAAAAGTTGCAAAATTTTCTTAGTTTAAGTAATTTAAAACAGCTTAATAGTGTTTGCAACAGTAGTGGCAAGTTATTGGATCTGGTCATTAGTAATTTAAGCTGTGAGATACATCGGGACTCCGCTCCGCTTATTAAGGAAGACCTACATCACCATTACTGATCAGTACTTTAATTACCGACAATCACATTAACTTCTCTAATAATAACAATAATATTAAAAAATTCAATTTCCGTAAGGCTAACTATCCTAATCTATATGCAGAACTTCAAACAGTCGACTGGAATTTCCTTAATTCTTGTTCCAACGTTAATCTAGCATGTGAAATGTTCTACGGCAAACCAACAGAAATATTTGAAAAACACGTGCCAACTTTTGTAAACTATAAGCGTAAATATCTATTCTGGTATACTTCTGATATAATGAACAATATAAAGTTAAAAAGCTATTACCGTAAAAAACACAAACAGACCAAACTTGATAAGTATTTGGAGCAATTTAAAAGAGTAAGGTCGACAATTAAATCTGAAATTCAAGTAGCTTATAAATCATACCTTGAAAGTGTAGAAAATAGTATAAAAAATGATTCCAAATACTTTTGGACTTATATTCAATCAAAAAAACAATAAACTAGAATACCAGGTAAAGTAGTTAACACTGATGTAGTTTTTGAAGCTCCTCAATCCATTGTTGATGAATTTAGTGATTACTTTAGTAGTATTTATTCAACCTCAACTAGCCTAGATATTGAATCTAATTGCTTTAACTACTTAGCTTCACTTAATATCAGAGAATTTACTGAAAAGGACATACTGAATTCTGCCAATAAGTTGAAAAATAAAATGACGTCAGGTCATGACCAAATCCCTAGTTTTTTAGTGAGAGATTGTAGATATGCTTTTATAACTCCTCTATTATTTATCTTTAACCTTATTCTTAAAACCTCGGTGTTTCCTGATATGTGGAAAGTCGCGAGAGTATGTCCTGTACTCAAATCTGGCGATCCTTCGCAAATGACTAATTACAGGCCCATTTCTATACTATGTAATTTTGCAAATCTTTTGGAAATATCACTCTATGGTTATATATACCCTGCGGTAAAAAATTTAATCTCACCACATCAGCACGGATTTATGGAGAGCCGTTCCACCATAACAAATTTAGCAGTATTCTCCCAATACGTAGTTTCCGTGCTTGATAATCATGGGCAGGTTGACGTTATATATACCGACTTTGCCAAAGCGTTTGATCGCATCGACCACGGAATAATTTTAATTAAGCTGAGCGACTTTGGTTTTGATAAATCTCTTATTGCACTTATTAGGTCGTACTTAACAAACAGAATTCAGTATGTATCTTACAACGGGTTTGATTCTAAGCAATTCACTGCTACCTCTGGAGTACCGCAAGGATCTAATCTTGGTCCCTTACTGTTCTTGCTCTTTATTAATGATTTGGTACAGGTTATTGATTGTGAAAAAGTGTTGTTTGCCGATGATCTCAAAATTTACCATGCCTTAGAAAATGTCGAAGATTGTATATTTATTCAAAATCAGCTGAGAAAGATAGAAGTCTGGTGTGAAGAAAATAATCTCCAATTAAACATTCAAAAATGCAAAAGCCTAACCTTTACGTTAAAAAAACATTATACAAACTTTATTTATCAATTAAAATCCACTGACTTGAATCGATGCGAATCCATAAAAGATCTAGGTATAGTGTTCGACTCAAAAATGTCATTCAATGAGCATATTAAACAATCTACAACCTCTGCACTAAAAATGTTAGGCTTCATAATTCGAAACTGTAGTAATTTTCATGACTCCGATGCATTAAAAGCACTTTATTTTTCTTATGTAAGGTCAAAATTAGAGTACGGTTCCTTAATTTGGTATCCATTTTATAATACACAAGAATTGGCTGTTGAAAATGTTCAGAGAAAATTTCTCAAGTTCTTACAATATAAAATCTCAGGAGTCTACCCTGGTACGCTCAACATCTGTTGTTGAATTCCTTGAATACTCAATCGCTACATCTAAGAAGAGTGGTATTTGCAGTGAGCTTTATCTGCAAGCTAATACATAATAAAATTGATTACATTAGTCTTGTCAATCAAATACCTTTTCGAGTTCCGCAATTTCATTCAAAAGTATCAACTACGTTTCAATTACCTGTGGCCAGAACTAATACATTACTACGGTCACCTATCTATAATATGTGCAATAGTGTGAACCGCGTTAGCATGTTCTGCGATATACACCACAACAGCCTAAATGAGCTTACCAAAATTGTCATAGAACATGGCAACCTCGCTTAACTGTTTTGACTGTTTGTTCTTATTTAATTTACCTTGCTTTTGTGTTATATTGTCTTTTTTTTTTCCTAACTCAATTTAATTAATCTAACATTATTTTATTTTACCATAAGTTAACTTGAACATTCAACAATTTTAATGTAAGCTTATACATTTGTTTATTTTTTACCCCTTACTTTTGTTAATTATTGTTACTTTTACTGTTAATTATTATTCTTTTTGTGTTCTTTTTTTTTTTAGTTATATATATATATGTGTGTATATGTGTATATATGTGTATATATATGTATACATATATGTATATATGTGTATGTGTATAATTTTTAATATAGTTTAGTTTAGCTTAGATGAATATTACCTACTAATTTTGTCCTGTAATTGGATTCCTTTGTAATCTGTTGGGCTATAAAGGCGTTTATTATTATTATTATTATTATTATTATTATAACATCAGATATTAGTTTTGCTAAATTAGGTAACATTAAAAGTATTAAAAGACAAAATAGGGCAGAAAAAACAAACATTTGTTATTTTTAGATCGTTTGATTTAACAAAAAAAATAAAAAAGAAAATATACTTCATCTGAATAACTCAAAAGCCTAAATCGGTTTCTTAAATGATCGAACTTCAACCCGCCATCAAGGGAAATATCTTAATTTTATATACTGATTCTGATCACAAATCGCTGGTAATCTTATTGCTGATAATATTAAAATTACGTATTCTATTTGTTTTAGCACTTCCTTAAAACTCAAACTACTACTTTTAAGTTATTTTCCACTAAGTATGTACCTATTTAGATAAAAGAAATGCTACGTTTCGCCAATTATTGTATCTGATTTGTTAAATTAAACCTGTAGTTTGCTGTACTCTGTTGTTGCCATTAACTAATTATCTACTTTGTACTTTATTGTGTTCATCGATTGAGAGTTCCAACTCGAAACTGAGAGAATAATTGAATCGGACGCCGCTGAATTCATCGTGCAGGAAATTTTTACAACTAATTTTCTTAACTACTATTAGTACTACTAATCATAATCGATTACCTCGAAATATTTAAATCAGCGACTTATTCGATTACCGTATCGATTATTCTCGTTACTACTGCCTGTCCATATGAACTATTTAGAATTTGCACCATACACCTCGGTAGATGTGAAATGTTCATTTTCTTTATACAAACATGTTTATGGACCAAATTGCATAAATTTCACCCACGAATACAGAACGAATGTTCCGCGCCGCGCATAAGTGGGTAACAAGCTTTAGTTACCAAAAAAAATTGCTTGACTGGTTTTTCGTAATCCTTTAGTATTCCCAATAGTTTTATAGATGCTATTAAAATACCTTCTTGTTTCAATAAGGCGCGGTAGAGATTGGACTTTTAAATCACAGTAACAGTAACAGTGTTAAATATATTATTTAGTTTTCAAAATATAATTCCCTTACACAAAATGTCCAGTGATTTAGATATTTCAAGATAATCGACTATGATTAGTAGTACTAATATTAGTAGTTAAGAAAATTAGTTGTAAACAATTACTGCACGATGAATGCAGCGGCGTCCGATTCGATTATTCTCTCAGTTTCGAGTTGGAACCCTCACTCGATGAACACGATAAAGTACAAAGTAGGTAATTAGTTAATAGCAACAACAGACTACAGCAAACCCATAGGTTTGATTTAGCAAAGCAGATAAAATAATTGGCGAAACGTAGCGTTTCTTTTTTTATATAAATAGATATATACTTAGTGTGAAATAACTTAAAAGTAGTAGTTTGAGTTTTACATAAGTAGTTATTGTTACCAATTTGCAAAGTAAATAAAGCATAAAACAATTAAAAATTAGTACGTAATACTATTTATTATAAATAAATGCACCCAACATAATACAAAAATAACAAATCACTAAAATTGGTACTACTAATATTCATCCATTATTAAAATATCTCGATTAGTAATAATCGATTATTGAAATTTCTCGATTATTCCCATCGCTAGCAGGCACTGACAAACCGCGCAGATAATTTTCACGAATTTTACACATTGTTTTGTATTCCAGGTTAGCGAACCATATGCCAAACGCTGCTCCGCCGAGTGTAACTGTACGCGTTTGTGTCGCCAATTTAGAAAGAAAAGCAAAGTTACGTATGATATTACATACGTTTATCCCGTCTTCCTTCCCCAATACTGGTTGCATATATTACAGGTATGTAGCTGTACCTGAGAGGTAAATAATAGTAACTCCAATTTTTACTGAAATGGAGTTAATACTCTTGCTCATATGCCACAAGCTTAAACTGTTTAATGGTAAATGATCGTACGTCCACGATTACTAGGTAGTTGCTAAGATACGATGTTTAGAAAAGGTCGCACAGGAAATTTTCATCGAGGTAAAAAGTCGTATCTGACAAGCGATTTTGTGCAGTTGTGTTTTCTGCAATACTAAAAATTGGTAACCAATCGTGACTCCACGTGTGTGTTGGTGTGTGTGAAATCGATATCAGAAAATAACGTCAAGAGGTACAATTAATTAATCTTGCATTAAATGCTACAAAGCGAGGTGAGTTGAAATTACTTATCTGGAAAGATGATTGAGGTGTGTAAGGTATTTTTTTTTAATACATTAGGTATATCTGAGACCGTTGTTAGAAATGCATTAAAAAAAATCAGAAACAGGAGGCTTTGCATCACTAGACATGCGAGGGAGGCACTTACCAAAAAATAAGTTGCCAGAAAATATAAAAGAGCAAATTCGTGCCCATATTCGGACTTTTCCAGTTTGTGAAAGTCATTATAGTCGCAACAGAACAAAAAAAACAATATCTAGGAAGTGAACTCAACATACAGAAAATGTATAATCTTTATCAAATAAAATTCGATGAAGAAGGTCTTCCAAAAAATGAAATAGGCAAATCATGGGTATATCATGAAATTTTCAAAACAGAATTTAATTTAGGATTTAACGTGCTATCTAATGACACTTGTGACGTGTGCGATAATTTGAGAATGATCTTACAAGAATGTCAGTCAGAAGATCAACTAGTAGTCGTTCAACAACAAATTGATAGTCATTTGACAGATGCTGAAAATCCGCTACAATATGAAAAAAAATGATAAAGTGAGTTTTCCAGAAAAAACCCCAGTAATCATGTTAGATTTACAAAAGTGCTTACCAACACCCCTCCTAACTAACAATAAAAAGCTTTTATTCATTAAAACTGTGGACCTTGAACCTTGCCATATACGATGTTACAGAAAAAATTCTTACTGCATGGTCTGATATGAATTTGTTGCTGGTAGAGGCGGACACGAAATAGCGTCTGCACTACTAAGATGGACGAATGAAGTTTTAATGAACACTGATACGGAGACATTAATAATTTGGTCAGACAACTGCCCAGGCCAAAATCGAAATATCATGATGGCAGTAAACTATTTTTATCTTTTGAATGTTTGCCCTTCCTTGAAAAAAGTTGTTCATAAATATCTTCTAAAGGGTCCTACTCACATGGAAGCAGATCAAATCCATGCTCTTATTGAACGAACTGTAAAGAAGCAACCTACAATGACAATAACTACACAATGGGATTGGCAACAGTTAATTAGATCGACAGGAGCTACAGTCTGGAACATGGAACTGAGTAATTTTAAAAACTTTGATGCCTTGTATTTAGGTTCAGATGCCCCATTCGTGAACCGAAGATACCAAAAAGAAGCAGAGAATTTTCTTACTTCATCGACAGTATGGCTAGAAGTGCATCATGAAAGCCGATGTATTCTTTACTACAAAGGGTCATTTACCAGTGAAGAATTTAATAGTGTTGATATGAATAGAATTACTAGAAATAAAAAAAATATTCCACACGAGTGGCCTGTAAGTCGTGAAACTTCCAAAGGAATAAGCGTTAAAAAACATTGAAATCTTTTGAATTTACTTCAGTGGATATCGTCTCACTTTCATCATTTTTATACAAATATGCGAGTATCCAATCAGCAATAAGGAGAATCTGATTCAGAATGAAATCTATGAATAATTATATTTTCTGTGGTAACCTTTTTGAATATGACTTAGAGTTACGACTTATGTTTTTGTTCTTTACCTGATTTTTCTTTTAGTGGTAAACAATCGCAAGTGCCTTAATTTTGGTCAGATATAATGGGTTGTTAACAGTTGTTTTATAAAATTAATCGTTTAAACTACTTTAATAAAAATAGAAAAAATGAAAGTGCTACTTTTATTTTACATATGAAAAAAAATACACCATTATCCCATTTAAAACTGACTCTTTACCTCTCAGGTACAGATAGGTAAACGTATATGTATCACTTATATATCAATTAATTTAATTATATAAAGGCTTTTAAAAATAGGATTTTTTTATATAACTGCCGACTCTGAAAAATTGTAAATATTTACGCTACCTACTTATGACAACCCGGTAAACTCCTGTATTCAGTACTTTAGTGTATTCAATTTGGATAATTGTCTTACTGTATACAAAAAAAAAAAATTTAAACTTAATGGGAATTGCATATTCCCATTATTTAAACGAACCAAATTATATTTAAATTTAGAAATAATTATAAGAAACATTTTTATTTGTGTAAACAAAATTGATGTTTCATTAAAAAAAAACACTTGAGGAGCACTTCGCTTTAATTCAAAAGTAGCATTTTTTTCTTGATTTGAGAATAGTATTTATCTGTCACATTTTATAATTAAATTATTTTAAATTTATGTGTTAATTTGAAAAAAAGTGTATTTGTCACTGTTATAAATCACATTTTTTTAGTCTTATAGATCTAAATAACTTGAGACATTAATATTACAAAATAATAGTAAAACGAATAACAATAATAATAACTTAACAGTTTCCGAATAGATAAAATGTCAGCGTTTAATTAAAAATCCTCTCACACTCTTCTCACATAAATCTTGACAAATGTGAATAAACTAACAAATGGGCATACTGTTAATATGAAAACATAATTAAATTAAAATAAATATGCAGAGTCGAATATTAAAATGTATAAAATATTGCCTCCTTTTAAATATTTAACATTTCCCACAAAAAATAAATATATTGCCGGACTCTGTCATAAATTATAATAAACAGGTGAACTAGTCGTATCTGGCTGGTCAATTATTATGATATAAAATCTAAAGGGCGTTTGGACAATTATAATAAACTAACTAAAGTGTAGTTGATTGCACTCGGGAGTTGCCGATAGCGTAGAATTATTTTATTCTAACATATAGGATTTGCTTAAGTTATACTTCTGTTAGACCATAAAAAAACATTTCTGTATACTTAATTGTATTAGAATGTTGTACAAAATAAAAAAAGTGATTGATGAAACATGCACATTAAATCAGTATAGTAATTCAATGCAAACAAATGGTAAAATCGTTTATAATGAAGAATATTATTACTTCAAATAAAAAATGCTATTTATTTGAGATTATTCTTAAACAGAAAACTACGTAGTATTAACTTGACCATTTAATTTATTTAAGGTGAAGAGTCCTAACATTATTTTTTCGAAATTATGTCATGTTTTAAAACAAAAACGTCAGTATGTTTCCTTTCAAATCATGATTAATTTTCTACAAAAAATGGGTTTAGTTTAAGACTATCTTTTATTTAAAACAACGAGGGAAGCAACCTTTAATACTTAGTTAAATAATTTGATAATAGGTGTCGCCGTTGTATAAATAATTGTTTGTTTTAGTTAAAGATTGTTTAAATAATAATAATAATACATTTCTTATTTTAAGCTAAAATTAGAATATTAACAACAGGCATTAAATATTTATTACACAAATGCAGTGTATATTATTAAGTAATTAACATCTCAAACTTTGTTTAATAGCCAATAGTTGTCGCTACAAGTACTCATTCTATAACAAGTGTCAGAATGTAGCTATTCCGTAATTATAAATTGTATCAGAATGCTTATATTCTAAAATAGTTGCAGAAAAACAAATTGAACGTTCTAGTGCGGGTGAATTATACAAACGAAAAGATATGGTTAATTAAACATCAGTCTTTAGGCGCTATCGTATGTAGAAGCCTAACCTCTAGCGCGCCTTAATAATAAGGACTGTGGTGCATTCAAGTAGTATAAAATTACGTCTAGCATAGCAGAAAGTAGAGAAGTGCGGTATGGTATGGTACATCACTGTACCGATATTTTGTATGCCGGTACTGGTTCCTGTTTTACCGATCTTTGGTGGGACGATATTTTTGTACCGTTACATTGACAACTAATACCATACCGGATAATGTACCGATATTTTGTATGCCGGTGCGGATTACTTTGTACCGGCCTTTTGTGGGCTAATATTTTTTGGACCGGTACATTCACATTTATTGGTGAGGTATTGCACTGGACCGATATTTTTCGATTAAAATATACCTCTGCTCGATATCGATATTTCGCCATATACTTCTGGAGCTACCGAGTGTTTACAGAAACATAGAAGAACACATCTTGACGTATAAAATGAAAACCTACTAATATTTTTCCAAACTTTAAAAGTCGTCGATAGAGCTCATCAAGATGCTTTTAATGTTGTGTTCAGTATATATTACGTTTTGAAAATTTTGATTTATTTCAATTTTACTGGCATCTTCTAAAATATCCAATTTTGCACGATTGCTAAGACCCTAAGAATCCAATTTGGTCAGACAGTTATCAGATTTTGCAATTATTTAAACGATATAAATCTTAAGATTTGGATGCTTGATATGTTTTTTAGCATAAAACTGGAACCGCTTAAAATTTTAGAAATATTTCTTTGGGATCAATAAAACATTTAAAGACCTCTCAATGTCACTCAACATTGTGAGGAAAAATATGGGTCAACATTTTGAGGCGTCCATGTATTCAGTATTTTAATGAGACAGTTTTGTCGACATATGAAATGTGGCTCATTTAAAGTGTCGAATATGTGGGTTTTTACCGCAACCCGCCATCTGTAATTGATCTAGAGAAATAGGAGGGTGATAATGTTTCTGAATCCCCTTGTATATAGTTTTCAATATAGAATATAACGTTGTCTTCTTGATTATACTCCTTTTAAGGTAAATGTATATTTTCAAATTTTTAAACATTACATATATTATTGTGTATATGTATATGTAGGTATGTATATTGTATATGTATATGTGTATGTATATGCATATGTATATGTATATGTATATGTATATGTATATGTATATGTATATGTATATGTATATGTATATGTATATGTATATGTATATGTATATGTATATGTATATGTATATGTATATGTATATGTATATGTATATGTATATGTATATGTATATGTATATGTATATGTATATGTATATGTATATGTATATGTATATGTATATGTATATGTATATGTATATGTATATGTATATGTATATGTATATGTATATGTATATGTATATGTATATGTATATGTATATGTATATGTATATGTATATGTATATGTATATGTATATGTATATGTATATGTATATGTATATGTATATGTATATGTATATGTATATGTATATGTATATGTATATGTAAATGCATATGCATATGTATATGTATATGTATATGTATATGTATATGTATATGTATATGTATATGTATATGTATATGTGTATTGTATGTGTATGTGTATGTGTATGTGTATGTGTATGTGTATGTGTATGCATATGTATTTGTATATATAAGTGTATATGTATGTGTATATGTATATATAAGTGTATATGTATATGCATATGTATATGTATATGCATATGTAAATGCATATGCATATGCATATGTAAACGCATGTGTATATGCATATGTATATGTACATGTATATGTATATACATATATATGTATATGTATACTGCTATGTATGTTATCGAATCAAATAATAGAATTC
Organism: Rhamnusium bicolor; assembly: GCA_029963845.1. Taxonomy (NCBI): domain Eukaryota; kingdom Metazoa; phylum Arthropoda; class Insecta; order Coleoptera; family Cerambycidae; genus Rhamnusium; species Rhamnusium bicolor. The sequence goes on along the minus strand of JANEYF010004321.1, from coordinate 493,875 downwards.
TGATGATATTAATCAGCATAAAATATCTATTATTTTTCAAATTGATGCAATGTATATTATCATGACTAATGAATTTTAAAATTAAAATTTTATGTTTCTCAGTGTAGAATAGAATACAATATTCATCTCAAGGCAAATATATGATATTCTAAAATTTTTAAACATACGTATATTTAAAAAAAGAATGCTATACTTGTTTTAAATACTAATTGTAATATTTGTTCTATGAGCAAGGTATTTTTAAGTTGAAACTGTCTGTAATGTTTAAAATATTGTTACGTGTTTGCTATCCACACAAACACCTCTACTGGTAGATTCGTTGATTGAAAGTCCAGGTAACACTTACTCACTACTTTATTTACTAATTAACAATTAACAACAATAGATTAATTACTGTCTTAACTATAATCACACTTGAACACTTATAAGTCTCTTTCTTATTTCTTCTTTACTCGTTCACGTTCAACTTCAGATTAAGACTAGGCACACCGTGTGTCTTAATTATACATCCATTCACACGATCTAGAGGAGTCCAGAATATTCCCGGCCGTTAGCGTACAATTCCAGTCTCATCTAACCAGTCTACACAGTCCAGTGGCGTAACAATATGAATGTTTTCATTTCGTTATACGTTCCTCTCAAATTAAAGAAGTTAATCAAGATTTTGCTATAGTTTTTACAAATATACAGGTGGTCTCCGGAGAAGAAAAACCTCTCTCTTTTAACAAATATTACATTCAAATTCCTGAATAAATTGGAATATTCAAAACAAGATTCCTTTTTTATGTATAAGACTTTCTACAGATTTCGTAGAATTTTCGACAATAAAGTAATTTACTTCATAATGGTAATCCTTTAGTTATTTTTAAGATAGGAAGGCATATGTAAGTCCAAGTAATTCATAACACTTTGGGCCCTGATTTTGATAATGAAAACGAAAATCCTGCATATTGTATACAGTGAAATAAAATTGTAGATTATAAATAATTCTTCTCTGTTGATGCAAATTTGTCAAAAAAACCTCGATTTTAATTTCAATCGAGCATCTTTTGATCTGAACATTTAAAAATGGCATTACAATTTGCGAAATGACGTCACCAATGCTTTTTAAAATAGAACCACATGCAGTTTTTTTTCGATAGTGTTTAATTTTATCTTCAAACATAAGCTGTATGCCAAAAAAAATATTAACAGAATCATACAGTTAAATTAAATCAATCTCAGTATTTAAGAACATTTCTTTAACTGTTATTCTTTTTAGAAGAAAATGCAGTCAGCGGAAGCTCAATGAATCGAGACTTTAATTATGGTCCTTATGTATGCTTGACGAAATAAACATTTTCGAATTTAGTGTGCGGCACCACCTAGAATTGTTCTAATTTCTAAAAAAAATGCCCTGTGAAACCTGAGTCAAATCTGCTAAGAGAAAAAAGTATCGCAAGCACTTCCAATATTCTGAATTTCTTTAAATTTCCCATATTGGGAAATCAAACTTTTTTAGGTAAACATGAGGTACAAATGATCTCTTGGAGATACTTTATTTCAAAGATGGGCAACCGTGGCTCACGTGGTTCGCAGTGGTTCGCTGAGCACTTTATGACTTTGAGCCTATCCTTATCCTTTACTGCAGTGACAGCTTTCGCTCATACCAATATTATTTGTGCTTAAAAAAAACATAAATATACATTCACCATCCGGGGCTTGTCGCAAGCAACAGTAAAAATAAATTAAAACTCACTTATGGTGCCTTGCCTCAGAGACCACTTTTTGATTCATGATTATCGCAAGAAGTAAATATTAAACTGGTGGAAACTTTAGCGATGGAATTCAGTGAGGGCAGCAGTGAAAACATAATGCGATTTCAGTTAACTTCTGATATACTTGAATTTTCGCAGAATAGAGGAGATTTTATTTCCGTGGAAACTAAAGATTGTTTTACAGATTTTGATTAGGACCACAAGCAAAAGCCAGTGCAAAATTGCTCCAAGTCCTGTCCGAGTATAAGAAACACTTCCCCGACTAGAAAAAAAAAACAATTATGAAGGGTTGATTTCTTTAAACTAACATTAATGTTTTCCAGTGTTATTTTGTCGCTTTGCTGTAAAATATTCATTAGCAAATGATAAAGAAAACGACTCCTTGAACGCGCATTATTCCTCTAAGAATCCTACCACTTGACAAGGGGGGTTGTTATGGTACTCCTTAACGTTATCCGATCGCGCTGAAATTTCACAGGGAGTATTTTTCCTGGAATGGAAATATTCTGGGGTGTACCGTAAAAAAAATTCAAACTTAAAAAAAGAAGCACTAAATGAGTTATGGATTTAGGACACAAAGCCAACAAAATAATTTTTTCAAATGTTCACATAAAGTTGTAAATTGAAATTTTGTATGCGCTCTAGCAACATTATGTAGTTCTTAACATTTGAAACGGCAAAATTGTGGTGAGGAAGCTTTGATCCCCAAATTTTTTCTCCGATTTTATCAAAATTGTTCTCTAATCACACAATCAAAAACGTTTACACAATTACCGCTATTATTAATAACAAAGAACTGTATTGTGTGATAACTCTATATAGATATTTGGACAAGAAATCTTTACTTAACTTTGCATGAATCATGTTCATGTTTGCTGTGATTTGTGGTCTATGAAACCATCTTCAAACCGAAATAGTATAATCTCATTATAATGAAAAATATCCTTAATTTGGGCGAAATTGCAACACATATGATTCTTTTTGCATTATACTTTGAAAAGTGTATTTTATAAAATATTCAAAATCTTTATTAATACCAACTCGGGAAATCAGTCAAAATCCAAGATGGTGGCAAAATAATTTGTATTTTTATCTAATATGGTACAAAATGCCTATATTATTATAAAGGCATTGTAGCTTCTAACATATTTGTTAGAAGCTACTTTTGACAACTGCTTGATTAGTTAGTGTATTTTATAACATTTTGAAAATAACCTATTTTCCATGGCCCAAGAAATTCATAAAAATAAAAGATGGCGCCTGATATTGATATTACTATTAATTTATTTTCATTTATATTTTAATTTATACCAAATTTTACGATTTTAAATTAAACTAAATTTTATTTATACAAAATTAAAATTAGTATGAAACAAAATAAACTTTTTTTATTATGATACAAATGAAAAAAGAATTGGTGTGACTTTATATTATAGATGTGTATTTCGGTGATGTTCACGGTTTCTTTTGTTAGTTTTCATATACAAATACAAATTTGCAGATAGGCACGGAGGTTGACATTTTCTAGCTGATTCCGTCGGTAGAAAGTGCTGTAGATTTTACGTTGTGTATTTTGCTTAAAATGGTTTTGTACGTAAGTATAAATATTTAGTGTGTCCTCTGGGTTATTTCCGATTTCCTCAGCCTGATCGGGATTAAGGTTATTTGACCTAGTAGTGAAAGTTTACGGTCATGTTCGTCTTTAACAATACGGATGAAGGCTGATTGTTTTCCAATATGGAATATTTTAGAGGTTGTATCACATCCCGTATATGAATGAATAAAGAATAGACGGTTTGTTAAATTATTTTCAAGTGCACATCTAATGACATTAATATCGTAAACCTTATTCTCTGTAGAAAGTTTCATGCTTAAATAAATTTGTGTCTCTATAGCTATAAACGGGTCATAATTGAGGAAAAAAACTACAAATTCAGCCCCCATCCTGAATTTTTACTAATTATTCAGGTCGGAATTAATGGGGATTTAGAATATGCTACATATGGCACAATTTGGAACAAAATAAAGATCGATTTTAAGTATAATAAAGTCAAAACTGTATTTCCCACAGCATTAAATGCACAAAATTATGAATAAAACTACAAATTCAGCCACCATCTTGGATTTTGACTGATTTTCCGGGTTGGGATTAAGGAGGATTTCGAGTATGCTACAAATGACACAATGTGGAACATCATGAATACCAATTTTTAGTATAATAATGTCAAAACTATCTTTTCCACAACATTAAATGCATAAAATGAAAAAAAACTATATATTCAGCCGCCATTTTGGATTTAAACTGTTGGGATTAATGGGGATTTTGAGAATGTTATAAAACACACCTTTTAAAGTATAATGCAAAAGGAATCATTTGTATTGCTATTTTGCCAAGGTCATAATTTATTTTGACTACTAAAAGACCTGATATGAGAAAGTATATATTTTATGTTTACTTTAAAATATTAACATCTCTCACATTTCTCTTCACAAACAATTTTCACACTCGGATTTTATAAGTTCAAGAGCAATATTTTGTTTGAGAAACTTGTAATAACTTTTCCTTACATTATTATTAAAAGTCTTAATTAAAATTGAAACTTTATTTCTTTGAAATGTTTTTCTTTGTAAAATTCTTGTTGAAAAGTATTCACGAAGTGGAATAAGTAATATTATTACCATTAGAAAATTTCAATTTTAGTAAAGTGTCAGGAACAGCGTGATCTATCACTTATACAGGATGTCCACAGATAGGGTCCTGAATAGGAAAAAGTTTTTATTTCTTGACATCTCTACAAGAAACTTAGGATTTTCATAAAACCCTTAACTACCTAATTACATTGATAAAATCATTTATCAAATAAAAAGTTACTGTATCTCAGAAAATAAGCACTAAAAAATGTTTACACTGTTTACAAAAAAAAATAAAAAATAATAAATATTTATGTTTCAAAAATCTATCGGCTGTTAAATTTATTTTAAAACGGTTACACACTTTATACATGGGGTTCAAGTATGGGAAAGTGTATCTTTATTAAAAATTCTGGTTCTCTTAAAGCTTCTAAACACTGATTCAAATTTTAAGTTGTACATGATTACCACCTATCTAAAATGAACCAAATGTCAACGTGGCAGAAATGAGTTAATCATACCAAGCGACTTGATAATCTATGATATCTACAATATCTATAATATCTATAATATCTATAATATCTATAATGTCTATAATATCTGTAATATCTACAATATCTATGATATCTATAATATCTAGAATATCTGTAATATCTGTAATATCTGTAATATCTGTAATATCTATAATATCTATAATATCTATAATATCTATAATATCTATAATATCTGTAATATCTATAATATCTACAATATCTATAATATCTATTTACTACATTTGTGTGTAAATAGTAATAAGAAAATGTCTAAAAAGAATCTTACAAGAATCCTAAAATTGGTAGAAATAGCCTAGAAAACATTTCAAGATGTTTCTTCAGTAAGTATACTATTATAATTCGTGTATTCTTGCATATTATAACACAGGCCGACAAAATTAGACGAAACTCCAGACCCTGAAATCAGAGTAAACTTTCCCAAGATTTTTAGTGCGTTGAATCCGAATCCGACCTCAGAATTGCTCAATCACATCAGGTTTTCGAGATATCCTAACCTAAAAATGCAAAAAACACAGTATTTCACTATATTTGGGATTATATTACATCGCGAATTAATTTTTCTCTACAAAACTCACTGATGCATATGAAAGTACGACTCTTCCCATCGAAATGCATTTTGAATTTTTCAGATATCTTGTTTTTATTCTCGAAGAAATAGTCTTTTTAATAGCAACATTGTTTATTTGTTATCATACATGGTGTCCCATTTTAATGTACCAGGCTTCTTATTTTTTATGTCAACTTTTAGTAAAAAATGTTTCAGACAAAAGTTAAAGGGTCTTGAAGAGGAAATAGAATGATATAATTGTGATGACCTTGAAAGATCATTTTTAAGGTCATTTCAAGATCATCTTTGATTTTTAAATGGGAATTCATATTTTTTATGAAGGCTTCATGTATATCTAGCAAAAATACAACTTTCGTTCGACAAATTTTTCTCGATAATGCCACCACAGCATTTCTGATCCGTTGTAATTATTCCAGGCAAATATTTCGAGACCTAAGGAAGATAATGAAACTTATTTTAGACAAAAGTGGCTTGGTTTTGAGGGGGGTTAAATAATGGTGTCGTTAAACATGACCTTGAGATCAATTTCAAGGTCATTTCAAGGTCTACTTTGAACGTTTTCATCAGGACTTCAAAGAAAAAGAGCGACATTGTCAAGGTAGGTGGGATAAAAGAATAATTGCGAACTATTGCTGGTCTTTGAAATGAGAAGATAACTCGAGTCATAAATGTAAGTCTCTCCAATGATCATTTGAAATGAAGCCCGAACGTTTTTATAGAAAATGAAGTAATTTCATTCTAATTAGTTTTAAAGAGTAAAAAAAAATTCATAGAAAAAAAATCATGACGCTGGGTTCGACTGAGAGCGGTAATATGCGATCGTTCATACAAAGAAACTTCAAAGTTACTTTACTTGAGGAGAAAATATAACAAATATCGAGTTTTATAGTAATTTAGACTTTCAGAACTCCGACCCGCCACATCGGATCGGCCATTTTGAATTTCTTAAGATTAGTGACAAACTATGACCTGCTGGGGTTAAACCGACAACGATTTCGGATTCAGTGGCCTAAAAATTATATAATTGCACTACTCTCGCCTACCGGATTAACTTTTTTCTTTTTGGTATGGTTGTAACGAAAACGCTAAACGAATTATATTTCAACTGATGATTTCTCGGAGAAGAAATAAAATATTTGAAAAATACAAAAAACACTTAGAATGGGAAGAGTAGTACTTTCAGATGACATAATGAGTTTTGTGGAGAAAAATTAATTCGCGATGTAATCTCAAATATAGCGAAAAATCGTGCTTTTTACATTTTTAGGTTAGGATATCTCGAAAACCTGACGTGATGGAGCTATTCTGAAGTCGGATTTGGATACAGTGCATCAAAAACCTTCGAAAAAGTATAGTCTGGTCTTAGGGTTTAAAAAATGTTGGCCTGTGTAATTTATTTTTACTTGTAGAGTGTTTATGTTATACCTGCCAATAATATTGACGTAATTATTTACAAAATAATTTAGCTTTTAAACTGTCAATTATTAAAATAATAATTAACAGAGTGGACAGTAAAAGCAACTTTTATAAGTACAAAAAAAATATTTCGTGAAATGTATTTTAGTACCTATTTAATGGCAAAATATTGAAATAATTATTGAATCAATTTTTTTTCTCGCTCTGATCTTGTAAATTAGTCATAATTTGGAATGGTATTTAAGAGGTTTACCAGAAGTACAATTTGTTATAAATATACCTTTTCCATAAATAACCAAATATATTTTTCATTCATCCATGAACTTGGACACCCTATACAGGGTGTCTCATCAGAAAATTCATCGATCGATATAGGGAAAAGTACGCACCAGAAAATGTTTAAAATTTAGGGAGTTACTAATGGCATGTGAGCAATCTAACTAAAATAATTACAAGCATCTGGCATTCCTGTTATACTGGAAGTCGATACCAACTTGTTTATTTTAAATGGAACATCCTATATATTTTAGGGTTTTCAAAAATATGCCTAAATCCAGTCGTTTCAGATATTTGACATTTTAAAAAAAATTTTGACAGGTGTAATGGTTTACAATAACCTTTATAACTTTCTTCGTGTAAAAGATACTCATTTGCTTTTTGGCATGCACAAAGAGCATAAGGTGAGCTACGCTCTACAGTTTAAAGAAATTCAATAATAGTACAGCAAGTGTTCCATTTTTGACGTTACATTTTGTAAATTTCAAACCGCGAAAACTTGCTTAAGTGAAATGGAACATCCTGTATTTTTTCACATCGTGTTATGTATAATTAAATTTCTTTTTTTCTGATATAAGCATTGTGAGGGTTTAAGTTACAACTTTTTGAAATATTTGCGATTTTCTTAGAAAGTCAAAAATTGTTAGTAAAAGTTTTATCAATTTAGCCATTAGGAACAATCAGTAATGTCAGTCATTCTCTTATGTCAAAAAATGCCACCCCGTTTAAATTACGCCCACGAAGACGTTTTAAATTTGTTTATTATTTATGGGGAATGTGGATAAAGTAATATCAAGAACTTGTAGTGCATTTGCTACTCATAACATAATCATAAGCATAAACATAAACAACCATAACCAAACATAAGTATAAACATAAACATAAACATAAACATAAACATAAACATAAACATAAACATAAACATAAACATATACATAAACATAAACATAAACATAAACATAAACATAAACATAAACATAAACATAAACATAAACATAAACATAAACATAAACATAAACATAAACATAAACAAACATAAACATAAACATAAACATAAACATAAACATAAACAAACATAAACATAAACATAAACATAAACAAACATAAACATAAACATAACATACATATAAAAATAAACATTAACGTAAACATAACCATAAAGAAAAACATAAACATAAACAAACATAAACCTAAACATAAACATAAACATAAATAATACGATATTGATTCAATGCAAGAACCGTTTTTTACACGTTTCTTACGTACTGTACACCATACTTATCAGCCCCTAGAACCTAACTCGGCTGAGGTTTTGTTAACTATAAGTAGCTGTTTTTTAATCAGCCTTTAATGTAGCTTAACCTAAAACATTACTTATCCCTGGGCGCATTTGTTTCAAAACCTACATTAAAATGGACAAGGTTCTTTAAAATTTTATAAAACTAAATTTTTAAAATTCGTCTATTTTGTAGAAACTCTTTTTTATCAAAAATTGTTTTATTACACGCTTATATTTCACTTTTGGTAGGACTTTTACCTAGCTTGGGATTTTATTAAAAAAATTTAGGCCCATAATAGTTAACACCACAGTCGCTTAATAATTTGACACTATTATATGGTTCATGAACTTAAATAATTAACTGAAAAATTCACTTCATGTTAACCACCGCAATATAATAATAGCACTAGTAAAATATCAAATTTACATATTAGTCACACTTGTTTGTTAAATTTTTAGCATTAACTTTCAGAATTACGTGATAAACAAATTAATTAACATAATATAATCGACATGAAAAGATTATTTGATATAATGTGGGAGTCGCCTTCAAGAAAGTGTCCTGGTAGCTATGAATATCTGAAAAATTATATAATATTAATGAATTTGGCGAACTGTTTTAGTCACCTGAAACAGATTTTAGTATATTTCATAAGCTCTCAAAACTGACTATATGTCACTAGATCATTAATGGACTTCTGATCGACAATTGTTCATTGATTTGTTAATAATTGTCTTTTTACTAATTATAATTAGTAAATTAATATGGTAATATTAGAAGTTAATTTACTTTTTTAATTGAAATGTAATAACAGAGTTTTTGCCACGCCTAGTGACGTGTCGCCTTTGGAAGTTCATATGGAAGCTCATAAATTACCCAAATAAAATGTTATATGAAAATGAATATATTTATTGAACAACACATAAAACAATATATTACATCTATTAAATACATAGATACTCAAAAACAATTAGAAGTCATGCAAAGTTCTGATTCCAACACTCCCACTGAACCACGATATCAACCGGATAACTTAATCCTTAATACTTGCTGATGACTTGACAAATTATACCAAACTAGTTTTTGTTATGCAATTCTAATATTTAGCATACGGTAAACCTTTCGTTAGAATTACAATGTATGGCATTATATAAATTATATTGATCCATTTTCTTTGGTTTTGGAGTTCTTTCTGATCGGGGAACATTTTGCGGGACATAAATATCATCTTCGACATTCAAATGATTTGAAATTTCATCTTCAAACGGAGTCTGTGCATTCACCTCATCTTCATGAGACGACGATGCATCCTTCAAACCAGAGTGCATACTATTATCAAACTCATCATCAATATTATCTCCCACTTCATCCGGAATATCAAGTATAATCTAAACAGATACCATTATTTTCTTTTCCTTGATGCTAGTTTCATCAAATTCAACATCTCTACTGATATGCGTTTGTTCTGTTGACGATTGATACAAACGATATCCTTTGGTCTGCAAACTGTAGCCCACAAAGATGCACTCTTCTGATTTACTGTCCAACTTTTTACGTTTTTCTTTGGAATATGTAAATATGCTTTTCAGCCAAATACGCGTAGGTTACTGATAACTACTTTTCTACCAGTCTACGCTTCTTCTGGAGTTTTATTGCTCAGACATTTTGTAGGGGATCTATTTAACAAATATGCAGCAGTCGCCGCTGCTTCAGCTCAGAATTCTTTGGATAAATTCGGTTCGAACAGCATACACCGAACTTTTTCTATTATCGTTCTATTCATTCTTTCCGTCAATCTATTTTGCTGTGGAGTATACACTGTTGTCAGCTGATGTTGAATACCTGAATATTTTAAAAATTTCAGTAATTTAGTGTTGGAATATTCACGCCCATTATCTGTACGCAAAAGTTTTATTTTCTTCTCTTTGATATTCTACGCAATTTTTAAATTTAAAGAAGTTATCAGTTACTTCGTCCTTGGATTTTATTAAGTAGATGAACACTTTATGCGTGAAATCATCAATTAGAGTTAGAAAATAACTTGCACCTCCCAAACAAGTTGATTCTATTGGTCCATAAACATCGGAGTGAATAAGCTCAGGTTCTTGCGTTGTATGAGAACCAGAGTTTTCAAATAAATGCAAACGTCACAATGTCTTTTACTTTCATTTTTGAAGGTAAAATTGCTATTCGTAGCAACAATATTTTTCAATTTGTTCATGTATTCAAGACTGAGGTATCCCAATCTGCGGTGCCATAAGTCGGAGTCAATCTTTGCAGAAAATAACTTTTCATCTGTTAAGCAATTTAATTTAAACAGATTATTATCTTCCAGTCTGTCTTTTGCAATCAACGTTCTTTCTTCATCATAAATTTCGCAACCTGATTGATTGAATATGACAGTATTACTATTTTTAACAGTTTGACTGACTGACAGTGGATTCAACGATCAATTCGGCACATATAGAACATTCTTTATATTCACCATATTATTATTAATATTTATATTTGTGCTACCAACTCTGTCTGCTAAAATGTGATAATTATTTGCAACTGTTATATGTTTCTGTGAAGAAATTTTCAAATTTGACAGAGATTTATGTACGATGTCATATATGCAGATGCTCCAGAATCTATTCTATAAATGAATGGTATATTCATTTATAGAATTTGCGTTTTCAGATGTTCCAAAAGACGAAAATAGCGACGTATCTTGAGTTTTATTTTTCTGATCTGAATTGCTTAAAATTTCTTTTTTACAGTACAATCCTTAGATAAATGTCCATATTTATTACAATTGTAGCACCTCGAATTGAACTTCTTAAAATTACTAATTTTCTTCTTATATTTATTAAATAAAGCAACGGTTGAGGACGACGGTTTCTGTTTTACTTCTTGCAATAACTTCGTTTTTATACTGTCGGCAGATAATGATGGACCTGAGTTCTCTATTGTCTTAATCATTGGTTTAAATTCCTCGAACAAACCAGCTAATAGGAACGTTCCTAACCATTTATCTGTGATTTCGAAATTGATTTCATTTAATTTTTGTGCTGTAGTCATAATTTGAGCTACATACTCCTCAACGATTTCACAGTTTTCCAGTATGGTGTCTATTAAACCTCTAATTAAGCTAACTTTCCGGCATAACCCAGAATCATGAAATGTTGCTTTTAGTTTTTCCCGAACTTCTTTCGCATTTATGATATTCTGAATATGAATAAAGTTAACGTTTCAATGCATAATACAATCTTGGATTTCGCCTCCACATCTCTGGTTTTTGCTTCTTTTAATGCAGTCGTATCTGTACCATCTATACATGACCACAAATTCCCATGTTCCAAATATGCACGCATTGCAAACTACCATGTGTTATAATTTTGACGGCCTTTCAATTTTCCAATTGACGGGTAATTATTTGACAATATTCAGCGTATATATGACACTCTCTTTTATATAGGTACGATGTGTTCCTCAGATTTCATAAACATTATTCACTGGCACAGTTCATAGCCCATAACCTTTTGGAAGTTCATATGGAAGCTCATAAAATACTCAAATGAAATGTTGTATGAAAATGAATACATTTATTGAAACATGAAACAATCTATTACATCTATTAAATGCATAGATACTCAAAAACAAATAGCAGTTATATGTATGCAGGTCATTATATTTGCATGCTCTCTTAATATTAATTTTAGTATTCACACCTTTTAAAATTTTGTTCATGTCAATTCTCGCCAAGGAAATATTTCCTTCATACGTAAGGAAATATTTCCTTCATATGTAAGCAGAAGCTTACATATTGTTACGCCACTGGACTGTGTAGACTGGTTAGATGAGACTGGAATTGTACGCTAACGGCCGGGATTATTCTGGACTCCTCTAGATCGTGTGAATGGATGTATAAATAAGACACACGGTGTGCCGAGTCTTAATCTTAAGTTGAACGTGAACGAGTAAAGAAGCAATAAGAAAGGGACTTATAAGTGTTTTAGTGTGATTATAGTTAAGACAGTAATTAAACTATTGTTATTAATTGTTAATTAGTAAATAAAGTAGTGAGTAAGTGTTACCTGGACTTTCAATCAACGAATCTACGAGCAGAGGTGTTTGTGTGGATAGCAAACACGTAACAATTTGGTGTCGGAAGTGGATTGGAAGAGAAATTTCTGGAATATTCGAAAAGGTTCTACAGTGTTCTTCTCAGAAATTAGTGGCAACACGGAGAATTAAGCTACTGGACAGTGTTTGGAGGACTATTTCTGGACTGAATAGTGACTTTAAAGTGAATTTTCGAGAAGTTTCTAGAACATTCGATTTAGAAATAGCTGCAAATATGTGAGTGCCGCTAGTAATAACGTGTTGTAAACTGAGAAAAAGGACTACTAGTGCAATTTCGGAAAAATTCTAGAACATTCTATTTGAAAACTACAGGAGATACGTGAATTGTGTCGACGGGAACGTGTTGTAGGCTTAAAAACAAGACTATAAGTGACTTTTAGTGACAATTCTAGAACATTCGATTTGGAAAACCACAGAAGATACGTAAACTGTGTTAACGGAAACGTGTTATAGACTCAAAACAGGACTTATTAGTGATATTTCGTGAAAATTCTCGAACATTCCATTGGACAATTAGTGGAGATAAGTGAATTTTGTCAACACAAAAGAGGTATAGACTCTAAATAAGACTTTCTAGTGCTGTTTCGAGATTTTTCTGGAACATTCCATTATTAAAATAGACGTGATATCAACATCTTACGGATTTTATAGTGTAATAAACTTTATTTTGAACTAATTTACGTGTCGTGAGTTAATGCCAACAACAAGAAGCATGGCGGAGAAACAAACACAGGACTTGCTAGCAGCGTTGTTGGAACGAATGAACGATCAAGAAAGGAAAAGACAGGAAGAGAAAGACGAACAAAGGAAGATTATGGAAGATCAAGAGAGAAGACGACAGGAAGAAAAAGAAGAACAAGAGAGAAGACGACAAGAAGAAAAAGAAGAACAAAGGAAAATTATGGAAGATCAAGAAAGAAAAAGACAGGAAGAAAAGGAAGAACAAGAGAGAAGACGCCAGGAAGAAAAAGAAGACTTAAGAAAAATGATGGAGGGCCTGGAAATAAGACGATTGGAGGAAAACGAAGATATAAAAAGAAGCCTAGAGGAACAGCAGGCAGCCATTTTCTCTCTCACTGAAAAATTTAAAGTCGATGTTATAGAAAAAGTCGGTGAAGTGGAAGAACAAGTCAGTGAAGTTAAAGAAAGAGTCGGTCAAGTTGAGGGAAAAGTTGGTGTTGTCGAAGGAGAAGTAGCCCGGCTCAAGCAACAATTAAGGGAGAGGAGTGGACAATTGGTACTGTCGTCTGGTACTAGGTTACAACCACCTTCCTTCGACGGTCAAAGTTCATGGTCAACATATAAGAGACAATTTGAGGCAGCTGCACGTTCAAATAACTGGAACGATGAGGAAAAAGCAACAGCATTGGTATTAGCACTAAGGGGCCAAGCATTAGACGTGCTCCAAACAATTCCTGCCGCACAGCAACAAAACTTTAGCATTTTGGAGGCAGCGTTAGAACTAAGATATGGCGACCAACATCTCGCCCAAGTATATCAGGCTCAGCTCAAATCACGCAGACAACGAGGGGGAGAAAGCCTCCAGGAGTTCGAAGCTGCGGTAGAAAGATTAGCCCATCTAGCCTATCCTGATGCACCAATGGAATTTCAACAACAGTTAGCAGTTGGTACATTTATTGATGGAGTAAGGGACCAGGAAGTTAGGCGAATTCTTAAGTTGGCCAGGCATAAGCTTAGTAGTGAGGCTTTAGTACATGCACTGGAGATTGAGGCTGCCTATAAGGATACCACACAATCAAATCAGAGAGTACGAGCTGTGAGTGTGGAGGAAGAGAAGCCAGACAACATAACACAAAACTTGATATCTGATCTATACAAGATGTTGACCCAACTACTGACAAAATCGAACTCCCAGCAGACAGAAAACCAACAACAAAGTAGTGGGAGGCCGAATGGAGGCATCCGTTGTTATATGTGTGGCAAATTGGGCCATATTAAGAGGAACTGTCATGAGCTCAACATTCAAGATCCGAGACAAACCCAACAGCAAAGTAATGGGAGACAGAGTGGAGGACGTATGCGCTGTTATAAGTGTGGCAGAGTGGGCCATATTCAGAGTAACTGTCGTCAGCGCATCCCTGAGAGGGTCCCAGTAATGGAGAAGCCGCAGGAAAACTGGCGAGCTGGTACTTCGCGGAATATAGCAGATGGCCTTTCCAAAAGACCGTGTCAGAAAGACTGCAAGCCTTGCCACCGTAAGGAAGAACAACAAAATGTACAAATAATGAAGACCGTTAAGATTGATGTTCCGGATTATTGGACAAGAGTCGTTAAGGAAAGCGCAATTAAACGATAACGAGACTGGTCTTATTCTGAAATGGAAAGAAAGAGGGACCAGACCCGATTGGAAGGACATTTCAAATAAATCAGTGGGGCTGAAGGCTTTATGGGCACAATGGGACTCCCTTATCGTAGAGGATGGACTGTTGAAGAGAGCGTGGGAAAGTTCAGATGGGAGGAAAGTTACTTGGAAATTGTTAATCCCCAGGTGTCACGTAGCAGATGTACTTCAGCAAGTGCATAATGGAACGTCTGGCGGACATTTTGGCATCAACAAAACCCTGACAAAAGTAAGACAACGGCAAGAATGGTGCAACAAATAAGAAATAAGCAATATAACGTCAGGGCTCCTTTTGGGCGAATTACCATAGCAAGTGACCGTATGAAGGCTCGTTATGATCTTAAGGCAAATTCAGGAGGGTTCCAGGCTGGAGATTTGGTTTGGCTATATAACCCATAACGAAAGAAAGGCAGGTCCCTGAAGCTTTACCACCCTTGGGAAGGACCTTACACTGTCGTCACCCGACTAAACGACGTTGTATATAGAATTCAGCAAAGTCCAAAATCCAAGATGAAGGTGGTGCACATAGAGAGACTAGCCAAGTATGCAGGGAATAATGAATTGCCTGATCGGGACGTTCAGACTTAAGGAGGGGGCAGTGTTACGCCACTGGACTGTGCAGACTGGTTAGATGAGACTGGAATTGTACGCTAACGGCCGGGAATATTCTGGACTCCTCTAGATCGTGTGAATGGATGTATAAATAAGACACACGGTGTGCCGAGTCTTAATCTTAAGTTGAACGTGAACGAGTAAAGAAGCAATAAGAAAGGGACTTATAAGTGTTCTAGTGTGATTATAGTTAAGACAGTAATTAAACTATTGTTATTAATTGTTAATTAGTAAATAAAGTAGTGAGTAAGTGTTACCTGGACTTTCAATCAACGAATCTACGAGTAGAGGTGTTTGTGTGGATAGCAAACACGTAACAATATGAAGGCACATGGGAAAAAGCAAAATAGTCACATTTTCTAAATTTTACATCAGCAATTTTAAAGATTAAAACTTGCAGAAACAGAAAAAAAATGTATTTAATTGGTCGGTTGTCAGTACGCCAATGAATCATGTTATGGGTCAAATTTGATATTTTCTGTGGAAATTTAGTTCATAATGCAATTTAAATATGCAATTTACCATACAATCTGGGTAAAAAGCAGAAAAGTCCTTAGACTTTTATTCACTTTTCCTCTGTAAAGTTAGATAGGGGTAAGAAAAATGAAGCAAATTTAGTGAAAATGTACAAAAGTGAAATACATTTTTCAACAATTATACAAATAAACGTATAAACATAAATATTTTTCCTTTATTTAGATCAAAAAATTATTGTATTTTAAATATGGCACAATATTATCGGTGGATATTGTCAGTTTTCCCCTGTATGGGTATACTTATAACGTAAATTGTGAACTATTCTGGTAGTGTTCAACTTAACTAAAATGGTCAGTCGACGGCACTCAAATCACAAAATCGAGAAAAATGGACTTTTTGTTTTTCCCCTGTATCCTTCATATATTTTTTGGTACCTAACTAAAGTCCTTATGTTGTTCATTCTTGTCATTGACACACCATATACTACGAATATATGGGTAATATTAATTACTAATTGCAAATACTCGTTAACATTTAAGTTAAACTAAATATACAAGTAAATTGTAGCTTATTTATCGGAAAACGTGACTTCCTGTCTATTAAATTACCTCACACAATTAAAGTATTTAAAATAAATTTGTATTATATATCGGTTGCAAATTATGGCCTACGATAATTCTTAGGTCTGTTTATAAATACGGTAAAACTTTGTATACTCTTATTAAAGGCAATGTGTAAAATATAAGTGATGATTTAAACGTTTAATTAAAAAAAATTAAGTTCCGACTATTCAAGCCTTTAAAAATATTAATTTATAATATATATCTTTCAAGCAAAAAAAATTATTTCCTTTAATTTAAATATGCATGCAGGTTCAAAGCTGGGCCAAGATAAGATAAATGTTATAAACGGTGAAATAAAAATCATTTCCTTTTTACTTTTTGTTGCCCTGTTAAAATTACTACTGTATAACAGGAAGTAGGTAATAATATCATCATAAAGTCTAGAAATATTTTTATAAATGTACATATTTTTTTTATTTGATTTAGAAAAAAAACATAAAAATATCTTTTATTGTAAAAATACCTCTGGACTTTTTTTGTGAGTATTTAGAGAGGTAAAAAAAAATTTGAGCTCTCGGACTGTACTATTTTATTGTATTAAACTGTTGCCGTTTTTTGAAAATTTGTTTTATCATCTTCAGGGCTACAATCAAGAACCTTATTTAAACCTAATTAAGTAGATGGAAATAAATTCTTACCTTAGTGTAAACAAAATAAATTGAAATTAATCCTTAACATCATTTCCAAAAAAGATCACATGACCTAGGTGGTTTTTATGAAAATGTGCTTTTTCATTGGTTATTAATTTATAAAGTAAATTTTCATATGAATATTGAAATCTAATGTCTCGTCTCGTTTTTACATCTCAAAGAGCATTCGAGACGAGACGAGGCGTGACTTTTTGTCTCGCCGACTGGCATCCCTACAGACAGATTACTGTCACGGCCGACTCTTAAGTAGGCCGTGTAACTGTGTATTGCTGTAATGCTTGTTTTACACACACACTCAAACAAGTTCATGGTTTCATTTTGCGGATGCATCAAATTTGCAACCCTCTACATATTACTTTGTATTATTATTATTTCCATCATTCTATCATTCTGTCAGTATTACCATTCCAGTATATTTTTATAATTATCGGATTTGGCTCTTCTCTAATACGTATCTACGAGTATTATTAATATTCTAAAAGATTATATTTTATTAAAGATACCTGAGAGAAAATAATACATATTTACATGGTGACTTATTTTTTACTTCCTACTACTCTATGCATGCTACCTAAAATTCTTATGGTGTATACTTAATTTACAGAATTTTCGTTAAAGCCTACTGTTTCGTTTCCATCCACTGTTATTATTTTACATTTTTTGGTAATTTGTGAATTATGTTTTTTATTAACTTAATATATTATTATTTCACATATAATTTTTGTTCGCTTATATGATACTATACTTATGTATAGTTTTGAATCATTTCCTTTTTGCCTTTCGCACTTCTTATGCCGCTTTCACTGAGATTTTTTTTGTGGACAAAAGACACGAGAAAGAAAAACAGAAGAGGAGTGATATATTTTAGAACTGTGTGTGAAGGTTAATTTTTATATTATTCAAAATTTGTGACCATTCTTTGGATTCTTTTTACCTCATGTATTGGTTATATTTTCCACTTTACCTTCCTATCGATTATAGTTGGGAGGTATTTTCTTTTTACATTATTTTTTATCATTTCACATATGGTTAGAGTATACCATAATATCTTTGGTCTTGTAATTATATGCAGTCGAGTTGAATCATGAAAACTAGCTATTTCTAGAGACTTATAATCCTCTCACTCTTCATGCATTATCATAATTGCGACAAAAAAAGAACAGTTTATTGACGATGTTATAAACACCTACATA
Organism: Rhamnusium bicolor; assembly: GCA_029963845.1. NCBI lineage: Eukaryota > Metazoa > Arthropoda > Insecta > Coleoptera > Cerambycidae > Rhamnusium > Rhamnusium bicolor. Next base: position 475,348 of record JANEYF010004321.1, on the reverse strand, counting down.
TAGTGATATTATAATGCTAAGAAATATACACAGTATAGGAGAAATAGTAAACAGACAATTAAGTAAATCAAACATCTGTCTGTAGTTTTGTTTCTTGTTTGCTGTGTACTAATTCAAACAATGTTTGAGTAAAATGTATATTGAAAATATCATGAATTTGATGACATGAAAAAACTGAAGTGGACTACGCTTGACATATAATTAGAAGTCTGTTTATTCAGCACATTCTGTCTTATCTCTAGATTATCAAAGATATACTCCCAAAACTATTATTAGGACCAAATAGTTGTGCATCATTATCAGTAATTCAGCTGATTCTGGTCTTATAAGTTGTATTCGTAGCGGTAATATCTAGTCGTCATTTAAAAAATGAACAGGGTGTCAGAAAAAAATGTTCACCCCCAAAAGTTTTTTATTTTTCATGATAAAATGTTTAAACTAAGGCTACATAAATTGGGCATGAAAACCCACATTTTATACATAATTGGGTTATGTCGAATATACAGGGCTAGTCGGGAGTAACATCAACCTTTTTTTCTAAAATAGTAACCCTACTCTTTTGTTCGATATTCCAATAGAGATAAACAATCTGAATAAAAATTGTTAACACAATTTTCGGGATGGTAGACAAATGGCGGAGATAGAAACGATTATTTGGTTTCACCTACTTGGGCACGTAGCAGTTCTTCAAAAAGAAACAAAGGACGGGCCTTGTAACTGATAAAATGGACTCCAAGGGCACTTCTGAAATAAATAAAAAATAATAACAACATAACTTTTTTATTTCATTAACCCCCTCACACTTTGAGTCGTAATAAATTAAAAAAATGTGTATTTTAAGACAATAACTAAACCACATTAGCAAATGATTAAAGTGTCGCCCATTCTGATCCTTACACAGTCTGACTCGTTCCATTGGGATGTCTGGCTGTCTTCTGGCTTATAGCATTTCGTGCGCAAATTCTTCCCTCGTAATAGGAGAAGTTCCATACCTTTATTTTTCAAATGTCCCCCAAATAAAGTGATCCAATGGGCTAAGGTCTAGAGACGTCGTTGGACACCTTGATGGATCATTGGTGCCTAACCAACTCTCTGAGAAACGTCTATTTGAATAATTTGTTACCTGTCCTTACTAAAAATGTCTAAAATTTTGAATAATAGCTAATGGCAAATCATCAATGAAATTCTGGATTCGATTTTCCAGAAATCTGTCCCCATTAAACGTATCATCGAAAATAACTCAATAATTTTGGCGTCAATAACGCCCAGCCAGATATTAAAACCAAGACGATCTTGAAATCTACTTCTCTTATTAACCTCACAGTTTCAGTTGCCTAGTATCTGTATTGTTTCGATTAAATAACCCGAGGTTCGTAAATCTTGACTCGTTGGAATATAAGATTGTAGATTGAAAATTTAGATTATGTATTCAGTGTTCTAAAAACTAATTGCAATAATTATTGAGTATTCTCTCAAAATCATCTTCGTAGAGATGCTGCTGAATTTGGTACCTATATGACCTAAATTTGTGTTTCTCTAAAATTCGTCGTACAATATGCTCTAATTATATTTGGCGTAAGGAAACAGTTCAATCCAGTGCTAAAACGTTAATTTACATTTCCCTGTTTGTTACAAATTCATCATTATCATCTCGTTCAGTTCTAAATTTTTCCTCCAACCTTGCAAAATAAATCCTTGTTGGATGATTTCGTCGTGGAAAACGCTCCTAATACAACCGACAGGCGGCCCCTGCATTAGTTTTATTTCCCCGTAAATATTGACATCTCTTTTTGACCAAAAATGCATAGGAAGAAAAGAGAGTTAAGTAACATATGTCCATCTTATTGTTGTTATTATAGTTAGGTCCCATAGCTCACAATTCATAAAAGTATCAATAATATTAGTTGACTTAAGCCGACTTTATCAGGCACATCTTCACAAAAATGCACGTTCACCAATATAGATAAGTCTTTTAGCAATTTTCTGACTTAAATCCTTTTACTTGAGCACTAGAGAAATATAAAAGACAAGAAACATGAAAGCGGTAGAAAATAGTAACAATTTAATTTTATAGAGGTAACAGAACAATTAAAATTATCTAGTTCTTCTTACAGACAGTTTCAAGTATTGCACATAAAATACAGGGAGAATCTTAAAATGATTGTTCGAAGTGCAACAAGATAAAAAGTTGTGTTATGTTGTTCACCAGAATGTGATACATGGAATAACTATTTTAATTAATTTAAGAATATCAATGATTCTATGTGCCTACAGATATTTAGACTATTATTGTAAATATGTTAAACAGAACTTCCTGGAAATATTGAATTCCCATCAATCTTAAAAGCTTAAAACTTTAAGAAGCGTCTCTGAATACATCAAGGAGTTTATTAGGTATATGTGGCACATCCCAGATGCCATATTAAGGGCTCATATTCTAATCTTGATTTAACAAAAGCATTAAAAAGTAGTAAGGAGATGGATGTCAGTAAAACCTGTTGAATTTCTAATAACAAATCCTATGTTCTTACTTGAAGACAGAACGCTGTTTTCTATATGTTTATTAAAAGTAGGTTAACATCAAATATAAAACAAAGATCTTTAAAGGCCCATTTTAGCATTGTAACATCTAGTTTATAATCATAAACAAGAGTTTCTTTTTTCCTAGAAACAGGCATTACATAACTTTTGCCAGCATTGAGGGGCAGACAGTATTGACTATATCAAATCTGTATTGTTTCAAGATTTTTTTGAAGCTTTTGATAGTCATCTAGAGTATTGATAACAGAACAAATTTTTAAATCATCAGCATATAACAAGACATCGATATCCAGGTCAACCACGATATCATTAATAAATAATATAAACAGAGGATCCACGATAGAGCCCTGTGGAACCCTCGAAGCTGCAACAATATCAGAAGATCTGTGACCATGGTACTCTACATATTGTGTTCTTTTATTCCGATCTGATTTAAAGACGGTAATAAGTAATTGGGAAAATACAGCAATTTGAAGTTAATGTTCTTTTTACTTTGTATGTGTGTGTGTGCGAGCGTGCGTGCGTGCGTGTACGTGTGCATGTGTGTGTGTGTCAGTATCCGCAATAATTCAAAAAATACTAATGGGATTAGTAAATTGGTACCACCAGATGAGACATAATGAATGAAATAAAAAAGGTACAATTTCGGGAAAAAAGTTAAACATTTTTATTGCATTTCTGGACGAACCTCGACGAATTATAATAAAAAAACATAACTTTATGAAATAAATTTGTCCGCATATCCGTAGTATCGCGATAGCAGCCACAGTTTTTGAGGTAAAGCTTTCAAATTTGGTACACATGTGTTCTATGGTCTATGGTCTATGGGACCCAAACTTTTTTGTATTTACCTTTACAAAAAAATATATTCTTGATGAAATGGAATTATAAACCTTGTCTACTCTATCAAGCCAATAAAATATATTTTTCAAGTACTTAAATAAAGCTGATGTAAACTGAAATTGTTTACACATTTGACCTCATAAAATGGAGTCAGGTTAAATTTAACAGTTTGACATTTGATAGGTCTAATTTAGTTACAAAAATGTCAATGTCAATAAGAAGAAATTATTAGAATATATGACATGAATTATTACTGACAGTATTGAATGACGCTGATAATTAACTAATTAAAAATTTTAATGAAACATTTGAAGCTACTGTAACGAAGTGATTATTTTATAGAATTAAAATATGTAACTAGGTGCTATTTGTCTGATTCAAAAGATATTTTAAACATTGTAGTACCGCGCCCTTAATAGTGATATTGTCAGTTGCTCATTAATAATAGTATAATTATTATTAGATATAAGATAGGTAGTAGTAATCCGTTTCCAGGCTACCTGAGCACGTCATATTCTGCAGGGTAACTTGGAGTTTGACATTACCGTAGTCGCTTTAAATTTCCAACTGTTAGGCTTGCCACTCCTCCCCCCCCCAAATGTAACCGCGTTATACTGCGTGTCCTCCAGGCTACCTGAGCACGTCATATTCTGCAGGGTGACTTGGAGGTATCGTTCGTAACCGCGTGTCCTCCAGGCTACCTGAGCACGTCATAGTCTGCAGGGTAACTTGGAGTTTGACATTGCCGTAGTCGCTGTAAATTTCCAACTGTTACGCTTGTCACTCCTTCCTTCCTTCCCCTCCCCAAAACGTAACCATGTTATACCGCGTGTCCTCCAGGCTACCTGAGCACGTTATATTCTGCAGGGTGACTTGGAGGTACTAGATTCGGCATATCATAAGTCCGGAACCATCCCTCAGCCAAGCCATAGTAAATAACCGCCATAGATAGTCATAGTCATAGTGTGCTCGTAATAACGCTTGCTTCCCCTCCTGGTATCCGTCCGCCGTCTGCTTATGGCCGATTCATTAATGCTGGTCACCTTTTCCACTGTTTAATCACCGTATTATCGTGTCGCACCGCTTGTACGCCCGCTTACTGTCCCCGCTTGCCTATAATAAAGACCGCTTGTAGAATAAGTTGTAAATATGAAGATGTATAATATATAGTGATTAGTGTGTAGAATAAATGTAAATATATTGAATGAGAGTCGTTTCATTAACTGTAGTGTGTAAGTTACCTTTTCTAGACCCCTGGCTTATCCGTTTCTTCACTGTAGTTGCCCGGCCTCTATCGTCCCGCCGATAGAGTAAAGTGGTATTTCTGCACTCTAAACAGAAACTGGCGCCCGAGATATCCGTACTGTGAGCACCGCCGTAATGTTGGGCGTCAAGGTGACACTTCTGCTCTTATGTAGAAAAGAAGGGTACGTCACAGTACGTGATTAAAATTTAATTGAGGTAAGTGAAGAATTAAATAGATCGGGATGATATATATTGGTATAAGATAGTTATGTACTGGCCACATCAAATATTTTTTTGAGTTAACATAAGACCAACAATTTTCTTATTTGTTATATTAATTTGGATATAGTTTTGATATTCTTTGTAAGCAGTGTCTATATTATATTTTATCTGCGACCTAAGAACTTTAAACTTATTGTGAGAAGTGGTATCCCCGGTTCGCTTATATTTTCTCAATTATCTTAAATTGTATACTGACTTACGATGGACTCTGACAGCAGTTTGCATCTAAAGGGGAGTTTTTTTGTTCAATTTAACAAAGCGAAAATCTATCTTTAATTAGGACTCCAGAAGAGAACGGTCTTTACTTTTTTATTAAAACAGAAAAATAATCATTTTTTGATAATCCCTCATCACCCTGTACTCGGAATAAAGCGTTATTGGACCCATCTTTATAGCAACTTTTAATCTTATTTTGATGTAAAGAAAATGTTTCTGAATTTGTGTCGTATATTTTTCGAACACCCTGAATTAATTCTGAAGTGGACTTAAACCTTTGATGGAACGATACTAATATTGAACTAATGTAGATTCCACAAACACCAAAACACTCAAATTGAGTGTTTTCACTGAATACTACAGTAGACGCGTGTATCGCCAATCAAGTTGGAATAATCTGGAGATAAGTTTAATTCATCTCCAAATGATGCCAATTTTGGTTGACAAAACGCGCGTCAAGTGTAGCTGGAGTATTTTGGTGTTTGTCGAAACTATTTTAATGTTACTGTTATTTATTGATTATATTACATAAATAATATTTAACAATGATAAAAGAGAGTACCTAGAAAGTTTGAAGAGTCCTGAATTTTCATGAGATATTTCTCACTGGCCGACACAATTTTTGTAACATAGTTCACACTACTGTTTTCATATTGTTAATACCTCCGTATTAACTGAAAAAATATCCAACGAGTTCTAATAAGTGTCATTTTTGTGTAAACACAATAGACCCCTGTTATATTGCCAGGTAATAAATTTTAAAATGGGTCGGCAATTTTAGATGAGCAAATTAAAGTAAGGTGGGACATTTCCAATATCAGTCTTGTTTTGACCTTCCAAGTGCCCAATTGTGTCTGTTAGAACGTGTTTTCGTTTGTTTACATAACTCTGTTACGACAAAAATATCCATTCAAACGCGCCGAAGTTGCAAAATTTCACCTGACAAGTTTTGTTACATTTGTGGAGAATGCTTTGTGAAGTCACAAGCGAGACCATTGTCTCAAAATGTGAAAAAAGCGTATTTTCTATATTTTGGAGTGTATCGGAGATCAAGACAAGCAATGGGGAGCCCCCCCATGCTTGTTGTGTAAGTTGTAGCGTGTCACCAGTGTAGTGGATAAAAGGGAAAAGAAAAAGCATGCCTTTTGCGGTTCCAATGGTATGGCGCGAACCCACCAATCACTTCGATGATTGCTATGTTTGTGTAATAAGAACTGAGAGATGAAAAGAGAAACAAAAAATAAAATATCCGATTTTACCATCTGACCTAAGACCTGATCCTCACAATGCATCAGACTTACCAGTGCCAACTGCACTTTTAGATTGCAAAATATTGTTTTGGGAGGTAATGGCAATAGTAACGACTCTTCAGACAGCCGACCAGTGTGCCGACTCTTTGTATATTCCAGAAAGTTTTAGTGACCCTCACTTAATTGGGGCTGTCAAAACAACAAGCAGAACTACTTGGTTCCCTACTTTAGGACTGGAATTTGCTGACTAAAGAAACAAAGATTACGACTTTTAAAAAAAAGGAATGCAACATTTTTCGCATTTTATAATATGGAAAATTCACTATACGCATGTATTGATATTGAAGGTTTAATGCAGGAACTTAATATCGAGCATTCTCATTCTAAGTGGTGCTTATTCATAGGTTCCTCCAAATACAGTTGAAATACTGTGGTACCACATAATGGAAATTTAAAACCATATACCAATTGCTTATACCAGTGCTTATGACAGTATGAGCACCATTTTAAAAAATTAATTACAACAAATACAAACAGCAAATATGTGGGGACTTAAATGTAATAGCTATTTTAATATGGCTTCAAGGAGGCTTTACAAACTATTGCTGTTTTTTTTGTTTGTAGGACAGTCGTGCAGTAAAAGAACATTATGTGAAAATAATTTGGCCGGAAAGGAAAGAATTTGAACCAAGAACTAGTAATGTTAAATACGTGCCCCTTATAGACCCTAAAATTTTGGATGCAGTAAGCGACGAGCAAGGAGAAAGATTTCATCAAGATATTAGGACAATGGAAAATCATTATTAAGGACGATGCAGCCATGATGGGTGATTCTTCTTTGTTTTAAAGTGAGACGATTTGATCCCCGGAAAAAGAAAAAATGATTTGAGGATACATTTATCAAAAATTATTATGTATCTTTGTAGACATATCTATGTAAGTCTAATATATGTCATATACATTATTGATATATAGCAATAAATAGATTAGTAAAATTAACAATAATGTTATTCCCACCCATAATGTTTTATTAATGCAACAAGAAAACGTTACATACTACGACTTTTTGCTTGTTATTTCTGTAATCAGAAGGTTTTGTTCCAGGAACATGTTACAAAAAAATATATATTTTTTTGTTCCGCCAGTGTAATTAATTGTTAGTAATCGCACAAGCCATAAAATAAACATATCACTTCCAAAATTGAATATAATTGAACAAAAGCAGCCCAGTAAATATAAAGAGAGGTTCCGCAGTCCGCACAGCATAAATGATTTTCTCTATGGACTTCAAAGCAGAACAATCGTCCATTGTTAAACTTTATTGCACAACATATGTTATGTTAATTATTAGTAAACTAGGGGATAGGATAACACCAGTACACTATAAACAAAGATTACATACCTACGAGTCTGATAAACCTTCATAAGATATCAATAAAATCGAGGAGCTTGTGATAATATAATCGTTAAGATTCTTGACCTTGCGTAGGCGGGGCGTGAGAAGCGGCATTCACTGGCATTCAGTGAACAAGTGCGCGAATTTAAGCTTGACGTGAGTTCGAAGTCGCTGACCCACGTCCTAACCGGTGTTGCCAATGAAAGGAAAATTAATATATTTCCAAGATATTTATGAAATGTTTAATTACCTGTTTGAGTATTCAAAAAGGATCATTTTTGTTTATTTATTTATTTATTTTTTTTTGGTGATATGTGATACATTAAAGCTATGAAAATAAAATAATGGAAGGAGAAACCGACAATGAAGAAAGTGCAAGTTACTTAAAAGTTGTATATTAATATACAGGATATAATAATTGTAGCATTTTTCAATTAATTACTTTTTATTTGCAGTACAATTGTTTTTCTTTTCGAATTCGGATTCTTAAAAAAAATACGTAGCTGAAAAATCAGGGAATGAAATCGAGCGAGGCACTTAAAATGACATGTTTTATACCACAGTTTTTATACTTTATGCAAATTAACAGTTTTGCAAATGAATGTATAAATTCGTAAAATAAGTTAAAATGAGAGATATTTTTTCAACAGCCTCAATCATCAAAACATAAGATAAAAAAGGGAAATATGACAACATCGATTGGGCCACAGAAAAGTATGCATTATTTCATTGGCTGTTTAACTGGCGGCAATTATGAATCATTCTGAAATTATATAATTTTTTGCAATACCTACTAGAAGATTTAAATTGGCAACCACTTACAAATATCGATTACATAATATAGAATGAGCTCAAAAATTAAAGTCCTTCCCGGAAGAGTTCAATAGAAAATTGTAAAGTAATGCCAGTTTCATGTATAAATATTATTCCTAAAATCGACCGTTTTGGAGATACAGGACGTTGAAGTTTTTTTTTATCTTTTTGCAATTTCTGTATTTCATCTCCTTTTACGAAGAGAATATTGGTATGTAATGTATTGCGTATTCTCTTAGTAAAATATTTGGTGGCATTATTTAATTGTACATGTCCGATCACTTCCTCGTAGTCAAAGAACCCTAGCTTGCCATATATGCCAGCTAAATGCACTACTATTTTATCTCCGAAATATGAAGAAGTATTTGTTTAAAATTTGAAAAGTCGTCCTTCGAGACTACGTGTTATAGACCACCAATAAGATTACAATACTTCATTTATCAGTAGTGTATGTGTGGTGCAAAATAACCCTGTTTGAAAAAGAAAATGATACGTCAATGGTCTTTTGGAAACATTTTTAGATTTGTAATTTAATAAAATTTGGTTAAAAAAAGTGTCTTGAGAATAACTGCTTGGAAGAATTGAAGACATCACCAACAATTTGAGAAATAATAGGCAGCTACTGCAGAGAATGGAAAAACAATTTTGTTAACGCTTCAAAATGATGAATTGATAGTGATATTTATTTAGTATAAAATTGTTTCTATGAATTAATAGTGATATTTATTTAATATAAAATTGTTTCAATTTTGCGGGCGAAATATATTTAATTTTTGTTGACCTGCTAGAATTCCTGTTCTTGTCATATCCTGTTTATATCATTTTATATTTGTTCTGTTTCAAAATATTTTTTTTTCTTTTGGAGATGGAGTCCAAAAAAATAGCTAGCTTAAAACTGGGTGTTCTACGCGATCACCTGATGTATATTTTTTAAACGTCTTCTTTATCTTAATGTCCTGACAGAATTTAGCATATTCCTATTCCATTACTCAACCAGTACAGACACACACACACTTATACACACACAACAACCTTTCCTTCGCACTAGCCAACTGTGTTATCATCTCAGTATTTTTCAAAATGCCACTCTACATTCTTGCCCTATCCAGGATTCGAACTCAGGACCCCTTGGTCTCAAGCTTAACGTATAAATACTGAGCCATTGAGCCGACAATTTGACTTTTCTATATTCAGCATAAATTAAGAACATACAAATTCTGCAGAAATATGTTTTTGGGTAGTGACACTATTCGTAACAGGCAATTTTACTTTTTTAAGTATGTGCGCATGCAGAAACGATGAGATCATTGTATTGGCAGGCATTTCCATAAAATATTTTGAACATAATTTTGTTTAATAAATGTTTGTTTTTGTTTCTTTGCTAATAAATGGGTTAATGTAACATTTAATTTTTTTTTATTTTACATAAGATCCGTCTTACATTCTGAGCATATATTTATTATTGATTTAAGACGCAAGTTTTAAATGATGCATTTATAAATATACATGTTCAGCAAGGAATGACAAAATACAAAAAAAATCGCGAAAAGAAAACGAAAAAAAGTTTGGTAAAACTATTCTGACCATCTGGCTTATGGCCATGTCGTTCTCAGTGATCTTGAGCAGGAACTCCAAGGAGCGGCAATGTACTGTCAAATGATGTCACGCCAGACACTTAATTTTCGAAAAATATAATGATGCACAAGGCGCAGCGATAAATGGGAGTTTAATTTTTGTCAATTCAGAGACGTGCGAGCACAATCGTAGACCAACGTCTTATCTTCTATTATCTCCCTTGTAGCGGCGTTGCTTCTTCTTGAGCCGAAGTAGGGTTTTTGTGTTACCAAGTATGCGCGCGTGGATCATTTTAATTATTAAATGTAATGTCATATATATTGGCAATACTCATATAAAAACAGAGACCATTAACTATCCAGGGTGTCCCACTTAAAACTCCTGGGGCCATTTTCTTGAAAACTAAAAGAGATATCTGAATTCTGTAACAGACATTCACTAGAATATATAAATGACTTTAGGTTTGGGCAAAAGCGGTCTTTCTATACATTGAGGTATAGATGGCGTTGCTATGCAAAGAAACTATTCAATCCCAGGATCCTTGGAAAGAGTGGCACATGACAGGACATACATTCTAAGCAACTTTTACGATGTGGACAAGTTTCAGAAAATTACTGGTTTTCGAGATATATAGACAAATTGTCACATGTAAAAACATACTCAAAGTAATACTTTCTTTAAATTTTTATGAAAATGTACACAGTGTCTGATTCAAGAGTGAACAATAATATAATTTCCGGTCAAACCAGAAGTTGAATTGATTTTGTTTCATTACTATTTAAATCAGTCTGATTTACTATAAAAATCGTCCCAAAGGACTTATCATCTAAAATTTATTTTAAAAAAGTAATGGCGATTTTTGTTACTTAAAAATATCTGATGTGGCCAGTACATAACTTTCTTATACCAGTATATATCATCCTGTTCTAAAAAAATCATTCTATTTAATTCTTCATTTACCTCAATTATATTTTAATAGCGTACCTTGAAATGTTTCATTAAAATTTTTAAATAATTAATTATCAGCGTCATTCGATATTGTCAATAATAATTCATGTCATATATTTTAATAACTTTTTGTTATCGACATTGACATTTTTGTAACTAAATTAGACTTTTCAAATGTCAAACTGTTAAATTTATCTTTACCCCATTTTATGAGGCCAAATGCGTAAAATATTTCAGTTTACATCAGCTTTATTTAAGTACTTGGAAATATATTTTATTCGCTTGATACATTAGACATGATTTATTATAATTTTTCATCAAGAATATTTTTTTTGTAAAGTCAAATACAAACAATTTTTGGTCCTGTGGATTCCCTCTCAGCTGACTAATTTTACTCATCACTAAATTTTTCATTGTCTTTAGCCTTTAGAACAAGTGTACCAAATTTGAAAGCTTTATCTCAAAAATTATAGCTGCTATCGCGATACTACATGCGGACAGATTTTTTTAAATAAAGCACACGCACACGCACACACCCACAAACACACAAACACACACACACACACGCACACACGCGCGCACGCGCACACGCGCACACACCCACACACGCATGCACCGACAGACATCATTCGGAAAATAGTCAAAATTGATTCAGGAGGATTCAAAATGTATAAATCAATCAAAATCTCGAGGTTGAAAAAAAATCAAGATTACTATACTTCCTTATATTAAGTATAAGAAAGTAAAAATTAAAGTTCAAATACCTTGAAAACCAGTGATTTTTCGAAAATTGTCCACAGTGTAAAAGTTGCGTAGAATTTAATATCCTGTCACGTGCGCCTCTTTTTAAGGTTCCTGGAATTGACTAGTTTCTTTGCATAGCAACGCCATCTATACCTCAATGTGTAGAAAGACCACTATTACCCAAACCTGAAGTCATTTATATATTCTAGTGAATGCCTTATATAGAATTCAGATACCTATCTCTTAGTTTTCGAGAAAATGGCCTCGGGAGTTCAAGTGGGACACTCTGTATAGAATATTTATAATGACATAAAAAGAAAAAACATAAAAGAAAAATATTATTCCTGTAAATGGGTGGGTGAATCCTGAACAATATGTTTGTATTCTTGTACAACTTTTTACATAATTTTGTTATTTATTTAAGTATTTAAATATGCATTTATACGATATCGTAACAGGTAATTTCTGGTCCTGTTCCAGATACTAAAATATTATGATCAACAAAGATCAACAACGTTTTAAACATTCCAACTATTTATAATCAAAAATTTCAATAGATATTTTCAAAACTATTTAAAACTTGCAACTTTTAGTTTCAATAAAAAAAAAATTATTATGTTATATTTTGTTCCTGCCATAAGTTCTAGAAAGAACCAGATTGTAGTGTTTTTTCATAAGCTACTGAAATTGACGCTTTATTTGAATTTTTCTTCACTCACACAGTTTTGATCTAATTCTTTTATTTGCTTCATGTAACTGAAATTGAATAAATGAATAAATAATTATGTTCTCAAATTAACGTTGCAATATGCAAATTCAAATCAGTAAGGGAACAATGTCATATACCATATAAGCTTAAGGTAAACTTTTAATTTGTAATAGTAGGTAATAAAATTTATACATGGCCTTTAATGCCACATACAAGAATTATGAAACATTTTATAGATCACTATAAAAAAGCCTGGAAGCAAATATAATAAATGTAATAAGGTTAATGATTTTTTAACGTTTTTAATAATTGAAAAGAATATCCATCATACAGTCTATTTTAAATAGTGGTAAACTTACTGTCGGTTTTTAAATATAGATCAGAAAAATTGCATTATGCAGTCTACATTAAAAAATAAATAATTGATGAAAGGAAAAAATATTAAAAAGGGGGTACATAAAAACCTATGATTAATTTATTATAGATTAAGAATAAGGCTAGGATATGGGACGTCCTGAATTATCGGTGCGTTTTTGGTTTATGGGGATTTTAAACAAGTGTGTTATGATTGTTATGATTGATGTTACAAAACTTAAAACATTTTTGTTAACAGATAATTATGATAATTATCTGTTAAGTTTGGAGGATTATCAAAAATTACTCTTAAATGGAATAATTTGCAAGTACTACTAATAGAAAAGAATACAATTATTACTTTTTCGATCATTTTATTTAGATATTGTTAATCCTACGTAATGTGTTTTATACAGGGTGAGTCAGTTTTTTGTAGACAAACTTTAACAAGAGATAGAATACATGTTTTTAAAAAGAAAAGTTCCTATAAACATATATCGTAGAACGCTTCGTTTCCAAGATACAGGGTGTTGAATATAATTTTTTTTTCTCGAATTTTCATTATAACTTATAAACGAATGCTTAGATTTTTTCCATGTTTGAGGGATAATGCCTATTAATTAAGGGGCATAAAACAAGCGATAAGAATGGTCAAAAACTTGCACAGTGGCGGAGTGGAGGGGGTGCTCAACCCCTTTTTTAAACAGAACTTCTACACCAATGACTATTTTTTAAAAAAAACTGTTATTTTCATTATCTACATACAGTTTAACCAAAATAATGTCCCTTCTTCTATTTCGAAATTCCTGTGCGTTTCCGAGTTATTTTGATTTTTAGTGTTTGATGTACTAAATTAAGTAATTTATTCAGGGTGAGTCAGTTTTTTGTAGACAAACTTTAACAGGAGATAGAACACATGTTTTTAAAAAGAAAAGTTCCTATAAACATATGTTGTAGAACGCTTCGTTTCCGAGATACAGGGTGTTGAATATAATTTTTTTTTCTCGAATTTTCATTATAACTTATAAACGAATGCTTAGATTTTTTCCATGTTTGAGGGATAATGCCTATTAATTAAGGGGCATAAAACAAGCGATAAGAATGGTCAAAAACTTTCACAGTGGCGGAGTGGAGGGGGTGCTCAACCTCTTTTTAAACAGAACTTCTACACCAATGACTATTTTTTAAAAAAACTGTTATTTTCATTATCTACATACAGTTTAACAAAAATAATGTCCCTTCTTCTATTTCGAAATTCCTGTGCGTTTCCGAGTTATTTTGATTTTTAGTGTTTGATGTGGTACTAAATTAAGTAATTTATTCAGGGTGAGTCAGTTTTTTGTAGACAAACTTTAACAGGAGATAGAACACATGTTTTTAAAAAGAAAAGTTCCTGTAAAACATATGTTGTAGAACGCTTCGTTTCCGAGATACAGGGTGTTGAATATAATTTTTTTTTTTCGAATTTTTTGAGTATGTATTTTTATGTATTGCATTTGAGTATGGCTTGATATAACAAATATTTATTTTGACTACATTGGAAAGAGATAAAGAATAAGAGATTTCGGCTTTTTAGAATCCTTAACAAACCATATTTACGTAGGTTTCGTTGAAAGAATTAAATATTTAGCCGATAATTGAAAATAAATAAATTACTTAATTTAGCACATCATACACTAAAAATCAAAATAACTCGGAAACGCACAGGAATTTCAAAATAGAAGAAGGGACATTATTTTTGTTAAACTGTATGTAGATAATGAAAATAACAGTTTTTTTAAAAAATAGTCATTGGTGTAGAAGTTCTGTTTAAAAAAGTGGTTTAGCACCCCCTCCACTCCGCCATTGTGCAAGTTTTTGACCATTCTTATCGCTTGTTTTATGCCCCTTAATTAATAGGCATTATCCCCCAAACATGCAAAAAATCTAAGCATTCGTTTATAAGTTATAATGAAAATTCGAGAAAAAAAAATTATATTCAACACCCTGTATCTCGGAAACGAAGCGTTCTACGACATATGTTTATAGGAACTTTTCTTTTTTAAAAACATGTGTTCTATCTCCTGTTAAAGTTTGTCTACAAAAAACTGACTCACCCTGTATAATGTAATTAATGTACGTAACATAAACTTTCACTTTTTAAAATTAACTGCAAAGAAAATATTAATACTCGTATAGTTGCAATATTGTAAATAAATTTTCATATATTTAAGTGACGAACTATGAATTTATGCTTACAGACGGAGGAGGGGATAACACTTAATTCTTTATAAATTTCGCTCAAATTTAGCGGCAGAGGGATTTAGTGAAAACTTGAGAAATGAGTTTAATTGGTTTTTTTATCTCAACCGGCTTCGACAAAAAATTTTGGAAAATTATTATTTTTAACACAAATAAGTTTAATAGATGCTTCTGGCGAGTTAAGTTGGCATCTGTCACCTACATATACTCTGGCAGCCCTAGTAATTCAAGAAAAAGAGGTATAGTCGAAAGACCTCTCGATGCCAAGGAAGGCTCCCAGCCCAACCTCTGTTTTCCCCAATGTCTTCTTCATCCTCCTGATTAGATGGTAAAGTGCTGTTTCTCTTAACTTTTATCTGTCCAACAGTTTTTCCAAGTTCTTAAGTATAACAGACATAAGTTTGATTGACCTCAGGGATTTGGGTTAAGAGTGAAAAACTCTCCCGGTATAAATACCACCCTAATAGGTTTCCATACCCTTGATAAGTGGCCCAAAACCAGACCGGCTCTCAGTATTGTAGCATCAGGTTCGTTCCCTGTCGCAACATTGTTAGTATAACTCTTGCCCCGGAATTTGTACTGTTTGAATGAGTTTACAGCCAATTTGACTTTTTCGTGATTGATCATTCTCTTCGATATTGTCCAATGTTTCCTATAAGCTCTATTTCCATGGTGTTCTAATTCTGAGTTCTACTAGTCGTTGAGTGGTTGTTCAATAATAGTAGAGCCAGGAAAGTATACCAGAGTAATTTCTCCATTGTTTTCTTCCCTGTTTTCGTGAACACCTTTGGTCCTTTTTTCAGGGAGTATATGGATCGCTGAGGTTTCCTAGACAGAGTCTTTTGAAGCCTGGAGCATTCTGCAGTGCTCTCCATGTACTCCCAGTACCTCATCCAGGATTCCTTTGGATCTTTTTCAATATTTTATTGTACTCGGTGAGGGAGGGATCCTATATAGTCATCCCAAACCACTGTTCTCTTCACAAGTTTGAACTTGCATCCCACCTGCTTTCGTAAGTTTTTCAGTCCATCAGGGAACGTCACTGTTGGTTTTCCTTCTCATCAGAGGGCAGTTATCATTGTAGACAGAGGTAAGTGCGTTTTGGAAAAGTTCCACAGCCACCTCCAGGTCGTTAATATTCCTTATCGTCTAGAGTGTCCCTCAGGTTGTGATCTAAGTTTGCTATATATAATTCCTAGTTCGTTTTTCTGGGGCTCTGATAAGTTTCTTTGACACAGCCAGCTCCCGATAGGTTAAAGCGTATGTGTCTGTGATCCAAGCAGCTCTCTTCATCATATACATGTCATTTTTTCACAAGTTACCTACAAACATAGTAGTTAGTGTTATATCAATTACTTCATGCTTTAGTGTTGTTACGAAGGTAGACCTGTTATCTTTATTTACTGTCTAAATTATTTTCCATAATAAATTGAAAAAGTGACTCACCTCTTACATTCCTGTCGCTGCTTCTCCAGACTATGTAGTGTGCGTTTGTACCACAGCTAAAGATCAGCTTCGATCCATCTCCTTCCCAGTCCCTCCCTGCTATCCGTGTTGATCTTTGCTGCCACCAGACCTCTAGAACATAAGTTAGTGGCAGTATCTTAATTCTCTTTTTGACATATATGCAGACCCGAGGGTTCTGTGGATCTGCAATAGATTAGTTCTCCATCTCCTCTTGTAGTATATGCTGTAACGAAGTGATTTTATTGTATAGAATTAAGTTAGGTAAGTAGGTGCTATTTGGCTGTTTCGAAAAATATTTTAACCATTGTAGTACTGCACTTTTAAAATTGGTATTGTCAGCTGAGCCGTAATAGTAGTTAAACTGTTAATTATATAAAAAAAAGTAGTATTGATCTGTTTGTATAAACATACTAAGTGGCTGGCAGTACGTGAATCGCGAAACGCGAAGCGCGCATTGTGTCCCCGGCACCCTTGTGCCCGCGCTACCGTGAAGGAGCCCGAGACTGAAAACAATCAAATTAGTTCCCGTCCGACCGCCAACCGAAGAACCACGCCGATCAGCATAGTAAGTAAACTAGTGAGTATAAGGATATATTGGTATTTAAATTTCATGCGGAATTATTCAATAAACGGGTGACGTAGTTGTAATATACCGCGCATGACCGTGTCTCATCCTACTTCTGCTTTTTGCAGTGTTTAGTAGCATGAGGATTTTGCAGACAAGTTAGTTCCCGTCTGACCGTCAACCGAATCACCACGCCGACTTGGATAGTAAGTAAATTCGTGAGTATAAAGAAATAGGTATTTAAATTTAATGCGGAATTATTCAAAGTCCATAAACGGGTGACGTAGCTGTAATAAACCGCGCATGACTACCGCGTCCCGTCTTACTTCTGCTTTTGGCAGTGTTTAGTAGCACGAGGATTTTACAATCAAGTTAGTCTCCATCTGACCGCCACCCGAAGCATCACGCCGCCTAGGACCGTAAGTAAACTTGTGAGTATAGAGGTACATAGGTATACAAATGTAATTGCGGATTTTTTTAAGTCGGTAAAAGGTGACGCAGTTGCTATAATCCGCGCATGACTACCGCGTCTCATCCTACTTCTGCTTTTTGGCAGAGTTTAGTAGCTTGAGGATTTTTCAAAGCATCCGAGAACAGTCCGTTGCTGCCGCCCGTACCGACCAGACGTGCCGACATCGACCGCTCCAGAGAGGAAGCAGCCCAGGACCCGGAAGTAGGTAGCAAGGTTTGATAAAGGTTTGGTAAATAATCGGTATTACTTGGCTGGTGAGTACTTTTTGGGCTTTATTTAGAGTTTGTGAACCGCGAGCGCTAAGACGTATCCGCCCCATATCCTTCCTTAGAACGGGAGAGCGGCCGAAGGTTGGAATTAGAAGCGCGTTACATCGCGTGTTCTCCAGGCCACCTGAGCACGTAAAAATTCTGCAGGGTGACTTGGAGATACTAGCATTTGCCACCGCGTGTTCTCTAGGCCACCTGAGCACGTAAAAATTCTGCAGGGTGACTTAGAAGTACTTCCGTAACCGCGTGCCGGCCAGGCCACCTGAGCACGTAAAAATTCTGCAGGGTGACTTGGAGGCATCGTCCGTAACCGCGGGTCCCCCGGGCTACCTGAGCACGTAAAAATTCTGCAGGGTAGCATGGAGTTTGACCTTACCGTAGTCGTCTTAAATTTGCCACTGTTAGGCTTGTCACTCCTTCCCCCCCCAACCGTAACCGCGTTATACCGCGTGCCCTGCAGGCCGCCTGAGAACGTCATATTCGGCAGGGCGCCTGGGAGGTACTAACTTTGGCATATTATAAGTCCGGAACCAGCCATCAGCCCAGGGATAGTAAATAACCGCTATAGGTAGGCATAGTTTGCTTGTATTGGCGCTTGCTTCCTCTCCTGGTATCCGTCCGCCGTCTGCTTATGACCGATTAATATATCGCTGTTTACCGTTTCACCGGCTTACCGTATCGCACCGCTTGACCGCCCGCTTACTGCCCCGCTCGCCCGTAGTTAAGACCGTTGTAGTATAAGTTGTAGTTGCTAAGGTGTATATAAAGTGTAAATAATAATTAGTGTGTAGAATAAATGTACATATATTGAATGAGAGTCTGTTCCTTAACTGTAGTATGTAAGTTCCCTTTTTCCCGACCCCTGGCTTAGCCGTATCTTCACTGTAGTTGCTCGGCCTCTATCGTCCCGCCGATAGAGTAAAGTGGTGTTTCTGCACTCTAAACAGAAACTGGCGCCCGAGATATCCGTACCGTGTGCACCGCCGTAGTGTTGGGCGTCAAAGTGACACTTCTGCTCTTGGGTAGAGTAGCGAAGTACGTTACAATGCCTATCTTAACTAGTGTAGGTAGATCTTAAGCGTTTTAGTAATTAAGTTATACTATTTATATTGGTATATTACTCTAGATTTAGAGCATAATAAATTGTCATTAATTGTAGGAGACAAAAAAGTTATAACCAAATTGAATTCAAATGGCATACTTTGACAATCCCTCCAAGGTGTGAGATAAATCATTTTTGACCTACAAGTATGCAAGGTGATTGTGTTATAATGTCAAATCAGTTATGTTAGGGAGTTATTATGACTGGAAACATTGCAAGACCAAATTATGGTAAAATACCAGTGAGAATATTAAATACCAGAAATGAAGAAGTGCTTCTGAACAACTTTATCCCAGTTACTGAAAAACTAAGTTTGTATGAGTTTGGTGAATTTGGAATGACTGAGGTATCAGTTAATAGAGACAAAGAAATGTTTAAACTACTGAAATTAGATTATCTAAACAAAGAAGTACAAATATCGATTGAAAATATGTGCGCAAAATATCCTGATATATTTCATTTACCTCATGATAAGCTAACAAAAGCAAAGTTGTATAAACAATCTATTTTATTAAAGGAAAACGTTATATCTGCTTATGTAAAGCCTTATAGACTTCCACATTCACAAAAAGCTGAAATTGATGACCAAATTAAAAAGAGGAAGTAATAATTGAGCAATCATGGAGCGAATGGTCCTCTCCAATTCTATTTGTACCAATAAAATGGACAATAGGGGCAAAAGAAATGGAGAATTGTAGTTGACTACAGATTGTTGAATCAAATAATCCTGGATGATAAATTTCCATTACCAAATATATTCGAGATTCTTGATTCTTTCTTTAATGCTGTGTCTTTTTTCCTTTTAGATTTAAGTCAAGGCTATTATCAAGTAGAATTAGATGACAATAGTAGAAAATATACTGCTTTTACCACTGGTGGCGGTCAATGGCAAATGACTAGGTTACCTATGGGCCTAAAACAAGTCCTAGTTGTTTTTCTCGTCTAATAACAGTTGCTATGGCAGGCCTAAACTATGAAAAGTGTTTTGTCTATTCAGACGATCTTATTGTTTTTGGTAGAAATTTAAATGATCATAATAAAAATCTTCTTAGCATGTTCAAACGTCTTAGAAAAACCAACCTAAAACTAAATCCAAGTAAATGCAAATTCTTGAAAAAGGAAATTCTTTATCTTGGACATCTCATAACAGCTGATGGTATTTTATCAGATCCAGATAAAACCAAAACTCTTCAAGAGTATCTAGTGCCAAACGATGCGGAAGAAGTTAAAAGATTCATTGCTTTGGCTAATTACTATAGAAAATTCATTCAAAATCTTGCAAACAAAGTATACAGCTTGAATAGATTATGTAGAAAACATGTGAATTTTGTGTGGACAGAAGATTGTCAGAATTCGTTTTTGTCACTAAAAGCTTCTTTGATCCCCTGTGTTAGAATATCCAGATTTTTCTGATAGTAATGTATTTATACTTCAAACTAATGCTTCTAATGTAGCTTTTGGGGCAGTACTCTCAAATAAACAATAAACCAGTGGCGTACGCTAGTCGTAGTTTGAACAAAGCGGAAGTTAACTACCCGACAATACAGAAAGAAATGGGTGCCATCGTTTGGGCCGTAAGGCACTTCGGGTCATATTTGTACGGTAAATAATTCAAGTTAAAGACAGACCATAAGCCCTTAGTATATCTTTTCAATATGACAGATCCATCAAGATCCATCGTCTAACTAAATTTCGTTTATGTTTAGAGGAGTATGACTTTCAAGTTGAGTATAAAAAAGGTAGCGAGAATGTCACGGCTGATGCTTTATCTAGAATTGTGATAACATCAGACGAACTGAAAAGTATGAATGAAAATATACTGACTGTTATTACTAGGGCACAAGCAAAGAAAGAAAACAAGAAAGTAGATGAAAGTGAGAATATCAGCAGCGTTCGGCCTGACCAACCAAGTGTTGTCGAAATTCTCAAACGACCAAAGGATAGTATAGAGTTGAAAATAATGTCAGAAAATAATGCTCAGCAAATGAAATCTTTAGAACACATATCAACAAAAACAGGAAGTTTTTATTTTGTCCCTTCTCTTTCAATGCCTTTTTTTGAATCCAAATACTCGATCAGCACTAACGCAAGACGTATTGTTGATAGATTTGGCGTTATGTATATGGAAACCAATATTCGCGAATTGGTTGTTATTAAAAATGTGACTAACATACAAATTATTAAAAAGCTAGCTAGCGCAATAAGAGAAAATTCTAATTGAAAAGAGCAGACATATCCAAAAATATCTATAGTAAAGCATATTACAAGAATAACGGATGAAGAAATAAAAAGGTTAATACTGAATGATTTTCATTTACTCCCCACAAGTGGGCACGCGGGTCTAAATCGGATGGTAAATAACATTAAAAAATATTATTTTTAGACAGGTATTCAGAAAGATGTTACCAACTTTGTGAAAAAATGCGATGATTGTCAAAGATACAAATATTGTAAGAACACCAAAGATCCAATGGTAATCACATCCACCGCTACATCATCTTTTCAAAAAATTATTCTTGATATTGTAGGTCCTTTACAAAGAGACATTAAAGATAATTCTTACATACTAACTCTTCAATGCGAACTGACAAAATTTGTAGAAGCCTATCCGTTAAAATTTCTGTAACAGTGGCAAAAAGTTTTGTAGAAAATTTCATACTACGTTATGGAATTCCACAGCAAATTGCTACAGATAGAAGTTCAGAATTTATCTCTGAAACAATGAGTAAAGTCTGTGAATTATTAAATATTACCAAAATTCATTCGACAGCTTGAGAGCATAGGTGCTCTAGAAAACTCTCATAAGATTTTGGGATGCTTATTTAAGAATGCAGACGCAGAATCACAGTGTTTCTTAGAGCACATGGGTACCATACTGGAGTTTTGCATATACCACAACTGTTCATACTGAAACGAAATATACACCGTTCGAATTAGTTTTTGGGAAAATATGTAACATTCCAACTAATTTAAAGAATTCAGTAGATCCCTTATATAATTTTGATAACTACCCACTAGAACTTAAATATCGACTACAAACAGCACAAAGCGATACTAAGAACAATTTACTGTTAGGTAAAGAAAAAAGAAAGAGTATTTATCATAAGAGCATAAATTTATATTATTTTAATTATATTGGGTTACTATAGATTATTATCTGGACGTCCAGTTCCCAATTGATTGGTATATGTATTTACTGTTTAATTCAATTTGGATAATTAACTTTGTTTTAATAGTTAATTATCACAAAAAAATGGTGGAAGGTGTAGTATATGCCTACCTTAACTAGTGTAGGTAGACCTTGAGCGTTTTCGTAATTAAGTTATAATATTTATATTAGTAAATTACTCTAGATCAGCACTTGTTATAACTAGGCCACGGGGACATAGGTTCACGGGGGCATGATATTGTTGGTTGTAATGTTAAAGAGAATCTATCTTAGTCTTTGCCAGGGTAATGAAGTGTTTTATTAACTTCCCTATCCTTACCTACACGATGTAGAGATACCGGTAAGAAGCATCTAAATATTACACTCCCTCTAAATCTCTTAGCTGTCCCTTATAGGTCCAAGGTTCATCAATTGTAGCTGTTACTAACGGAGTCCATTCTAATGCAATGGCTTCCTTGAAAGGTAAAGTAAATTTGATGGCATCAAATGTGTAATTACAATTGAATAACAGTAACGCGATGCTTTGAAGACATTCAGCCCATCAATAATTCAGGGTAACATATATTCAAGCAGTTTTCACGTTAACCCTACTACTCATGCGGAAATATATGTACATTATGTAGATAAATAAAAATGTTAATACTTCTAGTCCTTGAGTACTCATCTCTAATTTGAAATACCATTATATTGGTGGGTCTAGTGTACAGTTGAAATAAATTCGCAAATCGTACATTCAGAAAATACTAATTTTTGAAAAAAAATATAAACAAATGATAATTAGATTCATAAGATAAATGAATATGTTGGATAGACTAGCCTCTTCTTTCTATGATGTGGCAACGTTGAACTGATTATGGTGGGGGAGGCCTCAGGTTATAGCCCATGATTTCCAACACCGGAGGAGAGGCTGCAGGTGCTCGTCAAGTTCCCTGCCGGCCACCGTGTAATGATAAGATAACTATACAGTTTAAGTGCATCCACGGCAGCCAACACAGAACACTAATAATATACCTTACGAAAATAATGCTGAGTAAATTACTTACTGATGGTTTAGCCTTATAGTGTTTATACGTGAAGTATCATTGGCGCACCAACTAATGCGGATTCTTGGTGAACACAAAGTTTATATAATTTTTTCACATAATGTAATGGCGTTTTTCATTGACTGCACTTTTATTCGTTTGAGATATATATATATATATATATATATATATATATATATATATATATATATATATATATATATATATATATATAAATATATATATATATATATATATTGTTTTTCAGGTTTTCGCGAGTAGTGAATGTTAAATTCGTTTTCCGGGTATACTCCCGCGTAGGTGATAGGCCCCGAGAGGGACCGTGGTTGTCTGAACGACGTTTCGGCAGAATCTCATCTGCCATCTTCAGGTTCTAACAGATAACTGCTTACTGCGGCTTCTGGTTTCAGTTCGAGTAGTACTGTTTCAGTTCGAATAACCAGAAGCCGCAGTAAGCAGTTATCTGTTAGAACCTGAAGATGGCAGATGAGATTCTGCCGAAACGTCGTTCAGACAACCACGGTCCCTCTCGGGGCCTATCACCTACGCGGGAGTATACTCGGAAAACGAATTTAACATATATATATATATATATATATATATATATATATATATATATATATATATATATATATATATATATATATATATAATGGTCAAAGGGAAAAATCCGGTAAATGTACATTACGAATAATTACCAGCAACTTTGGAGAAGTGTGCCCGGCAATCAGTACGGAGAAAGTTCAACAAGAACTTGTTGGTAGCAAGAACTTCGCTGCCCCGGGCCCAGACGGCATTAACAATTAATTGGTGGTGGAAGAAATTTCTTTCGACACACCACCGTGAGATGCATGAAATAGCTGCTGCCACTCTGGAAGACTCGCTTCACCATAGCATCAGGTGCACAGCGGGTCACGGCAGAGCACTGCTACCGTTGTCTGTTAGGCTCCGCCAAATCAGCGGATATCAATGTGGACCACTCAGCGACCGGAGGCATAAGGTTAGCCACCTATTTTATATGGATGACTTTAAACTTTATGCCTCCGAAGAGCACGAACTACAAAATGCTCTTAGGGTGATCGAGGAATACACGCGGGCAATTGATATGGAGTACGGATTGGACAAATGTGCAGTCGTCCACCTTAAGAGAGGACGATGCGGAGAATTCCCTGAAGATGTGCAGCTCGCAGACGGAAGCATCCTGAGACATCTGGATACCGGAGAGACCTATGCATATCTGGGTGTGCAACAAAACACATCCAGGATGTAACACAAATAAAGGATTCTCTCCGCGGCAAGTACAGACGCCGCCTCCGAAAGATTTGGTCTTCCAAACTTTCGGGGAAGAATAAGATGTCTGCAATTAATATTCTTACCGTTCCGGTTCTGCTCTACTCCTTCGGAGTAGTAAAGTGGTCGATAAATGAGCTACGCCAGTTAGACAGAGATACGCAAGATGATGAATATTCACAGAAGTATTCATCCTAGATCGTCCGTTCCTTGTGTGTACCTCCCACGTCAACGGAAGGACCTAGGACTCTTGAGACTTAAGTGTACCCACGGCAGAGTACCCTGAGTATGGCATTTAACATCCTCGGGAGCTCAGATCCCCTCTTGCGGTTTGTAAAACATCACGAAACTGTAGGAGTGGGAGCAGGATTGTTCAAGGCAGCAAAAAGAGCCGCAGATGAACTCGGTCTTGCATTTGACATCAGGCGAGGGCGAGGTGTTGAGTCAGTCACTGAACTTCAGCCAAATCGTCTGAAAGTCCGAATCAGAGCTGCTGAACAGAAAAATCTGTTTCGGCATCACGTTGATAAACCCCAGCATGGTGTCTTCTATAAGAACATAGAGGCACTGGGTTTATCGACCAGGCTGACATTCGCCTTTGTGAGGTCAGCCGGGCTTTAGTCGGAAATCGAGGGATTCATTATGGCGTGCCAAGATGGTGTTATCAACACCTTGGTCCACCGTAGCCGCGTGTGGCATGTAGAGGTTCCTGACATCAATTGCAGGACCTGCCGTCAGGCGCCGGAAACGCTCATGCACATACTATCTGCATGCCCTGTATACGCCATTTCGGCCTACATCCACCGACATAACGCGACTTTACGAGTGCTATACTACCTAACGCACTCGTACGGGTAGACCAGACACCAGTGTTGCCTTACGTCCCCGGAGATATTGAGTCCGTTTTCTAGAACGAGAAATGCCGGATTTACTGGAACTACTCGTTCCCGACTGTCAGGCTAATCCAAGCCAACAAGCCTGACATAGTCCTCCTCGACCAATAACTCAAGGTGATGTATGTCATCGAGTTTTCGGCACCTGCGGAGAAAAACATTACCTTGAAGGAGGAGGAAAAACGGACCAAATATCGCGATCTCCAGTACGAGCTCCAAGTACTATACTCAGGCTACTCGGTAAAAATGGTCGTCCTTATAATCGGCGTACTGGGAGGGATAAAGCCTACGCTGCTCTCGGAACGGAAGATCATACTGGCCTGCCAAAAATCAGCCGAGTGGCTGGCAGGCCAAATACAGAAGGCGGTCATTCTGGGTTCTCTCCGTCTGCTTAAGGCTCACGATTCTGGCATCTACAGTCACTAACCCTGCGGGAAGTGGGAAGTGGCTGTAGTTAATGCGCCGACGCGACTTCTGTGAGGCGTCGGATGCCACGGGAGGACTGTCCAGCATCGGATAATCCGAAAAAAAAAGAATAATAATAATAATAATAATTTATTAAATTGCCCAACAGAGAGCCATCTACAGGACAATAATATAATGAAATGAGAAATAACAGTATAAATACATTAATACTACTAATAATAAATACTAGTATATAGGTAATTAATACTACAGAACACATTAATAATAAATTATGCGTATACAGTAAACGTAAGAAATATGTTTTTAAGGTAAACGTTATATATAACAATGACATAAACAAATACAGCCACGTAAAAATAATAGAAATAATACTATAAAAATGTACAATTATGTAAAAAATGTCTAATTACTTCCTCGCCCCTCAAAGTGAGGAAGTTATGTATTCGTAGGAAAAAATGTTGAAAAGTTTTATTGCATTTCTGGACGAATTTCGGCGAATTATGACGATACACAAAATTTCAGACAGAAAAAATTTTCTGTCTACGTGTCTGTGTAGTTTGCGATAGTAGCTACAGTTTTTGAGATAAAGCTTTCAAGTTTGGTACACACATTCTAGAGATTAAGAAAGAGATTGAGTTCGGTGATGAGCAAAATCGGTCCCAATGTTTAAAAAAAAAATATTAGTAACATTCCACTAACGTGACTTTTTTTGAAACGTCAAAATGTGACTTTTTGAAACGTCAAAAAATGTAACTTTTTTGAAACGTCAAAAATTATTAGTGACATTCCACCAATGTGACTTTTTTGAAACGTCAAAATGTGACTTTTTTGAAACCAAAAAATGTGACTTTTTTGAAACGTCAAAAATTATTTTTATTATAAACTCCACCACACGTCGAGTTTTATTATGGTGAGGAAGTTCTGATCCCCAAGTAATTTTTTATATATTGAAATTGAGCAGAAAGTGACAGCTAAATCTCATTTGAGTGGTAGTATACCTCAACAATTCGTAATAAACTCGACATATTACAATCCTTTATATCATAATTAGGAGATATATTATTAAAATTGGATAACATCACAAAAATTGGTGCCTTAACCAAGATATTAGTCCTCGGTACAGAACAGGTAAATATATTATTTTGCCTAGAGTTATATGAAATTATATTTCTGATAGGATGGATAGGATAGAATTAAATTCTTTACCTGAATCACACCTTATGAGTTCAACATTGTCTATATATAATAATACATATAAGGGAATTGTTTGCGCGAATAAGTTACGACTTTGCACTTAGAAATATTCAGTGTTAACTTGTTGATTCTACACCACTCTATTACATTGTTAAGCTGAACTTGTAATGCCTGACTATCCGAATCCGATATGACATTAACATTTTTTAAGTCATCGGCATACAAAAGTTCTTCGCATTCGATGCACTCAGTCAGATCATTTATAAACAGTAAGAAAAGAAGAGATCCAAGGTTTGATCACTGAGGCACCCCTGAGGTAGCGATATACAATTCTGACTTGAAACCATTGTATATCACATACTGCCCTCTATTTGTTAGATATGATCTAAATAAGTTCAACAGTGATGAACTAATACCCAATTTCTCAAGTTCTACCAACAGAATGGAGTGGTCTATGCAATCAAAATCCTTCGAAAAGTCCTAGTACACTACACCAACTTATTCCTTAGAGACCAGGGCATTGGAAATGTAGCGAGTTACAACAAATAAATTGGACATCGTTGACTTTTGACTCATAAAGCCATGCTGTGACATAGATATACAGTTTCTCACTGGAGTATATATGTGGTTGTACACGAACATCACATAGACTTTGGCAAAATTAGGAATTATGGCAATAGGCCTGTAGTTATCTAAATAAGCCACATTACCTTTTTTTAGCACGGGACAAACTCTAATAAGTGTCCAACAATCAGTAAAAGTAGAAATTTGCAAACAAAGATTAAGTATTATTAAAAGAGGAGTTAAAAAATTCTAGAGCAGTTCCTAACTAAAAGCTGACATGACCTGCTTTCATTTTATTTTTTAATTTATGAATGGCTTCAGTTACATCTCTCTTATTGAAAGAAACAATATTTACACAAGTATTTGATATACAACCATTACTGAGATTATTATTAACAACATGGTCAGCTGGTAAATAAACACTAACACTAAAGTAATCCCGAAAACCATTAACAATTGAATGCGGATCGCAGTAAGAGTTAGTATTAAAAATCATTTTACCTGTAATTCGAGTTGTGCCTTTTTTATTTCTTATGAATGACCAAAAATATTTTGAATCATTAACAACGCTTTGCTGAATATTGTCAATATAGGTTTTATAAGAATCTTTAATTTGAGCAGCCGTTGAAAGTCATTAAGATATTGAGCATTATTTTATTTTTTATATTTGTCACGGTACCTATCCTTTAGTATGATGTAAATAATGTGAGATGTGTACCATACCGGAAATTTTCTTTTCCTGTTTTGACATAAGGGAACATGTATATCAAAAATAGAATATAATCTAAAGTTATACGTTCTATTATTAATATTATTCGCAAAATTGTGCATATTCTTTAGTGATAGGTTTAATAAAATATTTAATGCAGGATGATGTAAATCCTCTCTTACTAAAGGCACACTATCGTAGAATACTATTACAACACAGTTACTAACAATAATTAAATCTAATAGGTGACTTTTGATATTTACAATGCTGTTTAACTGTTCAGCACCTAAAAAGCTAATGAAGTTACGCACGAACTGAGATTTTGCGTCTTGAACATGTTCATTATTAAAATTGCTAATGTTGAATGATCACAGAATTAAAAATTTTGATTTTGCATTAATAATTTGTTCTAGAGTGTCTAAAAATATTTCAAAATCAGCAATTGGAAAATTAGGTGGAATGTAAATAACATAAATGTGTAAACAGAAAACCCATTCATAATGCACTTTAGATAATGTAATAAATCATAATAAGTATATTTGACCCAATATAAGAATTCTGTATTTCCAAAAAAATGCTCAGAACTAATGAGCTAATAAAATGTCCAACACCCGGTCATATATATTTACATTTAGTATTGCACATCATAATATGCGTAAAATTAGTTCTGATAATTTTGACTGTTAGACCCAATATGCGAATTCGGTTAATATCTGAAAAAAATGCTCAGAACTAGTAATTAAACAGTTAAATGTAGAATACCTAATACATATCTATTTTCAACTAGTATTGCACATCAGAACATGCACAAAATTAGTTCTGATCACTTTGTATGTTTCATTACCCATTGCCGAGACCCTTGCGCATACATTTTGTGATGTAACTAATTTTCCTTGCCCTAAAATGTCCTTTTTTGTAATTGTAACGGTCCATTTTTAGATATAATTAACTTGCGTTTTATTTAATGCTAATTGCATAATTTGGTTGGAGGTCAACCTTAAAAATTCTAGAACCGACAACTAAATTGTAAATCTTTGATAATATAAGCGACCACTGGACCTTTAGTGCACCAGCGCGAACACTGCGGTGTGGGGACAAAGGGGGAACGCTTATACTAAGACGCGGGGGACTCTCTGCCGAGCCACGGCCGAGAGAGGATGTGTGTTCCTTTTGGTATGTTACGTTGTGAGTACGTTATCTTATTTTTTTATATGGAGACAAGACCGGTGCATCGAGACAGTTAGGTGTGTGTTTTTTGTACGTTGCTTTTATGGGCACTACATTATAGATTGTGTCTGGTTGAGATGTTATGGTTAAGTAGTTACGAGGCATGTAACCTAAGAAAGCTATGTGAGATGGTAAGGTGATTTTCCTTCCACTTATTATTAAAATAGGTACCTATTAAGTATTAACCAGCCGGCTTCGTTTTGAGTGCGAGCTGAAAATTTGAAAACTAAAATTTGCATCAACAGGCTGATTTGCCGATCTATCTAGAGGTGGAGAAAGCCCCCTAGAGTTTTAATTCTGCTCCTGAACTTTGTAAGACAATGTTATGAAAAGTAACCGTTCTTTCGCCCTTTCAACGGCACTAGTGCGTGTAGTTTTTTAGACGTTTAAAAATATGTAATTCTTTTAGACTTGTATAATTACAAAAAGGAAAAAAAAGAAAGGCGGGTGGCGCCCTACACAAACTCCTTGAGTGGATTTAAAATGGGATTTCTGTGGTTTTAGTTTTAAGTTTTTTGAAGGGTTTATTACTTGTTCCCACGCCCTGAATGAGCCTTTTTTTGTAAAATAAATTACGAATATATGTATTTTTTTATCTTGTTATTTCATTTGAGAACTACAGTAAAGTTAATAAAAATAGCGAGGGCAAAACACCCCGTTATATAATTTTGAATGTTTTGAAGGTCACAGTTCAAGGTCAGCTATGATAAGTAAGGGAAATGGAATGGAATAATGACAATACAGGGCAAGAAAAATCAAGGGGAATGACATAAATTTGAATGGATATTGTGGGGCAAGGAACACAGTGAAACCAATGAAATACATGTAAACTAATAAAATTTCGAAAATCCAAAATTTGTATCGATTCCATTCGATCCTCAATTCACCCATGGTATTAGTAAGATTTTTGAACATATAGGTAGGACAATAGTTCATTCATGGGAAAATAATCTACAATAACTTTTAGGCAATCCAAAAGACAAAATTGTAACAAACGAAAAGTCGGGGATTTACATAATTAGCCGTAAGGACTATAATCAAAAGTATGTAGGAAAAACTAGACCATCAATTCAAACTAGATTTAAAGAAAATGGTTTATCTCAAATATGATAGAACAGATAAGTCTAGTGTTGTCCAGCATGCGTTTGAGAAAAACCGTAAATAGACATTAGCAATTTAATATTAATTAGAAATGTAACAAATACTAGACAGATGGATGCATTTGAAAGCTTGGAAATCACAAAGTGTAAAAATAGTATGAATAGTGACAGACGGCCAATCCCAAATAGCCCGCTCTTGGCTAGTGGGTCACGGCTCACTAAACTGTGACCATAGTTTAGGTATAAATAGGATATATTGTTAGCATAAGGTTAGTTTTAATCATCTCCAGATAATGCCAACTTGGCTGGTAAAACGAGTATCGAGTGCAGTATATGGTGTTTTGTGGAAAACTACGTCAGTGTTATCTTCACATCAAATGTTCCAAATCTTTTCATGATACAACTGGTTGAAAAGCAGAAAAGTGCCTGAATTTTATTCACTTTTCTCCTGTGCAATTAGATACAGGTAAGGAAAATGAAGCGATTTTAGTGAAAATATGCAAAAGTGAAATACATTTTGCAAATACATATGAACATAAATATTTTTCCTTCCATTAGGTTAAAAAATTATTGGTGCTTCCCATGTACTGGCATTCTTTAAACGTAAATTCTCAGCTACGCTTTTAGTTTTTCCCTAACCGATATGGTCAGTCGATATGTCCATTAGGCTCCAAAAGATAGCATGCAAATCACAAAATTGAGAAAAATGGACTTTTCTTGTTTTTCTCCAAGGCAACGCAATCCAAAGATTCGTACACCGTTTGCCAAAAAGTCGGAGGAGCACAATTTATCTATTACCATCTTATCTAATAGTGTTAACGTTTCTTATGAAATTGTCATTGCTACTAATTTAACTAAGTTACTCTCTAAAAACAAATAATCATTACTTTCATTGAAATTCAATTGTTCATCATTTCGACGATTAACTCAAAATTTTTGTTATTCAAGCTCATATTTAAATAATACACTTGTATAGAGAAACAATTTACATTTTCAGTGACACCACACACAACCCCTGTTGCCATTTGAAAATATGAAAATGGCAGGTCGCCCTCGAGAGGTAAATTCCAAAAAAAAATTGTGTTTAATGTCACAATATCCGCATGAATATCATATAGCTTCACACAAAATTTCAAAGTCAAGTATCGAATCATTTCAGCATAAACTACCCGGTTCCATACATAATAACAACACTGTATAATAAATTGTTTGTTATTTTGTAAATATTTATTTTCATATTATTGTATTGAGGCTTATCATGGAAATGTAATACATGCGCATCCTTAGGTGTTAATATTAAGGAAGTAGATTTGCAAACGATATTTAAAGAAACATGTTCTGCTTTGATTGATGAAATGACGAAAAAGTTTGCCTCTATGAAAGAAAAATTTTGAAAGTTGCAACTAAAAAATTATCTGAAGTAACTCTGCCATTAGTGCCCTCTACTGCACCTACTTATTTGCACAAATTACAGTCTAAAATAATTGTTGGGCCAAAAAATCTAAACCAAGAAAACTCGCAGACCAAAACTGGTATCTTGCATAATATCGATCAATTAATCACCAAAATATGTATAAATAATGTAAAACATGTAAAAGTTGGCAGCATTTTATTAACATGTAATAATGAATCGGAATCTACAAAATTTAAAAAATTTGCTGAAGAAAAATTGTCAAATAATTGAAGGGGCAAGTGGATGAAAGAGTTATGTTACAAAAATCTATTTCTGAATAAATTAGGTTTTAACTAGGTTAATTGCATTTTTTAATGAAAAGTATCTGAAAATATAATTTGTTAAATGAATAGAAAGGGCTTGTGAATTATTTTAATATAATTAGAGATTTTAATATTTATTTATTTTTTTGATAAATTTTTTGATTTAAATGTACATAACCCTTCTTCCATTTACTGATTTGTGGTAATAGGTAAAAAAAAAAAATAAGTAGAGGCAAGTATTTATTTAATAAGGGTAATAATAAAAATAAGAAAATATTAATAACAAATGAACCAAAATTTAAAAAAAATTTGAAACAACAACAAAACGAATTATTTGTACGTCTTTTTTTCTTGTTTTCGACTTCCACACCAATGATATTTTCATAAAAGCCTCTATGTTCTTCTAGGACAAAAGGCAACTGCTCACGAATGTTGGCAATTTTTTCTTTGGATATATTTCCGTCTTTTGAGGAATAATTCTGGGAAACTTAATATCTGAAGGGGGCGAATGTTTTCAGATGGAGTTTTTGAATAGTGAAACTTTTCTGAAAGGGGTATACTCATCGTATGACTTTATATAGGTAACTACCAAACTCTTCAATGCGAATCCACTTATACCATCCCTAAAGCGAACTTTTTCATTCAAAAGGTCCTTTTTTTGTTTACCAGTCCCTTTTATTTGATAAACTATCAACATCACGAAAGTATTGTTCCATATCATTCACCGTTGATTTTTTTGTGCATGCCTCTTTAATTATTTGCTGTACTGGTCGGAGTAAATATGGTACTGTTTTTAAGAACTTTTTCTATCCGGCCAAAATCTCTATCGGAATCTAAATAGGTATGCCCCACCTCAGGAAATTTGTGATCAATCACTTCAAAAATACCTTTCAATATCATTAATTGGTATAAGCAAATAATTTGGAATTTTATTTTGACCGCTGTGAGTCAGACCACACAGTAAGGTTTTTCCTGTTTTTATTTTCGCAGTTTGAACAAAATTCCATAAGAGTTACAACCTCTGACTACTCTGCTGCCACATCTTCCGTCCTGTTGATTATATTGTGCCCTTCAGTAGTGATCAGTGTATCTAGTTGTAAAACCAGATTTGTCTTAGGTAAAATTTTTGAGTGGTATTTTGGGTAAGGATGGTCTGTGAGGTCGAAGTTAGTAACTATTTTTGTCCATCAAGTTTTTTCGGTCCTTAGAATTAACTGAAAGCCTGATTATTTTTTTGTGTTTGTTTTTGCCCAGATCGCACTTGTAAGTATCGCTTTTGATGATAAAGTAATTAAATTAGTGGAGAAAATTTTAGTATATGTGACTTTTTTATTAAAGTTATTTGGCTTTTCTGTTCTTTACATTCCTCAATATACATCTATATGCAATTTTAGATTGTCAAGTACTCTTATGCGGGTTTGTTTCTTAATATGGATTCCTCAGTGGGAAATTTTTTTATTATTTATTGGCCTGCTCCACAGCATCACTCAATTTATGAGGCCTATTCTTGTCTACCTCTTTTCCCTGTGGAACTGATTTTCGTTCCCGTTTATTTATATATTACTTTTTTACGTGATTTGATATAGGCACAAAACTTTTTTGAAACAAAAATTTGTTATTGTTCAAAACATCGAGTATCTATAAGAAGAAATTTATTTATAGATTTTTCGTTGAGCGGCTGGGGTAATTTCTGATAGCAGGGCATTTTTTGAATTAATATCAAGATTGTAAAAATCGTCAAATATTAATTTTCTGTTTTATTAAATTGGAGCTGTTTTAATTACGTTTTCGTACTAGACTTCCGAACAATTGTTTTAGAAGGTACAGATTTCCTTTATATGAAATATAACTTTGTCCCTTTTTTCTGCAATTGCCGCAACATTTTTTTCCACGTTTCTGTTTAGTACTATTTTTGTTGTCTTTGTTTAATAGGGAACGTTTTATTTCTTTGTACCCCTAGTGGTTAATTCTATTGTATTTTTGATTCGTCACCTTCGATTAAGACGGAATATATGTCTTTCATTTTTGTTCATGTTCACTTTCTTCTTTTCCGTTCTGAATGACTTGGTGGTATCATACCACTTGATTCATATATACAGTTATTGATCCAAAGATAAACTAAAAATAAAAAATCGTTCATATAGATAAAAAACATATTTTTATAGTATATACGTTTGTTCCTCATTTATATCATTTGTTGTTGTTATCTTCTCTGAACAGGCTGAAAATCACAGGTAAGTAGTAGAATTAAGGATAAAAATATTTAATACTTATTGGACCCGCGACCAATAATTTATATTATTATTTGGTGGACTTTTTTTTTATCTTTCCTTATTTTTCGAATGTTACTCATTTAAAAATAACTGATACATCGTTTTATTATTTAGTTTGTTGACGTTACTTGTTTTAGTCGTTTTCATTATATTTTCTTATGTTACCTTTTTCTTCACTTTCCTTTCGCTCATCTTTTGACTTATTACCGTGACAATTTTTGTTTATTTGTTATTATTTGATATAGTACATATCTTCATCTTCTATTTTTAGTTACAGCCTCGAAGGTAATATTAACCGTTTTGAGGATTTTTTACTTGATTATGCCCTGTTTTTGTTTGAAAATGTTGCTTCTCCTTATTACAAATTATTTTTAAAATCATCCTCTTGCTTCAATTATGACACATAATATGAATTAAGAGCTGTGCATCCACGTATACGAGACGTTGGAATTACTAAAAAAATTCGAGGATAATACTCTGCTACAGTACATTTGTCGTCAAAATGAAGAGGTATTTGAAAAAGACTCGGAATGCAAATCCTACGTTTCTGGCCTACAAAAAAGAAGAATAATGTTCATCAGGCTACATTGCAAGTTGACTCTATTACATATGAAAAGGTAATAAGTAACGGTTATTTGTTGATAGGTTTACACTCTTGTACTGTTTATGATGCATTAACTGTTTCCCACTTTTTTAAATGTAATGCTTTTTACCATAGCCAAAAATCATGTAATAAACATATATGTTATCTTGTATGTGCTTAGACGCACGATTACAAATCCTGCACGAGTAAACAAATGTGGTGTAGCAATTGTATCTTTCTTAAAAGAAAAGCATAAATTAGATATAAATATAGAACATGCTTTATGGGATTATAACAACGGTTTTGCGCATAAAAAGGCAGCGGAGAAAATGAAATTTAACTTATTCGGATCTCAATAGCAATCACCGGTAGATATACTGTCATCTCTTGGTGGCCGTGGTGAATTTGTAACTTCCACTATCCCGGTTGACAGACCCCACCCTAAATCATACGTACCGATACAAAACCCATCAATTTATAATCAGAACGTTAGAGGTATGAACACGAAAACTAAGAAAATATTGATTACCGTGAGCTTTTGTCACTATGACGTTATTGCTTTCACATAAACTTTTCTGCATTCAGCTGCTTATACTGAAGAATCATTTAATGTCAATTACTCTGTATTTAGATCAGATCGAAATTTTTCTTTAACGAATATCAGGAGTACTTTTAACTGTAAATTCAGCTTACACAATGAGCCAATTAGATGCAAAGTCTATGTCTGAGGATTTGTTTCATATCAATATTGTTGGAATTAAACTAATAATTTATAATCATTTGTTGTATATATTTTCACTTTATATTCCACCTCGCACAACAGTTTAAACTTACCACTTCCTTTTTGACATGTTTAGCTCACTTGAATACATTTATAATGCAGATGTGGCAGTACTTGCTGATTTTAATATACCAGAATATTCTGAAACTTTATTGCACTTACAACTGATGGGTACAGTGTTACCATTATTACAATTTCTTAACTTCTTAGATCCCTTTCGGTGCAATATATGTATAAGGAACTGCAATAATAGGTTATTAGACTTGGTCATCTCTAATAAAAAATGTATTATGGAAAAGGCATTCGACATTTTAGTTCCGAAAGATTTATATCATTCTGCACTGGTAGTTATCTTTAAATCTGAAAATTTTCGAAAAACAATAAAAAAAAATAAATACTATACATTACAATTTTCGCAAAGCAAATTTTCCCGAGCTTTATCAGTGCCTTGCAGAAGTGGACTGGAACTTTTTGACACATTTCTGTATTATTGATCCAGCTACTGAAAGTTTCTATAGCAAAATTTATCAGATATTGGATGTATATGTATCGAAAACTAGGCAACGTAACAGAAGTTACCCACCCTGGTTTACAAGTAAGTGAAATAATACATAATATTAAATT
Source organism: Rhamnusium bicolor (assembly GCA_029963845.1). Taxonomy (NCBI): domain Eukaryota; kingdom Metazoa; phylum Arthropoda; class Insecta; order Coleoptera; family Cerambycidae; genus Rhamnusium; species Rhamnusium bicolor. The sequence goes on along the minus strand of JANEYF010004321.1, from coordinate 438,724 downwards.
AAAGCATAAGGCCTGGAAACGATATAAAAAGCATAAAGATTAAAGTGCACTGACTGAATTCAAAAATTTGAGGACGTTAATAAAAAAAAACATTTATATATCATATAAAGATTATTGAAGCAATATCGAAAGCAATATTAACAGTAATCCAAAAAAAATTTCGCAATTTATAAATAATAAAAAAAAAATTCATTCACCATACCTGACACCATGATTGATAATACTGAAGATGTACTGGGCTATGAAATATTGTTAATAAATTTGCTATACACTCTCAGGATTCGTATACACAACTTGACAAAAATTAGGAAAACAAAATAACTGATTTAACTTCTGATAACTTTCATATAAACGGTTTTTCGGAAACTGAGTGTCAGCAAGTTTAAAAAAAATTAAAACCGAAATTTACCACTGGACTAGACAATATTCCTGCCTTTTTTATTAGAGACTGTGCCTGTGTATTTGCATATCCTCTAACAATCCTCTTTGATTTACTTATTAAAACTGTTGTTTTTTTACAAACTTGGACAACCTCTAAAGTTGTCCCTGTTTTCAAAAAGGGAGATCGTACCAAAATACAACATTACAGGCCTATTACTATCGTTAATAACTTCTCTAAAGTTTATGAAATTCTGGTGTATGAATTTATTTTCTTTCACATAAAACATCGCATTACATCTTATCGGCATGGATTCTTGAAAGGGAGATCAACTGTTACCAATCTGTTTTGTATCACGCAGTATTTAGCAAATTCTTTAGATGCCGAGCTTCAGACAGATATCATTTATTAAAATTTCTCAAAAGTATTCGACAGATTGGATCACAGTATCTTATTAAAAAAATTGCAGACTTATGGACTCTCGCAAAATATGTTAAACTTTGTTACATCGTACTTATCTGACAGAAAACAATTTGTGCAATGCTGTGGAGTCCAGTCTGTTGAAAAACATGCCACTTCTGGAGTTCCTCAAGGCTCAAATTTAGGACCCTTACTTTTTAATATCTCTATAAATGACATTATATTATCTAATTTAAATTGTAAATACTTATTATATGCGGATGATTTCAAGATTATTCTATTATTAAAACTATTGATAATTGTTTTACTCTGCAGAAAGATTTGGAAAACCCTAATATTTGGAGCATAGGAAATAAATTACCCTTAAACATCTCGAAGTGCAAGTGCACTAAATTTTGACTACACTCTTAATAATATCGTAATTGCAAGGCCTACTGGCTTTCGAGACCTAGGTATAATATTCAATGGCAAACTCTCTTTCATAAATCATCTTAATAGCATAACATAAGAGAGCTTTAAAATGTTAGGCTGTATTATAAAAATATCCCGTGAGTTTAATAATGCAGATATGCTGAAATTGCTTTATAACATTTTTGTGCGATCTAAGCTTGAATATGCAGCTATTATTTGGTGTCCTTATTATAATATACATGTTAACAGTATAGAAAAGATACAGCGGAAGTTCTTAAAACGTGCTTGTTTCAGAGAGGATGAAGTATACCCACCTATTCTGCCCTGCTATGATAGAAGGTCGTATCTGCAAAATGGAATTTTAGAGAAATTAACTGTTATACCATCCACATTTCGAAATTAACAATTTTCGTTTTTGTCACTTAAACTTGTATTCATTCCTTTTAATAATGTAGCCATGTAACATAACAATAAATACATACCTGGATGATAAATACCATTAAAACCTCAAAACAATTTTTATAGTTACGACTTCCTGTCAGAGCAGGGCAGTATTGGATATCCGAATGCATATATGCTGGAAAGATTTTCTTCAGATAGCCTCGAAAACAGACGGGTGAAATCTCAATTAACCTTCTTGAACAAAATAATAACTAATAACATTGACTGTCCCTATATATTACCAATGTTAAATTTTCGTGTTCCCAGAGTAACCGCAAGGCAACATATGACATTTACTTTGAGTGTACCTCGTACATATTGGTAAATTTTCGCCTTTACATCAAATGTGCAATAATTGTAATGAACACTAACATACTCTTGATGTTTTCTTCTGTAATGTAGCCACAATAAAAAAATTGTAAAACAACATTTTTTTTCCTGAATAAATTTGCGTATGTTAATTATAGATATGTATAATAAATTTGCATATGTTAATAATTATAGATATGTATATGAATATGTGATACAGGTAAATATGTATGTATATACATATGTATATAATGTATATATGTATGTATGCATTTTACAATTAAGTTTAAATTTATGTTTTTAATGCTCTATGTTTTGTTTTTTTTACTTTTGTCTTTCTAAAATATTATTTTATATTATATTTTTGTAATTCCCATTATATAAATGGGTTCCCGTTGAATGGTGTAAATAAGTAAATAAATAAATAAATACATACATAAATGAATAAACAAATAAATTATTATAAGTTAATTTGAAAGGTTTTCTAATTTAGGAACCCGAAGGCGTCTTTTTCATGGTAACGCGCAAATAATTCGTAAATAATGAGTCATATTATTATCAATTTTCCATATTTTGTAATTTAATCTGAAGTGGTTTAGCGTGATAGAAAACATTTTAGATAGTCGATTTAGGTTGAAATAAAATGCGTTACACCTACCCTTAAACGATTTAAACGGTAAATTTGTACCTATTTCAAAAGATCCGCTTATGGCATCTTTAACTACTTTTCTGAAAATTACACGCCCTAAACGTTTAAATTTGAAGGATTTTGTTGTAGTATAGGATAATAGCTTAGAGGCTTTCGTGACCATCAATATTCGTCCGTCTTGTACATTATACCTTCTTCTGCTGTTGTTTATAAAATAAGAAACATATACAATATACTATTAACTGGAAGTATTCTTGGTTGAAAAAGTTGTACAACCAGATTATTTTCGGTAATTTATACAATTTGCCGTTGGCATGTGCAATACTGAATTCTGTACGTGAAAAGGCAATAGGCCATAAGAACAACAAAACTTACTAATGGTATGATTATATAGCGACTAGTCCTCCGGGTGGGAATATTCGTTACTTATTGCTTTGCAGGATGTATAATTTATTTTATTACTCTACACTGACCTGGTTTGGTAGTTGGCCTAACTAAAATTTTTTGGCCTTTGGGGCGAACTTGTCTAGTGCACAATTTATTTTTACTGCCATAAATATTTATGGTTCTAAGAAAAAGTTTAGTCGTTATATACCTATATTTATTTTAAAAACGTATTACAAGAGCAGTTACAAAAATATGTCAGAATTTCTCTTTGTCATTAAATCCTTCTTCTTATCATTAACATTGTTGACAGTGTCTGTATAAACGCGATACACACGTTAACTCTTGCTTATACAATTATGTCAAAATATAAAAGCTGTTCAAAAATATGAAAATCATTTTATTGCAGACGATTTCTACCTTGTTGTCGTTTTAATCCCATAACCATAAGTCTACTCCCGTCTTAGTTAGTAGAGTTGCCGATATAAATGAAGTTCCTTTAAATTCTAATATTGAGCAATCATTTAAGGCATTTCTCCTATTTTAATAATACCCACAAGTTGATTTACACATTTTCCTGGCCGATATGCATGAAGGATATCAAAGAGATCTGGCATTTTTTTGGTCTCAAACTTTACATAGGTATATATGGAAAAAATCGAATAACTTCATTAGATTTATCAGTAATTGTGAACGTTTGGGAACTCTTTGTCTTCGTATTAGGGAATTTGACAGCTACAACTGTACCTTTGTCTTCTTCATTATTAATAGTGAGCTTAGTGACCTCTTCTCGTTGACAAGCAGTTCCCATTATCATTACCACTTTCATCATTAAATAAGTGTTATCTGGAACTTCCACTAAAACTTTTTTTATTTTTTTCTCTGATGAAGACTTTGGACTTTTTTTACTTGATGACCAACATTGTTCTTCTTTAAAAAATATTGAATTATCCCATATTTATATTAGCATTCAAATTTATGGTGGTTTTAAGAATCTCGATGTAGACTCTATCCACAAATTAAGACAATCCCCGATTCAAAGCCGAAGCTGCCTGGAGAGTTACTTATACTTACATTTTTTAATTTGGAGACCGTTTATCACTAAAGAATTTCATAATCTCATATATCAATTTAATTTAAGAATTATTGTAACCGTAAAGCGAACTTTTTTTCAGTGTGGTCATTCTGACATTTATTGTTAATTTCCATTGTAAAAAAAAACTGAAGTTTCATAGACTCTTCAAGATTATTCTTCAGGCCTTCTGTCCTTTACATTTTCTAAACTAACAATGTTCTACTTTAATGTCAGCCGGTGTCAAAGATTTCAAACTCTGAAGAAAACGACAGAGATGCAGTCAACGTAACAAATCTTATCTTGCGATTGGAGTTCGTTGTGATGTGTCAGAGATTCTTAACCTATGAAGAAGTCAAGACAGCCACGCTAGTTTTGAGAGCTACGTTTAATTTGTTCAACGATGTCTGATCTGACAGCCTCATTTTGATAGCGACAATCGTATTAACAGCGACGCTGGTCTTGATAGTTGAAGTTCAACATTGACAGTAACAACTGTCATCTCATTTTGATAGCGACACTCGTATTAACAGCGATGTTGGTCTTGATAGTTGAAGTTCAACATTGACAGTAACAACTGTCACTGTCAGTTTGACAACACCATTTTTTTCTCCGCAACAACTGTCTGTATCACCTTGATAGATAATAGCTATTTGTATGACAAGGGAGAAAAGTGCATAATTTTCTCCCGCGGATAGCGGAGGGCATCAATATCCAAGGGAGGAAATGGCACTTTGCTCCTGTGTAATACATATGAATTTTTCTACGACCATTTAGTGTTTTACATTGGTTTTACACATATTTTATTTTATTTTCTTATGCATGACAATCAAAAAACCAAATATGTCAAAATGTCATAATAGGTATTTAGATAAGTAAATATTGTTAAAAATCAAAGTACATGGAACGTTGCTAAGGTTGCTTCTTGTTTTCAAAATAAACAAACTTCCAAAAAGTTTATAATAATGTATTCCGAATGTGAAGATGAAGTTCCTCAAGATATTCTGGAAGACGCAAACGTGGTTTCGTTAAATCTATTACCGATAAAGTCTCGTGAAGTTTTTACTTGTTTGCTTCCAGAGGGAGCCAAAGTATTTTCCTCCCTAGGGAAGCAAAGTATTTTCCACCCGAGGGAGGAAAAGTACTACTTTGCTCCCTGAAATGAGGGAGCAAAATAGTATTTTCTATGTAGGGAGTAGAAAACATATTTTTGACTGCTACCAATGTTATGGTGATTTCCACTGGTTGTATTCCTGAGCACTGAATGTATTTCTGTCATTTTTTTATAATTATGTCGTAAAATAGGACAGAGATACATTCAGTGCGCTTCTGGAAATCGCCATTAGTGTCATTTGGACAGCTTCCCTGTTAATGCCATTTTTACAGTTATAAAATAAATTCTAAAGAAGTTCCACTTGGTGTTTCACAACTTTTGTAATTCTTGTAACATTTTTTTATTGTAAAAATACGTATAGATAATAGAAGTACGAAAGACCTTATGCCATTTAACAATATTGCAATTTAATAATAAATGTGATAAATAAGACAAATAAGATAAATCGGACAAATAGGACAATAAATAGCACATCAAGAAGGGAACAATAATATTGAAATGTTTATTTATCCAGGTACTTAAAATTTAAATGAATAAATCTGACATTTCACAAAATTGTTCCTACTATTTTATAAGCTAATCCAAATTTATCAAATTGTTGTCTATATAACATTAATTTATTATATTCATACATATCTTGTTACAGTTGTAACAAATTTAGATTAATCCTTTTTGTAAATTACATTAAAATATCAATAAACAAACACTGAAAAATTGTGTGCAGTTGATACCTTAAACTCTCTCCAATTTCGATTACAATAATTTCTCGACTTTAAAATACATAATATTTTGCTGGGCAGCTATAATAAGGCATAAACAATTCTAATAAGTTTCAACATATTCAGATGGCAACACGGCACGGCAAAAATATTTGATAAATTAACATTAAAATTCCAAGACCCGATTAATGAGATCATGTAAAATTGAAATAATTAAGACCAAAAAGGAATAAGAAATAAGGTACGACCTTTTTTTTGATGGGGCCTTTTTTTATTTTTTTCGTTTAAGATCTTATTGGCAATTGACAAATGAAAAGGTTTGTTTCCAATACTTTTCATTAAACATTTTTTATGTATATAAAAAAGAAAATTTATATGTTTAGCAAAATGACGTTTTAAAAACATCGCTTTTCTCAAAATCTTCTATAGAAATATTAATAAAAATGGAGGACCCATGACAATACCAAATTTTCTATGACAAATATCATTTCCTAATTGAAAGTAGATTTTTATATATTAACCACTACTTTATCAATAAGTAAATAGACCGGCCTTAGCCTTAAATGCCTTAAATGCCAAAAATATATTATAAACTGTACGTATCAATATTTAGTACACATCTAATTTAATTTAATGTGATAGGAGAACCAGCACATTTTGAAGACTTTGTAAACCCTTAAATGTGTATCAGACAGCCATGATTTAATGGTGAGTAACGAAGTAATTTAGCTTGATATATAATTTACACACATGAACTGTTTAATACACAATCCTTATAGGACTGCTACTTGCATGTGAAACTGGAGTAATCATATTGTGTGTAATTACGGTTTAAAAGTAAGAAGTAAACATGCCATCTCCATTCGGTACGTATAGTAACCTCTGTTTCATTGTTTTTGGCCCTTAGGGAAGAAAGGAGGTAGATTATCTCGCTAAATGCTTCCATTAGACAGGAGATGCTTGCATGTCGGTCGCTTATTACCTCCGGAATATCGTGAGGGCCAAACCTCTGCGCCACCGGCTCAGAAGCAATTCTACAATCAACCGTTTTAGTGATTCGTGTGCTTTTATTCAGATAAACCTATTCAATAATTATTTAGACAACTGTGCATGTATTTGGAATTATTTTCATTCATACACAAAGACGTCCATTCATGGTTTTGTTATTTATTTGACACACACTACTAACTGTCTTTGTGCCATTAACTTTCTCGAGTTTTATTGAAACCAGCCAGCAATCGTGCAATAATTGGAACGAAATGGAATGTTTTGATGATATGTAATTATAAAGCAAGTAGTTTTATACCATATTACAAAAAAATGGAAAAAAAATTGTATGTCAAGCAATACCAAATGTTTTTAAATATGGATATTTTGATAGCATTTTAAATTGTTTAGTGAAGGTTATAAATCAAAATATAATTTGATTTTATATAACAAACGTAAAAAAAACACGTTAAGTTGCCTATGTGAATGAAAATGTAAATTGGTTTCTATTAAACTGTCTTACGATGCATCCATATTAGGTTATTATTTTTCTAATTACACTATTCAATAAAATTTTATTGAAACAACGTTTATTTATTTTTACTAAAAATAGTAAAATTTTTACAAAAACTGATGAGTGTCCACCACCTTTTTTACTTCAGACCCTTATTGAAGATAACCAATGTTAGAAATAGGAACTTGAGAGACTGAATTTTTTAAAAATGACCACAAAAGAGAATTCGCATGCAGTAACGTCACATGATCCTGGAGGAAATTTACGTGCAGCATTAAGACTATTTAAATGAGCCTGAAAAATTTTGTTGCAAATGCTATTTCATTGGCATCAAGCTGATTGCTGATGAGTTGATTAGAATCTCTTCACGATATCTCTGTCGGTTAAAATTTCATGAAAAAAATAGACCAATATTTTTTCTCTTATTAATGGCACATCAAACACCAAATTACTGCGAAGAATAATAAGAAGAAGAATAATTAATTAAAAAATAACTTTTGAATAACTCATTTATAAGTACATTTTAAAGTGCTTGAGATATAAACTTTGCTACATACATGCATGAAATAAAAGGTTTGGCTTACAACTTCTGTGGTGTTTATTATTGTTATTATTATTATTAATATATTGTGTGGGAAGAACTTTTTATGCTCACTCATACTTGGCTATACAGGTGGGACCATTGAAAGTTACTGAAAATAGTACCGGTGCTTTAGCCATGCTTTCTCTTTCATCAAACCAACCAACAATGCCTGTAATAAATCTGAGGATGAGTCTTAATGGAGTGCAACACACTAGGCCATAAATCCTTCAGTATGGATCCTCCCTATGTCGAAAATGACACATTCTTTCAGCAGTCTCGTCTTGTCCGTCTTACGACTTAGTGTAGCTATAGCCATTCTACTATGCCTGTGAAGCTGCTTAGGTTAACCTACCAGTCAGTATGTTGTTTAATTACATATTTCTCTACCAGGGAATCGTGGATTGTTTCCGAGAGTGCCATTGTTGATTCTAGACCAAACAGGGCACTCTTAGAGCCCTTGCGGACTAAAACATCCGATCTCGCATTCACGTGGTTTCCATAGTACCCCTTTACTAAGGAGACTTGCAATATATCTGGCTTCCCACTAATGTTTGGCTTGGTGATTTCTATTACCGCCTAATGCCGCATAACACTTGTATGAATTATCGTGGTATATATATACTAAAGTGGTATTGTTGGTATTCTGAATAAATACGCCTCCTGAACCATAGTCAATTTTTGAGCCAACCAAATAAATGGAAACATCAGATCGGCAGTTTCATGAAATGTTCACCCTTACTTTAAATTGTTGTACATACGACCATCCTGTTTCGCAGGTGTGCTCACTCTCACTGGGTAGTTACAATTAATTTTGCAACTGAATAATTATACATTACTACGCTCGGGGTCAATATTGTGGTCCAAAATATGGGCGATACATTTTAACGTAGGAGTGGTAGTATCTTTATTACAACTATAGTCTCGTTATATCGTGGTGCGCTCTTTGTTTTCTTTGGTCGTCTGGTATGTGTTTTTTTAATCAAATTTCTTAATTTTTTATTAACAACGTTGACTTCATTGATAGATAGTTCTTTATTGACCACAATGCATTAAAATAACATTTGTGGCAAATCATAGATTACAGACAGAAAACATTTATGGAATAATAATATGGTATACACGGACACGTAAATAAATAAATTCAAAGCAGGATGACGACAGTAACATGTAAGTGTTATACACTTAAATAAAATGGGCTAAAATCTATATAATTAAAATTTTAAAGCTAAAATAGACAATTAATGCTAAACAAACAGTAATGGGTCACAGTTAACAGATTATTCAATAGAATGAAAGCATTTTTCAATAAAAAAATTTAAATTTTTCCAATGAGTAGGCAGGTTATTATACATACTAAAGTCTAACGAATTATGTTTTAATTTAGTCAATCTATATCTGGGATTGATTAATTTGTCTTTGCCTCTTGTGTTGTGAGTGTGAATATCAAAATGTCAAGCAAATTGTTCTTTGTTTTTATGAACGTAAATTGAACTTGCTAGACGTTATTGGGTTTACAGTGAATAAGGGTTTACAGTGCTCTCTAAAATCAACATTTTCAACAATTCTGATGGCACGTTTTAATAGAATTTCTCAATATAGTAATGCCATAATTAAGATAGGAATAGAAAAATAAACAGTCCCATCTAAGACCATCGTTAATAATAATACCTAACAATTTAACACTTTTCCCAACATCATGATTGGATGAAAATAACAAGTTTTGAGTTTTGTCTCTATTTAAACATGACTTTTTTGTAGAGAATCATGTTTCAGCAGTATTCATAATTAAAGTGTTCTTTTGAGCAAGACACTGTACATTTTTATCAAAACATACCAGTATAGGCAATTTGGAAAGTCATTAATACATATTAAAAAAAAAGGATTGGTCCTAACTCAGATCCCTGAGGAAGTTTATGATTAATGTTAGGATAGCTTGATTCGAAATTATTTACACACTACCTTCTGTTTAATAAATAACATCTTAAAAGTTCATATGAGATACCTCGTACCCCATGGAATTCAAGCCTTGTCTCGACACACAGTCAAAAGCTTTGTTAAGGTCACATAAGTTAATGGAGGTTACCAAACCTTCCTCAATGCCATCGACTATGTGACTAATAATACTATAAAACAGCGTTTATTGTTGAGTGGCTAGTTCTGAAACCAAATTGACAATCATTTAATAAGGAGGTGGATTCAAAGCACATCGAACTTACTATGCTTCTTGTAAACAAAGAGTGTTACTACTTGCATACACACATTAATACATTACATATTTACTGTAATATTGACTATATTGTTTATGACATCAGTCTCGCTTTAGCCAATAGAGCGAACACGTCTCTCAGCTGGTACTTTGTTATAAACATTTACTTTGTAATAAACGTTTTACCTACCCACGCTTAATTAAGTCAGTTATTTTTCACTACTTTTCTTCGACTTCTCGACTCTTATAAAAAATATAATTCAGTACCAGTATTATTAAAGGCTCCAACAAATAGTTGTGTTGTATTATCAAGTATTTAGGTGCCGTGTTGAAAGTGTATATTGTATTGTGAAGAGTATCATAGAGACGTGTGTCAATCAAAATGGCAACATGTGGAGAACTTATTATAATTTTTTTCTAATGAATTATTGGAAGAAACCTCTATTTTTTAAGTTTATTCTTGAATTTTGAACTATTGCTCAATAAAACGAAAATGGTTGCAATTAGCCGATTAGCCGTAGGGAAGTACTTACAAAAAATGTTCATTTTTCATTTCTACATCACATCTTCGAAAAATATACAGGGTGTTCCATTTGAAAAAATTGAGAAAATTCAATTTAAAAAGTTCTTAATTGAAAAATAATGTTGGCCACCCTGTACATTTTTAGGAAGTAAAAATGATTCAAAAACATTAATTACATGTCTCGTAACTAGTATTCACATAAGCTTTTCTTAAAACCCATAGTTGTGACTTTGGTGATTTTTTTCAGTATGCATCTGCAGATGGCATTATTTCAACAAAAAAAGATTCATTACATCCAAGTGGTTGGGAGAGTCTAGAAAGAGACTTTAAAAAATTTACTGATATACGTAGTATTCCATTAAAAAAAAATCACTTGATCCTGAAATTTCGTCTGGGCTCACCCTGTATATTCGAAAATAATTTCTGGTTAGAGACTTTTTTTTATCTAGTTTACCTGTATTTTTTTCCTTAATTTCCGAAGTACTATTGCCCCACCGTGTATATTATTTTTCCAAGGCAAATCCCAAATTTCCATAAACCAGCATGGGGTTTCTATCTGGCTGGTCCACAACTACGAATTTGACGTGCATAACTCAATTTATAGCAGAGACACTTGATTGTGGTGGCCAGGTTGATGTCATCTATATTGACTTCTGAAAAGCCTTTGACAGACTTGAACACGGTTCTATTGCAAAAAATTTTCAATTTCGGACTTTTATTAACATTTTCTTTTCTTACCGGTCTGATAGGAAACTTACTATGCAATACCGTGGTTTCAAGTCTGTTGAAATAACAGCAACCTCAGGTGTTCCTCAGAGGTCCATTCTCGGACCTCTATTATTCATAATGTTTATAAATGACATTAGCTTGGAACTACGATGTAGTACTCTGTTATATACCGATGATTGCAAGTTATACTCTGCCACTGATAATTTAGAGGTACGAGAAACTTAAGCTTTATAATAAGGAACTGTAAAGAATTTGCAGATAATAAGACTTTAATATTACTCTTTAATGCATTTGTCAGGTCAAAATTAGATTACGCTTCCATAATTTGGAATCCGTATTATGAAATTCACAAATTTAACGTTGAAAAAACTCAAAGAGTCTTTAGTTAGTACCTTTGGTATAAGAATGATGGAACTTACCCAGCAAGAGCTACACCTCAACTTCAATTATTAAACAGGTTTCAAATAAACGATTTGGAATTCCTTCGAAAGCATTTTTCAGTTAAGTTTTTTATATAAAATCCTAAACAACCAGATTGACTGTCCTAATTTAAATAAGTATGTTAAATTACATATTCCTATCTTTCATATTCGTACTCGTAACCCATATTATTTAAATACGTCACATACAAATTTACTTAAATACTTACACATATATTTTATGTGCTTAAATTATATGTCTATACAGGATGATATTGATATATTTTGTACTAATAAGGATCACTTAAGAGACGGGCAAAAAGCCAACCATTTAGCTGATCAATTTGAATCAATACACAATCAAAATTACCCAAATAACGAAGATCACGACCGCATCGAAAATACAATTTCCCAAATATACGGTCATGGAGTCCAAATTCCTATGACGCGACAGCAAATTTTAGCAACCATGACCACGCCCGCAGAGTTGAAAAAGCTTATCAGGACTCTCGCAAACAAGAAAGCGCCGGGATCGGACGGTATCGATCATAAGCTACTTAAGAATCTGCCGAGAAAAGGTATTGTCCAACTTACGCACATCACCAATGGCATTTTGCGTCTGCAACACTGGCCTAGCCAGTGGAAGAGTGCGGTGGTGTGTCCTATCTTGAAGCCGAACAAAAATCCGAAAACGGCTACTAGTTACCGTCCGATATCTTTACTATCGGCGGTATCTAAACTGGTTGAAAAGATCGTTCTGAATCGGCTAAACACTGCACAGGGCGATCTTGAAATCAACGATGATTTTCAGTTTGGTTTCAAGAAGGGACGTAGCACGACTCTGCAGATCGTCAGGATCGTCAATGATGTCAAGAGACAATATAATCTTGACAAGAGCACCGCCATGGTGCTCTTAGATATTGAGAAAGCATTCGATACCGTCTGGCTGCCCGGTATCATATATAAACTGCACCGGTACGACTTTCCGGGCCATTTAACGCAACTGATACACTCTTACTTGCACGGCCGAACGCTGCGAGTGAGAGTGAACAAAACTCTATCAACACAGAGGGACATTAGAGCAGGCGTTCCGCAGGGGTCGGTCCTTGCGCCAAAATTATATAACATATATGTGTCCGACTTTCCGCAGTTCCCGAACACCAAGCTTGCGATGTACGCCGACGATACCGCCATATACTGTCACAGTCACCATGCTCAGGCCGCTGGGCAGCTGATAAAGGCGCACATGGTAAGGGCGTCGGAGTACTACGCCAAGTGGAAGGTGAAGGTGAACGTCGCCAAGTCAGAGGCTATTGTTTTCACTAGAAAAAGAATAAATAATAAAATAATTACACCTATTTCGATGGGGGGCAGCCAAATTGAGACGAAACAAGACGTAAAATATTTAGGCGTAACTTTGGATAAAGGACTTTATTTTGGAAAACATATTAACGAGACGATACGTAAAGTTTATTCTCTGTCCAGGACTCTATACCCCCTGATGGCGGGGAATAGCAGACTAAACAGGGATAATAAAAAATTAATTTATACGATGATAGTGAGACCAGCCCTAGTATATGCTGCGCCGGCCTGGTGTTCTGCGAGCGCGACGACGTTACACAAATTGCAGGTACTGGAAAACAAATTCCTTCGCCTCATAAGTAACTCAACAAGATATACCCCCATAAGGGAATTACGACAACTTTGCAACGACATTGTACCCATAGTGGATTATATCAGAGATACTTCACAAAAATTTTACGAATTTAAACTCTCTGATTGTCCACTAACCTCCAACATTACACAAATAAGGGAGTATAACGCGCCATTTCGAATAAAACACAAATTACCGTACCAAACGTTACCAATTTTCAGACAACATCTTTAGACCACGGTCTTCCCACAAAATGGGAGGACACTCCCACATTATAAAAGGGGCGCCAAAATTCCAAATTTTGTTCTCACTTTTCTCTTATTTTCTTTTTGTTCGTTTTTTGTTATCAAATATTCCCCAAAAAATTTATTCCAAATTATAAGCAAACCATCAGTAAATTGCGGCACATTATCATATACACGAAATGTCATTAAATACCCAAAAATAAGCGGAGTTGGACATTCCCGCTTCCCAATTCAGTATTGTTTAGAGGCGAGCTTTTTACTGTGACAGTTTGGCTCGTCGAAGCATTGTCAAAATTCAAAATTATTATACACAAATTTATACAATTTTATATATTCTTTTTTGCATTATTTTAAAGTCTTATATCAACGGCGCATGCTTTTGCATGCGTCTTTGTTTTCTAGTTTTCGGAGTTATTATACAATTTAAAAATGGTTTTTTTTTAGGTGTTGTATTTGTTGTTAATGTTTTAGTTTTAAGTCCGGACTGGCCCCGCTCCGCCCGACCTAACAATTGCCCCGTCGCCACCTTACGCGGGGATGCTAGGTTGGTAATGGACCGGGTGTCGAGCGAGGACCATATACATTGTTTTCTTTAACTATTAATAAAATTGTTTTGAATTGAATTGATTGTAATTGGATTTTTTCTATCCAATTGTAACTCAAATAAATACATTATTTAGTTTTATTTTTGGTGGATAATCTATTTAGTGCATCTAAATAACGTAATCTGTCATCAGTCTTATGTTATTTTGAACCTTTACTCATGTATAGTTTATTTCAAACTTATTTCCGACATAAAAAACGTCAGCTTCTTTGACTACGGTAAAGAGATCAAAGAAGCCGACGTTTTTTATGTTGCAAATTAGTCTGAAATTAAATCCTTCATTGAAAAATCTGTACGTAAAGCCTTATAATTAGTTACTACAGTAAACTGTATTCCCAAAAGGTAGATTTGGAAGTGCTATCACGACCACTCTAATTGAATAAGTATCATTTCATCAACCATTACTTTATATGCCATCTTTAGCAACTGAGTACAGGATGTGTCTGTGAGGCCATCGAAAAAGTTACAAAATATTGTAAGAAGTGAATATTTCAAGCCTTTCAGTTTCTTAAATTCATTATCAAGTATATAATAAAGCAAAGAAACTGAAACTATACAACAAATTTGAAAAATTGCTTTTTTAACTTACCATTTTTGGATTTATTACCACCATATTAAACTATTTCCTTGTGTGTCCTCATTAGTTCTATAAAAATATATGAAATGTTTCTCGATGATCATAGTTAGTTCTCCTCATTTAACATCATTAAATTACTATTTCAGTAATATCTGACATACAATAATGTTTACCAAGAAATGTACAAACATGGTAATAGAAGTACAAATATGGTACAGATCAGGCGGACTTTTTTATTCTCTAGAACATCTCAGTAAAGAGTTTGTCAACCCGGGAATGAAATAGCTACGTCAATCAGCAATCATTGGGACTCGTCTTCTTTAATTTATAATGCCAATTGCCCTGCTCTAATCGAGAGATTCCCTCTTACGTTCTGTTTAAATCTTTACTTTAATGCCTTGTTAATTAACCGGTACCGTTTGTGAATTACCTGCACAACCACTTGCTACTTGATGTATGTGAATTTTTTAACAGTTCTGACTTAATGTTAACCGTGATGTGTATTCAACATCTAACTTGTAAATGGATAGTTAATTTGATTTTTGATATTCCACTGAAACCTTATCTTTATTTAATGAATATGAATTCCCCTGTTAGCGTATACAGTTCCATTTATATCTGCCTATTTTGCATATAAGAAAAATTGTCGTAGATGCCTTTCATTAAGTTTGTATGCATTTGCATTTATTTCTGTCTCTGTTGCTTTAACATGCAGGTGTTAAAGCAGTAAAGGAATATTTATGCAATATTTTCCAAAAAGTTGATTGAAGATGAAGTTACTTTGTGAAAATCCATTTTGATTTAAAAAATTATAAACATTTTTTATTACTTGTCTAATTTTCACTTTAAAGTAATATTTTCCATTAAAAAGAAAACATTGGTAAATGCCATATTGTTTTTAGTTGAAAGATATGATGAACTCCACTGATTTCACATACTGTATTTTCGGAATAGGTAACAAAATATATGTCGTAACGTTAATTTTAACAAATTATGGTTACGACCTTGCTGTCCTGGTGTTTTAATCAAAATGCACTAATTTTCGTTCATGCGCTAGTCAATCACTTGACGAGGGTGCGGGCGAAGCGAAGAGTCTCTGGGTGTTTTTCAAGTAGGAAGGTGAGCGCAGTATTGCATTATCGTTAATATATTAATTTAAAATATTTAATAATTAGGATAATTTCATTTTAAACCAATAGAGTATGTAGGGTATTTCTATGTTCTTGACAAGTTATTTATTTCCTTATATAAGTTTAATATCGATTTTAATCGAGCTATATTAGTTTTGTGTAAGTAGTAGTAGTAGTAGCTACTTATTTTACTAGGCAAGTAGGCCACAATGGGCCCTTTTTACCTAGGGACCTACAGTTTAGCGTGGACTCCGAACCACGGTCCTCGACTGTCAACTAACCCACCACCTGGGCCTGCCCGCCTGTACCGCTAGCAGAGTGGCAAACCTCCTGGGTAGGTCTCTTCGATCCTCCACCCGGGCTTGCCTCTCCGCCTGCATCAGGCTAGCGGCCTTCCCGGGATTGTCTGTTGACAGCCTACCAACTGTTAGACGAGCTATCGTTCATCCATCTAATTGCCGGACTCGATCAGTGGTGCTTAACTTCACTGATCGAATATCGGAAATTAAACGGATGTCCATACCTCATCCCCTAGTTTAGTGTAAAGCCCATCGGCTTTGGATCGCCTTACTAGCTCTATAGATGAAATTTGTATCTTTTATCTTATCTAATTAGTAATTATCTTATCGTACCGTGTTAATTAGCATTTTTGTTGCTAATTTGCTATCCTCGCTTACCTCTTGGACACAACTAATTTTTTTCTTCCTGTTGGAGAACACGCAAAGCATCGTGGAGACTGAAAAAGTTTGTCTATTATGATGTCAGTTAATTTCATTTTTCTTTATCTTTCAAAGCTTCGTATTTTGAATTTACGGATTCATAAGGGCTGTTGCCTAGATTTTTGGCTAGTATTAACATACTGAAGAAGATTAACTTGATTTGTTAAAGTTTATTAGACTGTAACGATATTTACCGTAAATGACGTTTATAACTTAAAGTAACACACGCCACTTATCTTCTCCGTGGAAATTAGTAAAATTTATTTCTGTAAAAATTAATATAATTTATTTGAGACAAATTATTTACGTTTTTTTCTTTATCTATAAAAATTAATATCATTTATTTAAAAGATAAATTGTTTAACACTTTTCTTTTTCTGTGGAAATTAATATAATTTATTTAAATAATAAATTATTTACTACTTTTCTTTATCTGTGAAAATTAATATAATTTATCTGAAAAGATAAAGTATTTTCCTGCTTTCCTGTTATAATGTTACACGGTGTGACATTGGAATAAATCATTATATTTCAGTTGCAAAACTCATATTTTTTCTCTTATATCTGTTTAAGCATATTTTATTAGATTGCACTTCAAAATTCAGTGTCGGGTATTTTTTCCTTTGGATAAAGGTATATATTTATTTTTGGGAAAACCCATAATTTATTTTAAATTTGATAATATCATAATTAATTAATATCTTAATTCTTAAGGGGCCTAGTCGGGAAAAAGCTTCGGATAGCTGTGTCACTCTCTAGAAACTTTTTATACATGCGCCGCTGAATAATTTTGCTCTTGACTATACCTTCACTGCACGTTTTATTCACCGACTTCATTGAGGTGCGATTCCCGATAGAGGTAACACTTCTTTGCTCCATTTGTAGTGACAAAGATACTTATTTAGAAAATTCTTTTTTAACCAAATAGTACGGAATAAAAGTTTGAAACTTGCTGAGCATAATTATGAAGATTCATTCTAGACGACATGTATGAATTTTACTTCGAATTTTACCGATTGATATAATTCAGGAGCTAATCACGTCCAAATTTCACTTATATTTACAGTATAAATTTTCCCTATATAAAGTGAAAATTAATTAAAATATATATACATGTACCCTCTAGTACACTTTCAACTACTGATCCTCCAAATTTGGTGTAATTTGACCAAACCGTATGGAAGAAATAAATTTTGAAAAATTACCTTACAAACACTGGTTCGATTAGCCCTCTTAAGAGTGATCTTATTGTTTTTTACCTTAAATTCATTATTAAATTGAATTAATTAAACTAGAATTTATTACTTACAGGTTGAGTAATTTTTTTATTAATTATTTTTTTCACTACTTTTTCTCTTACCTAACTATTTTCCTTATCAAGAAAAATAGTATAACTTTTTGTATAACTCAAACCTTTTGGTTAAGTTGTTATTATCTGTCGGTAATTTTCTCCTCTATAAAATTAACCGAGTTGTGATTATTTTTAACTAATTCCATTAGTTTATTTCAGTTAGTGTTTATACACAGTAGTCATTTTTTCTTTTGCTTTATTGTATTTTTTTTTTGTTCAATCGTAACTTCACCTAGACATATTTTCTGTATTTGTTGCTATAAATTTTGACTGATAATTTTTCTTTTATGCAAGAGACCGAGAAAAAGGTTCAACCATAATTCCCACCAGATAGGGTAATTAATTATTTGCTTGTTGGAATAACCATTTAGACCAGCAGTAGCCGTTGTTTCCCTAGGAGTCTGTATCTCATATATTCTCTCCAGGAAGCTGTTCGCCGAGCTATAGTTCGAAAAGGAACCAGGAGATCACACTGGAGAGATTTCATCAGCCTAGGATTTAACAAGGTACTGTCTGTCTGTCGGTGATATTTAGAACTTGCCAGGTCTTAACAAACATTTATCGTACCAAAGTAACTTTTGTATATGTTGGAGTAGTTGCGAGGTGAAGAGAAAAATACGATTTGAATTGTTTTGTTCTGCTTGACAGTTTTGGTTTTGCTTAATTGTTTTTTTGTTAAATGTAATTTTTTGGCCCATCAGGCAAATTTTAATAGAACTTATTTTTTTGTTGTAAGTAATTTTCTAATTTAGATTATAAGTACTGTTATACTTATTACAGGTACAATTTTTAATTCATTGTAATATATTTGTTTTTTTTTTTGAAAATCTCTGTCTTTTATTTTTCTCAGAGGGAAGGGTCTGTTTTCACATTGTGCAAAATGTCACTGAAATAAGTTTCTAGAAAGTTTGTTGAAATGATACCTGTAACTATTGTTATTAATATTTTTATTGATAACATGGCGCCCTCTTAACTTGTATCTTGTCTTTTTACTTGCTTAATACCGTATAACAAATTAGTTACTAGAATCAACCAACATTCTAAATTCCACAATTTGTCTCTCTCAAAATATTTACTATAAGTGATACTTTCCTTATTTAAACTACAGTAGTCTCAATTTAACATTGCTGATAAATATAGCTAAAAGCATATTTGATAATATTTATCAACATTTAACAACTGTCCTGACGTAAGAACCCACCGGAATTACTAAGTAGCCGTTAGGCAACATAAAAATGTAACCAATTGGACCGCTAATTGTATATGAGAGGCCTAATTAACCAGGTAATTATAAATCTTAGAGGGACTTATTAATATTATGTATTGTTGAGATTACAATGTATAGGTAAGTAAAATAAATTTCACAATTCACAAACATATCTGCATAATATGGTTTTTATTCGATTTTATGGAAAAGTGGCGTTTTTTGATTTGAGTATTTAGAAAAAAATGTTACCTTTTTATAATTATTGGTATTACTTTTTGTTGTGGTTGCTAGGCGACTACTTTTCCAGGCCGAAATAGTTATTTATGACACAAGCCCTGAAGGCCAGAGGGCTCAGTAAAAAACTTTCTGGGTGTGTTGTATACAATATTTTTTCTGTAACCGTTCTTGCTAGTCTCAATAATTTTTTAATTTTAACAAAATTCATAAAATCAACTTACAGATGTCATACGCTTACTTTCACAGACGAAATCATTTTAAATTTTTTTCAGATACTATTGTTAACTAAAAGTGACATAAAGGTACATTTACAACCAATCTACTACAGGCACAATTTACTAACGGATTCTGAATTGTGCCGAGATAAAATTTAGGTCATTTATAACGAGTTAGGAGCTGCCATCTGTTGAGATTTTTTAATATAATGTGTGTGCAAATTCAGTTTGATTACATAATTACAATTATTAACATAATTTCTAAAAACATCGTATTTTCTAATACCAAAAGATCTAACCTTCAAATTTCAAATCACAACCCGACTTTAAACACTAACAGTAAATTTGTGTCGTAGTACGCATGCGTAATTTGAAATTCGTGCCGCAATTGAATTGAATATTTGCGATTTACAAGCATCCAATTCAAAACCGAGGCGCAATTCAAGGTCGTGCCGACTTAAAATTTTATTTTAAACAAATGCATTCAACCAAACATGCTTAAAACCCAATTTACAATCGACCAGCAGAATGTGCTCATAGCAAATTGGTTGTAAATACGTTGTTCGGGGTCGAAATAGTCATTTTTCTATTTTTTTTTTTGAGTAAACTTTGTGTTGTTGTGTGACAATTTTTCACTAGTTGTAATAACGGTCACCTTTTATTTAAAAATGCCATTAATTTAGATTAATTTAACAAAATTAACGATACTGTTAGTTGAACATTTTTTTTGGTTGAATTGACTCATATTATTTCTTTGTGTGCGAATTTTTTTATTAATAAGATACACGAATATTTTATTTGGTATCATTTTATGAAACTAAATAATAGTATTTCCTATTAATAGAAAAATACGCATTAGTGTTGCCTATGACTTTATATATTAAATCTATATGGTATTTAGGATGAATTATTTGTTTTCGTTTCTCTATATTACTAACAGAAAAATTTTAACAGCGATTTATAGATTTAAATTGAATACCTGGTAAAGACGCAGCTTTAATTTCGCACTGTTTACATATCTATATGTTATCCACATAAATCTTTCATAAATACTACGTATTTAGAATGTATTTATTTATTTTCAACATAGGGCAGTGGGCGTAAACATGTATGATAGCCAAGTGAAGGCCAATATAATATAATATCTACCCTTGTAAAATTCGTCTCTGGAATTTATCGTTATCTCCTGATCTCTAGTCATAACTCATAAGTAATATTTTAGGCATCAGTACTGAGAATCATTGATTGCTAGACAATTTTTAAGCCTGAAAATTTCAGACCAGTCCCGTAAAAAAGTACTTCCCGGCCTGTCTAAAAATTGTCCAGTAATGCCTATAATTATTGCGTTTCAATAATTAGGTAAAATTAATCAAAAATATGCTGAAGAAACGTTGTACGTAACTCATTCGAAAACGCCATCTACAGAACTGTTCTATACTATACTACGCGAATAATTTTCGTGGAGAACAGGAAAGAGTTTTTAAAAAAGATTTTGAAACGAACAGACAGAGTTTATTTCACTTTTTACAATTTATATGGAACGAAGTAACTAGCTCGAAAGCGTAAACGCATCAAAACAATAAAGCAAAGAATGATAGATACCTAATATAACTAACACGAAAATGATATATCATATTTAAGATAAGGAGAATGAGTTGCGTACATAACTCGCGTCCTGTAATGATGAGTTTCCGAACATACTATTATTGTGTTAGTTAAAATATGTTACATTTTGTAGAATTATTTATAAATAGATGATTTCAACAAGAAACTAATGGAAGATGACTTCTAGTTAATACAAACGATTAAAAGTGTTTGAGGAATAGTTTTTCTTTTATGGAAGAGTAAATCTAATTAAGAGACCAGTTGCTGATTATTGAGAAATAAGATTTTAGCTTTGAAGAAAAAATCCTCACTTCCCAACTGTTTGTTTGTTAAAGATAGAAAAGGTCCTTATGAATATCATAATAAACAGATTACGTTTTTGTAGCAAGAAATGTTACGCTGTTTAATATAATTCACAATCGAACGGTCTTTTGTACCTTCTAAGTCTGTTTTCTGAAAATATTAACCTTTTGGTTTCCTTTGTCAAATTTATTATTTTTGATTTATTTTAAAATCATCAAAAAGTATCGTCATTTTTCGATATTAAATAGATTTAGTTGTCCGTGAACAACTTGAGGGGCCACACGGGCCAGTGCACCCTCTCTAGATATTTGTGAACATAACTGTTCTTGGAGATATGTCCAGTGATTATTATTATCCGGTAATTCAGAACTAAATATTTAAAATTAACGTATAAGTAAGGTAGGTAATACTTTAAATCTGATTTGCAATTACAAATATTCCTAATTGATATTAACAAAAAATGTAAATTTGGTAACTTTTTAACTAATTGACATGCTACTTTATTGATAAATTAGTAAAGTTTATTTATGGGCTTGGTTTGATTTATGTACAGATAAACTTAATCGTCGATTGAAAATGTGGGTGTTTTAATTTAAAAGCCTCTGGCATCAAAAACGTTTAAGTCAACCCAATTTAATTAATAAATATTGAGATTCTATGAATAAATAATATTAAATGTGACTGATCAAAGAATATTTTTTATTACTTTAATCTGATATAATCCTCCAAATATGTTGTGTTAACAAACACTTAACTAAGTATTCGAAGATATCGGTGAATAGACAACTATTTTCTCACTTTGTTATGTAAATTAATTTTAAGGTTGAAATTGTCTGCGACTAGAAAACAGTCATACCTTGTGTAACATAAGTTTTTTTTCCCAAGTATGAATAAGGATATGCACAAATCATTTTATGTAACTTTAAAATCAAGAGCACTTTAATCTGTTTAAATGTAAATTCAAGTTTATTTTAAATAATAAAATATTTGTTGATTAAAACGACCACTTTAATTTCGTATTTAATGCCATCGTTTCTTATGTACCTGCTGTCACAGTTGTCCTCAATAAATAAATTAGTCAATATGTTTGATTTTTAATATTTATTTTTCTAACACCAGTATCACCTTGAGTTAATTTAATATGTACTTTGTACCGTTTGTTAGCAGATTTCTTTTAATCAAATAATTATAATAAACACGAAATTACTTTAAACACTGTGGATGCTGTTTTTGTTATTTGGTTGTCCTGAGAATTAGTATGTTCTATCTCCATTTTCTCGTTTTCTGTGATTTTTACATGTTTGTAATTTACAGAATAGCTTTGCATTATCTTCACGAAAATTTGAGCAAAGTATGTCGTGGTTTCTCCAAAAAAATTTTCATGTCCATCGCTGAATATAATTGGGAAGAATTGTATTATTTTATTTTACTGTAGTATTCCATTTGTTCTATAGGCATTAACTGAAATGCACTATATTTATGTAATCTAGATATAATCTTCGTTTATTACTAATATTAGGTGTATTCTTATTCATTACCATCAATCTAAGCTAGTCTGAATAGTTTTACGGTTACTCTGCATAAATGAAAGAATAATGTCATTTGATGTAGCCTCCATAACCGTAAAACTACTTAGATTAGTTGAGGTTGCTGATAAAAAGAGAAAACACCTATTGTTTCCCTATAAAAATATTAGGCTGTACTATCTCCATACGCTCCAGTATGGTTTATTTATCAATAATATGCAATAGGTAATCATATTCATCTAAAAGATAGTTGCTGTCTCTTCAATATATATTGGGTTATCATAGAATAAGGAGTCTATTTTAAATTCTTATATAGTTTTAAGAAATTATGCTAGTAGCAGAAAGTAAACAGAATCTAGTTGCCTCAATAATTGGATTTTAGTGTATCTATCGAAAACAAAAGAATTGTCGTGACAACAATTGATACAAGTGTCAAACGTAATTTAGAGAATTGGTCTCAAAATAAAACTCGCGTAACGTAAATTGTAACAATTTCAATATGGATCTGCAAACAAGAATTGGTTTAGTGCAATGTTATTATGAAGGCGGTAAAAATACACTACTGGATTACGAAGATTTCGTACCAAAATGGGTTTGAGAGCAGTGGCTGTGCAAAATGAAGGCGTATCGTAATTTGATTAGCAAATTTGAAAGAAGAGGGTCTGTAAAAGACCTTCCGAAGTCAGGAAGACTTAGGATTAGTGATGTCCAAGTTGCAGAAGTTCTTCAGGAAAATCAAAACGTAGCCAATACTAATCCGCTAGCAATCAGTAGTGTGAATGCGATATCAAAATGATTTCAAATGCCATACACCACGGTTTGGAAAATTTTACGGAAAATCCTAAAAATGTATCCCTATAAACTGCAACTGCTGTTTGAATTAAAGGACGCAGATTTTGCTCTCAGGTACGATTTTTCATTACACGTATTGGCTCAGATAGAAATTGAACCCGAATGGTTATCCCGTATTTTATGGACAGATGAGGCCCATTTCTCTCTTAATGGTGGAATTAATACTCAAAACTGTCGAATATGGTCAACAGAAAATCCACATGAAATCGTTCAGCAAGGCCTTCATGACAAAAATTTCACCGTTTGGTGCGGTTTCACAGCTAATTTCATCATTGGTCTATAGTTTTTTGAGGAAATACAGAATGGGGAGGCCGTATTTGTAACTGTTACTGGTGAACGATACCTGCAAATGTTAAGGGATTATGCAATTGCACAGTTGCAAAACGAGCACGAAGGAATTGAAAGCATGATTTTTATGCAGGATGGAGCACCTCCGCACAGTTACCGATCAGTTAAAGAATTGTTAACTGTGGTTTTTCAAGATCGTGTTATAAGCAGACATTTGTCAAATTCATGGCCAGCAAGATCGCCTGATATTAACCCAGCGGATTACTAGCTGTGGGGTTATTTAAAAAATTTGGTGTTTAGAACACGGCCAACAACGCTGGAGGAACTAAAGGATTAGAGTACTAGAGAGCAAATTCGTGCAATTTAACCAGAACTGTTGAATAGTGCTGTATACAATTTGGAGGAACGGTTGGTAATTTTACAACAACAAAACCGAGCATTTGCGGTAACTAGTGTTTGACATCAGAAATCCCATTATGTAAGCAACTAGATTCCATTTACTTTTTGTTATGATTTGTTAAGAATATATAATAAGTTGAAATATATCCCTTACTTTATAATCATCCGTTACATATAAGTATTCAAAACAATCTAAATAAAAATTATCAGAAGAAATACTTCTCACCGTATTTTATTTTTAATTTTCAATTTTAAGAAACTCTACCAATTCGTTTTTCCAATATGACATACATATAAAAAAAATTGTCACACATTGTAAATAATCGAAATATTAATTACGATTACCCTAGCTCCATTTACTATCGACGATTGTGAAAGACAAATCACAATTAATTTTTTTCAATTTACTGTTATTGCTAGTATATGAAGAATAATTAGTATTACGAAATAATTCACAGAACTTAACTTCTTCATTGCTACGAGAAGAGATAAATATTTAGCTCGATATTAAGAAATACAAGAATTGCATAATTCTTAAGTAGACGAGAGTAACAGGTTTAATTTCTATATATTGAGTTATTGCTGCCCTCAAAAATGTTTCAGCCATTTCTATGTAAGTTCCTGAAATAACATGAGTTGTGGATATTCTGTTCTATAAATTCATTTGTAATTTCTCTCAACTATAAATTTTATCAAATTTACCTGCTAAACAGTTACAGAAAAAATATTACAGTTTTGCATTTATTACCCTGGTAACTTGTACTTTTTGGTCCATATCTTGTTTGTCCTTTGAGTGGTTTTAAAAAAATTGAAATAAAAATGTAGTCAAGTTCCAAAACTAAAATTAATGTTTTAGATGATTCAATGGTAAACACTTCAATCATCAGCCAAATTTTCAAGAATTATATAAATTTCTTGCTGAATTATTCTACAAATTAAATAGTGTTAAAAAAGGAACACAGGAAATAATATAAGAATTTAAGTTTTTTTTGGTCGGTAAACATCAGATGTTTCTATAAACGAAGTAAGGCATCAATTTCCTTCAGCTAACCCCCACCCAGCCCATAAAAAAATATACTTTATAATGGACCATTTCAGTAATTATTTTATGTGTTTCTACGTTTTCTATAAAATTAATGTAACATTCAGAAATAAGTATATGTTTCATATTTTACCTGTAGCACCCACCTAGTTATAACAATTACCTTGGACCTTTAGGAAAATAGTTACTATTTAAAAGGTGCGACCTTATCATTAGGTAATTTTGTTGCGTGCAGTATTTATAGGACAAATCTTTAAAATTAAATACCGTTTAGGTAGTAATAATAATAATAGTTTATAAGTGGTTAAAAATTATAAAATACTAGTCAAACAATTTTAAATCCATCATGCAATCTAACAATTCCCTCAGAAACTTCTTTTATTAAGTCGAATAACCTTTACGTTAATTTGGGTTCAAAGTTTTACAAATTATTTATTTATTTATTTACTTATTTATTTAATACGAAATCCAATGGGCACAAGGTCCAATTACAGAATAAAGGAGACAGAGAATAAATAAATTATTATTATAGCGAAAAGTATAAAATGACACTTTATATTATAAATAATGAAACAAATATTAACTCAAATATTTTAAGGTTATCATTATCATCTTAAAATATTTGACATTTAAGTTTCATTTTTCAGATTAATGTATATTTTTATGTGTGAGACATGTTTTTTGGGTAGGAAAAAGCATTTTTTGTTCAAAAAACCAATTTCTGACTGTTCCTTTTAGCGAAGAGGTTTATTTATCAATTTTTTTTAATAATTTATAGGACAGTGGCTTAATACCCAAGAAGATGAGAAGAAGACGCATTTCAGTAGGAAATATATCAAGTTTACATTGCAGGGTACTATAGTTGATGTATATTTGATAAAATGGTGGCAACTTGGGAATATCTGTTCGGGCAGTAGGAAGATAGAATAGATTATTATTCCTGGAAGAAATTCTGGAAAGTATAAATTTAGTATATAATTGCAAAGTTTAATATAGTCTGATTGACTTTTAACTATTTTATGTAAGAATATCACAGAGGCAACTGCTCTGTTTTTGTTCACATAACTTTAGTCATTGAAGCAATGCTTCGTGAGGAAATCCAAAATATATTCCATCAATAGTATAAACAGCTGGTTTAAGAAATTTATGTTGAACATTATAGATAGGAATCTATAATGTTCATATCCTTCAATTTGAGAAAATTCAAAATGAATTTTTTAAACCAGCTGTTTATACTATTGATGGAATATATCCTGGATTCCCTCACGAGGACTTTAAATAACATATGCATACTCAAGGCGAGATCTTACAAATGTGACATATAATTTATGGACGGTGTCAATATTAATAAATTCCTTGCAGTTACGTATTCCAATTTGTTATAGTCTCAATATGTTTAATGAATGACATTAAGCTTAGGATCAAAGTGAATTCCTAAAGTCTGGCATTTGCAATATGGCACCATGTAAATAATAATCATAAACAAGTGCGCAACGTCTCTTGGTATACGCTAAAACATTACATTTTTGTGCATTAACCCTTTGGGCCATGGCGTACATTACAGTGTACAGCATTATTTTAATTTAACAATATCTAAATACAAACTGTGAATTAATTTTAACTGTTGAATCGCACTGTGAACTTCCGTTATAGTTCAGTTCAAACTTATAGTTCAGTTCAAACTTATTTGCAACATAAAAAATGTCGGCAACTTTGAAACCTTTACCGCCATCAAAAGTACCGCCGTTTTTATGTTGTAAATAAGTTCGACATAAACTTTGCATCTTATGTTACGACTGTTACGGTTGAATTCATCATTGCGAGAAATATTTATGTATATTAAGTATAAAAATCAATTAGTTCATTAACTTTATATATAAATTACATTTTTAACATCACATTTTCAAAATTTACTTCACAAAAATTATTATTAGTAATATTTTGTCCATTTGCATTAAAAGGTCACGTCTCAAGGTTATATCATAGATGCCATTATATCTCTGTAGGCAATATAAGTATTCAATTTCTAATACCATCAGTTAAATGTCATTTATTCGAATATTATTGGCAGTGTTCAATTGTTGTCGGGGTTGCACACCGAGTTGCTCTGTTGTCACGTGAACTCGTCTGTTCTGTATAGACTGTTCCGTTATGAAGAGCGTTACCTTGTGTGTGAAGTGAGTAACTATGGATTAACAAAACTTTGAACAATAGTTGGGTTGTTTTCAGTCATTCCAGACTGTTACTACCTAGACTATTTATTTCAGCTAAGTATGTTAGTACATTAATTACATTGATGGAACGTACTTCATCTATTAGCACTAGGATCGACAAACCTTATGGATTCTGCAAATAACCGAATCTTACAGGCATTGGTATTTTATGATTCGCTCTGCATATCTTACAGGCCTTGGTGTTTATGATTCATTCACCTTGCATAAATATTACTTTATATAATTTTCTTATCTTTCTAACTTTTCTAATTAACGTTTTACATTTTATATTCGTCTTGATAAGTACTGATACATGTTTAAATAATTTCACATTCATTCGACATGTGATCGACCTTGGTATTTTCTAGGGCTACTGACTTCTCTATATTCTGTCAATCTATCACGTTATAGATCCGCGGTTGATTTCCTTCCCTTTTCATAGTCAGTCGTCTTAGTGAGCGGACGTACCTACATTTTGTGTCTTGTAGCTGGTGAAGGATTGAAATTTTGATCCAAAATTATTTTAGTGGATGTTAATCATTGTTGTTTTGGGATTATTTCGTTCACCAATTCAAAGGATGGTACTTAGTATCTTATTAGCTAAATGCTGGATTATTTAGGGTGCTACTTAGTATTTTGTCCGCTAAGTGCTGGATTGTTTCTACAAAAAAAAAACACGTGTCTGGACGTAGGACTTTGCCCTAGAGAAAGGGTAAGTTAATTAAATTAGGACGATAATTAACAAGTACTTGTGTTTCTTTTAAGCAACTGTCAAAGGGTTTTCACTGGACTTTTATTAGACCACCATGACACTTACACTGGATTCCGGTGAATGATTCTTAGGAAAGGTGGCTATCACTTGGCTTTTATTAACTATCAGGGGACTATCACGGAGTTATCATAATACTTTTACTGGGTTTCGACTTGGTTAATTGTTGTTTAAAATAAGAACGTTATATGGCTCCGCTAGGTTATGACCTAGGTAATTTGTTCATGTTGTAAATGTGGTTTTTATGTACTTTTGATGCCATGGAATATGGAATTTTATCAAGTCTTGCTAATGTACCGAGTAGAGCTGGATTAGAGGGTCGATTTGTGTTTTCGACAAGTGTTGGAAGTCAAGAGCCAATTAATTTCATCGTCGAGCTTTGTAATGCTGCAGTTTGATTAATGGAACAATATTGGTCTGGTATTGAAGAACAAAAATTGAACACACTTTCCACTTTCTAGGTTAAGTTAAGTTTTAATATTCTTTTTTTATGTACTTATTACAAATTTCGACCTTGATGTAAATAATTTATCATTTATTTTGTGCATGTTTTTTTCAATTTTACTTATTCAAATTTAGTACTGATACTCATGTTGTAAATATAGTCCAATCAAAATTAGATCTGTGATAGATCGTTAAACTTTGATTACGAAAAATGTAATAATAGTGATATCTAGATATAAATATTTTTCTTATGTGTTTTTTCTTTGTAAACTACATGCAACTGCATTTGGTATAAATTAACTTACTGGTATTACATACTTTTGTTTCGGGGATAGTTTATAAATTTAAAAATTTTACATACCTATTTGTAAATATTTCTTTTATATTTAAAACCTGGCTGATTAACTGGACTTGATATAATTAAACATTTTATTAAACTTATGTTGTTTAATTTCCCTGAATAGGTTTCATTAAAAATATAAAGGTAAGGTATACCAAATACTCTGGTCAAATATTAATTGTTTATCTCTTGAATTTAGAGTACTGAGAAGCGGAAGGCACCAGTTTCGCCTGTATGATACTGGTAACCCAACCTGAGATATAACGAGCTAGCCGAGGATTGGTAAGGTGTTCAATTTTATATTTGGCATCCCAACGTGGATATCGTAGCATATTTGGCATCCCATTGTGAATTAACGTCTCATTTTGACGCATAGCATAGCATTTTTGACGCCCAACGTGGATAGGGTAGCAGGACCTTTTACTATTACAGTGAGTAGGAATCGGACTAAATTATCTATCACGTCTTTATGCTTATTCTGTTTTGTGGCTGTAAATTTGTAGTGTCGTGTTTTCTAGTGTTGAATGCTATAAAATATAGTTGAATTTAAATATATGGCATACTAACTACTGCACTAATGAAAATATTTTAGTATTTTGGACGATCAAAAACACGTACACTGTAGTGTACACTGGGTCTCAGTAAAGTTAGTATTTTTGTAATTCTAACCTCACATTTATTTTCGTTTTATAAACAAATATATTTGTTGGAATTAAAATGAGTAAAAAAGGCCTAACACACGAAGAATTCGTACACCTCTTGGATAATAACACCTCTCACATAGACTGCTGAGCGAAGACAGAAGATGATGATGAATGGGAAAATTTCCGCCAACAAAGAGTAATTGCCAAAATTGAGGTTATATGTAAGCTAATAGAATATGTTTTTTCTTTTTAGATATGCTTGATGAAAGAGAAGAGGCAAACGTCGCAGTTTTAACAAATATTAAGGATGAACTACAAGGTGAAGAAGTTGCTGATGTTCTCACTCAGGAGCAAACTGACATTAAAACGGTAGAACCTTAAATCTAAACATTAAAATCAGGGATCGGATTGTTACCTTTAGGTAGAAAAGTTTATATTTTTTTTTTTAGAAGCTAGTAATAATGGTAATGGTAATTGTGGCTGACACCCAGTACGTAGGCCACACATGGGCCCTATTTACCAACCCCCAGCTGTCTCCTCAGCTATGTACTTCTCTTGCTCCCTCCACGAATCTCTCCGATCTTCTATGAAGATCAGGATGTCACTCAGTGTGAGGGAGCTCATCTCCTCTCTTAGTAGCACCTTAGAACCGCAGACGATATGTCTGCGGTTATATTTACATATTTACAGTTTATATTTCTTCTAGAATGTCGCTTAACTCGTACAATATGTTATTTGATGCATTTTTTTCTCTGAATTATATTTATAACTCGAATACTTTAATCTTAGGTGATTTTAATATAACTGAATACTGCAACTATGTTTCTGGTGGACCCACTACTGGAAGCTTAATATATTCGGTTTCTCTGACGCTCTTATCGAATTCTTCAGCTCGTATTTTGATGATAGAAAGCAATATGTGGTATACTGTGGTGTTAAGTCTAATGAAGTACTTGCCACATCAGGAGTCCCACAATGTTCAAATTTGGGCCCACTTTTTTTTAACTTATTTACTCTGTATATTCAGCACTATTTAAATAAAACTTCTTTTGAATTCAGCTATATACAGGACCATAATTAAGTACCTTCCTTCAAGGGGACGATAGAAGTAGAAAATAAGTTGAGTTTTGTATATAAACATTTGCTTTAAATCAATTCCTAAAGGAGCTACAACCCCTTAAAGGGGGTCAGTACAACATAGTTATCTGTCAATAAATTTCGACTACTTACTAATTTCATAATGTTAATTTTGTCAAATTTTTATCTAAATATCATGATTTGATAGTAGTTACAGGTGGGGTGAGGGTAAATTTTCGCTATATTTTTTAAAACAGATAGAGCACCAGTGTAAAAAGTTGCAAAAATGTGCTCTTATTAAATTTAGATAGGAGCCATCGTTTTGGAGTTATTCGTGTTTTAATATTGCAATACAGGATAGGTATGTAATAATGGAAGATAACTACTTACCTCTACAAAAATAATTCCATAATATTTTCAACTATTGTTTTGTACAGCAATTTAAAATATCGCGTTACGCAATGAAACATGCTTAAGGACAAAAAAATATTTTATTTATTTACAAATTTGAGGTCTACAATTTAAAAGATGCTAGCAATAAGAATTCATCAAAACATATAAAGTTAGATTAATCAATTAATAAAACTTATTCTTTAACTTATAACGTTTCGAATCTATTAGCTAATAACGCCAAATCCCTTGGCAGATGTTTATAAATAACCAATTTATTTTTTATTATTGATCACCTTCTGAACTTAAGACACAAACTTAAAGTAATGTTAATTAGACAATTATTGTAAATAAAAGACATATAATTTTTGGTCCTTAAATTACATGCTTCATTGCGTAAGACGATATTCTAAATTGTTCTACAAAACAACAGGTGACAATATTGTGAAATTATTTTTGTAAAGGTATGTATGGTTTATTTCAAACTTATTTGCAACATAAAAAACGTCGGCTTCATTGATCAATTTACTGCCGTCAAAGAAGCCGACGTATTTTTTGTTACAAATAAGTTTGAAATAAATCTATCCATTATTGTATATCTAACTTTATTGCAACATTAAAATACAAATAACTCCAAAACGATGGCTCCTATTGAAATTTAGTAATTGCAACTTTTTTATGCAGTTTTTAACACCGTTGCCTTTTTCCGTTTTAAATGTTAAAAAAAATAAGACAAAAAAATTATAGCGAAAATTCCCCAACAAATCATGATATTTGGATACAAATTTTACAAAAATATGTAACATTATGAAATTAATAAATGGCCCAAATTAACTTTTTGCAATTTAAGACGTTCCGAATTTATTAGCAAATAACTATGTTGTACTTACCCTCTTTTTTTTATATGAACTGATTTAATGCAAATGTTTATATTCAAAACCTAACTTATTTTTTATAGTTCTATCACCCTCGTGAAGGAAGGTACTTAATTTTGGGACACCCTGTACATTATACTACCATAACTTTCATACCTAATTTAATTAGATATTGAGGTTTAAATTTAAAATAACACAAATATATATTTTAAAAAGGTCGTCTATATAAACAAATAAAAACCTATAAATAATTTATTTATTTCAGAAATTAAAATTATGCCATAGATTTACAACAAATGTTCAAAAACAGTACCATTTTTCTGCAATAGGTGGCGACAGCGTGGCGCTTGATCAATATTTCTTTGCACTTGCTTAAAATAATGGGATTGTTAATTTTATTTTGTGCTGAATTTTTAATTTGATGAAACGCCACCGGTTACACAAAATAGTAATGTTTTTCAACATTTATTGTAAATAAAACATACAGAATTATTTTAATTTTTGAAATAAATAAATTATTTAAATGTTAATATTTGTTTTCGTAGTTGACTTTGTTTTAAAAGACATATTGGTGTTATTTTAAATTTAAACCCCAACATCTTATTAAATACGAATGATAATATATATTGCTGAATTCAGAAAGAATTTTTCTTTAGACTGAGCTCAATATACAGGGTGTGACACTTAAAATAAGTAACTTGAGGGAATTTTCAGTTAAACCAGATGCGAAAAATATGTATGTAATACGCATTTATTATGAGTGGAATATCGCATATCCATTTACAGATTAATATACAGGGTGTCAATTTCTCAGTTTTTCAATCATAACTTTTTTATTACATGTTCAATTGTTTTTTCCTCAGAAAAAATACCTTACCCTATAGTTTTGGAAATCTTTCCTAGGTGAAAAATCAAACAATGAAATCAAGTGAGGCAATTAAAATGATCACCCTATATAGGGTGTCTCAAATTGCTTGATTTTGGCTGTTTGTACTACTATACCAAATAGAGAAAAACCAACAGTGGAGTCTAGAGCTCGATTTTCGTGAGACGTCGATAGGTGAAAACCGCATTTTGAAATCTCTAACCATTTTCGACATATGGGCGAAAATCGATATTATTTGTCAGATTTCGAAAAACTGTCAAACTTTTTTATTTGTGAATATTTTTTTCAAGCAGTAAAAACGTTGTATAGGTACTTTTAAACATAAAATAAGATAAATCTTTCAAAAAAATTGTATCACTACTAAATATTAAGATACCAAGTCCAACATTATTATTTATTTTAACCATTCAAATACACTCAAGACGAGTGAAATATTCACGAATTTCCTAACATGTGTGTATCTACATACATTACATGTGCCCATAAACCACTTAGAAATAAGTTCGATGTCGTACAAGTAATAACTGACCGAACCAAAAGTGTCTATCGACTATTTGTATAGCCAGTTTATTAACCACCATTATCATATGTCGTTATATGCACTAGTATACAATAATCATAAATAATTTTAAAACGACGACTGTTTTCTTCTATGTCCATTATACATTATTATGTCAGAATACTCCTACATGATATATTTTATTGAATTTTATGGGCCCAATAATTTTACTTGTAAAGTTCAATGATGCAATAAAGTAACACATATGTTGTTACTAGTAATACATAGAATTGAAAATAAAAAAATTCTTCGAGGTTAAGTTACAACCTAGCGTAATAACATAACTATACTTCTACAACTTTGTCAACTATTAATGCTTGATTAATATTTTTGCTGATATCTACATAAATTCTGGTTTGTTCAATTTATTTATTCCCTTTACATTATACTAGCAAATATACCCGTTTTCCTTCCGGGTCTCCACCAAAATTAGCAATTACTTCCTCACCCCTCAAAGGAAGGAAGTTATGCATTCGTGAAAAAAATTTTGAAAATATTTATTGCATTTCTGGACGAATCTCGACGATTTATGACGATACACAAAATTTCAGACATCAAAAATTTTCTGTCTGTGTGTCTGTCTGGTTCGCGATAGCAGCTACAGTTTTTGAGATAAAACTTTCAAATTTGGTACACACATTCTAGATGTCAAAGAAGAGATTGGGTTCGTTGATGAGCAAAATCGGTCCCAATGTTTAAAAAAAATATTAATGACATTCCACGAATGTGACTTTTTTGAAACGTCAAAAATTACCTTTATTATAAACTCCACCACACGTCGAGTTTTACTACGGTGATGAAGTTTTGATCCCCAAGTAATTGGCAGAGATTTTTTTATTAGTCTGACAAAGTGAAAACATTCTAACCTTGTTTCAGATACAATTCCACCATATAATCTCCAATTTGGTTGGTTTTAATTTTCATATGGGGCAGTTTGTTTCAATTTATAATTGTTAAAATGTACTGGCAACTGTTCATCAGAGATTATTGTCCATAACCGTAATTATTCGAATGAAAATTTTTCCAGTTATTCGAAAGGAAAGTTGTTCAAGTTAAAATTTATTCGAAAGGATAGTTATTCGAAATGAAAATTGTTCGAATGAAAATTTTTCGAAAAGAAGACTTTATTCCTGCTAACCTTTGACATTAGATAGATAGATAGATAGATAGATAGATTTATTCTATCTATCTATCTATCTATCATTGACATTGACCTTAACAACATTAAGTGAATAAAGAAGTCAGGTTGATCCTAAAGAGTGATAAATCAAAATCAACTATATAACTGAATGATGAATGTATGTAATTTTTTATTTGAGACAGATTTAATTAAATGCCTTCCTGAAAACAGGAAATAAAACAAAGGAACATATTTTAAGAATTCTTACAGTTATAGCAATATGATTTTTACGAGGTTTCATATAGTTCATGGAATTGTATTTATTGAAATTGATTAATAAATTAACATAAGTAAATTGGATTTATGAGGAAACAATTGATTATTTGACATGAACGAAAATTAAATTTATTTTAAGCAAATAACAATTTAAACAAATCAAGAAAATGTTGCTAAAAAGGGCTTAATCACATAAGGATTTGTCTAACGATTCTGTCCGATACACAATGGGTCCGATTTATCAATTTTTGGCAAAAATTCTGAAACTTATAAAATTGGTCTAAAATAAACTCGTTAGTTCAGGAAAAATAATGAAAAAAATACCACTGATAAATTGGGGTTGTTTTTAGGAGGCGAAAATTGAAATAACTGAGTAAAATTCAAAAATTCCCGGTTTATATTGGGATGGTTTTTAGGGGGCCAATATCGAAATAAGTGAGTAAAACTCCGGATTTATATCGAATTTGATCTCCGATTGAACGGAAAAATGTTGAGAAAAATATCACTGATAAATTGGGGTAGTTTTAAATGGGTGAAAAATTCTAAAACTAATAATTTAAAAATAGTACAAAAGAAATATTATTTTATTGAGAATGTAATGTAATATATGCAGAAATTTTAAATGAAGTCAATGTTACACAAAAACCTGAAAATGCAAAATACATGTCTCCATCTTATCGACAATTTGTGACAAAAATCTGAGACAGTTCGTTATACTTGGAGCAACTATTCTTCCGGCAAGTTTTCTGATGCCAGTTTCCTCAATACGGCATTTTGTACATGATGACATTTTTTCACTTGCACTTTTTATAATATTTTTCCTTCCAAATTTCGAATAGATCAATTCGCTTCGGTTTGTAATTTGAACGCTAGCTTCAGAACCTGGGAGTGAGAAAAATATAAATACTAGTACATTTGGTCTATCAAAAATAATCGGTAATACGTTGGTGGTGTAGAAGTGAAGGAAGATAAGTGATTTGAGGAGATGAGTGGTTATATTTAAATTACAATTTTAAGAAAAACAAATAATCAAGTAAGTGCACTGATTTTTATGTAGATTTAGGCGGCAATCTAGAGAGGGGGAAGAGGAGAGTACGGTGTAGTAAAAATATTTTGTTATTGAAGGTGAGATACCTCGAGAGCAATATATGCATTTAAAATTAATATTAGTGAACGATGCGCGATATCTTGAAATAAATCGATTTAGTCTTCTATGCGCATTTTACCTACATGAGCATGTTCAAAATGCTATTACTCAGAATGTGGCAAATACCGGCAACTACAATTTACAGGATACATAGTCTATACTTCAAGCTAATTTGAAAAAAAAATCAGCACAGCAAATTGCAGCAAAAAAGTGGAATTTAAAATTATATTTGATCTTGTTTCAGCGGCTAAAGCAGCTTTGTTGATATGCACTTTTCTCACACACCGTATAACAAACAAATGATACGACTTATACATGTGTCCGTAAAGTATGGAATAAATTCATTATTTCTTAAACCAATAATATTTTGAAAAAATTCTCGGACACGTCGATTTTAATTTCAATTTCGCACCTTATCTTTTTTTTATTATAACGCCATCAGTTTCCGTTATGACGTCATCGATATTTTTTTTAAATAGAACATCACACATTCACATATGAAACTGAAAACTCTGGACAACTACCATTTTTAGATGTATTAGTAATTAGAAATAGTGAAAATAAGTTAGAATTTGACATATACAAAAAAGATACCAGTACTCTAAGATATATCCCTAAGGACTCTCACCATTGTGCTCAACACAAAATGGCGAGTTTTAATTTTCTAGTCCATCATCTATTAAGCTTCCCCCTCAGTAAGGAGAGGTTTGAAAAAGAAAAGGCATTGATTAAGGATATAGCTGCGAGTTATGGATATTCTGTAAGTTTAATTGATAAAATAATTACGAAACGAAAGTTTAAAGAGTCGCCTCGAAATTCCTCGACCTTTCAAAATGTAAGAGAGAATTCGAAATTTGTATCGATTCCATTCGATCTTCGATTTACCCGTGGTATTGGTAAGATTTTTAAAGATGTAGGTATGACAGTGGTTTATATATCGGGAAACAAACTTCAACAACTTTTAGGCAATCCAAAAGACAAAATTGAAACAAAGGAAAAGTGGGGGATTTACGAAATTAGCTGTAAGGACTGTAATCAAAAATATGTTGGACAGACTAGACGATCAATTCAAACTAGATTCAAAAAGCGTATGGCCCATCTCAAATATGGTAAAACAGATAAGTCTAGTGTAGCCCAATCATGAAGTGTAAAAATAGTATGAATAGTGACAGAGGGCCTATCCCCAATAGCCCGCTTTATAGGTTAGTGGCGGTTTGGCGAACCGTGACAATAGTTTAGGTATAAATAGGGTAGATTGTTAGCATAAGTTTAGTTTTAATCATCTCCAGATGATGCCAACTTGGTTGGCGAAACGCTTGACAGTTACACTCCAACTTAATTACGGAAATTGAAACAAGTGACTGCAGGGCGGAATGGGCACGAGTGGAGGTGTCTCCGTGACCTCTGATATTTACCTCGACGTACCCACTAACTACTATCTGACTTACATATGTTTATTGTCTCGTTTATTCCTTTGCATATCATTGTCTTTGTATGAAACTATTTTATTTAAAAAATTGAAGTCTTATTAAAAGTACTTTAATTAACATTAACTAAATAATATTACCAATATTTATTGTAGGAGTTAATTATTAGTTTCAAAAAGTCAAATTGCCTGGTATTAAGTGAAAAATTGTGTGCTCAAATTCAGTTCGTCTCTGGAATGTGAAATTTGGAATATGGCTCCGTGGTCTAGAGGTAACAGACTTGCCTCAAAACCTCGGGGTCCCGAGTTTGAGTCCCGGTCGAAGAACTGGGATTTTTTTGGAAAGAGAAATTAATCCCAGTATACCCGGATATTAGATGTGTTGTCTCTTAATGTGTAATCCTCTCCCACACAAAGTCATTCCAGACCTTCAGGAATAAAGGGAGTTGTAATTACATATGGTGTTATTATTATTATTATTATTATAATGTACACCGCGGATCCCAACTACAGATTACCATACATACATCTACAGTGTACAGTGAGTTGTATACTGTTAAGAATCAAATAGATATGAAATCTTAATCAAAAATGAGTTCTAATTAATTCATCCCAACTTTAAAAAATGGCTTTCTTCCTCTTTAGATTTTCTTGGTTTCCGAGAAGATATAATTGAGACATTTACCACCAGGAATAACTCAAAATTGTTGGCGCAGTCCTATGACTGGTATACGGACGGTACATTCAAGAGTCTGTCCCATTTGTTTTACTAACCATATATTATTCATGGTGCGAAACAAAACATTTCCACACAAATAAATAAAGATATAATAAATATTAAAATACCAAAGTAAATATTCCAATAGGGAAGTGAGATTAATTTACAAATAGTAATAAATACTAAAGGTAATACCTAAATACAAGATACCAAAAGTCGTAATCCTCTCATTTTATTTGATTGAACATTAAATATAAGACTATTAAAATAACAAAACGACGAAAATCGTGGGTAACTGACAACATTAAGTTTCTAATATCGCCAAGAGATAAAGTTAAATCAAGATATAAAATAACTGATGTGGTTAGCACATAACTTTCTTATATCAGTATATATCATCCTGATATAAAAAAAATCATTCTATTTAATTCTTCACTTACCTCAATTAAATTTTAAAAACGTACCTTGAAATGTTTCATAACAATTTTTTAATAATTAATTATCTGCGTCCTTCGATACTGTCAGTAATAAATCATGTTATATATTTTAATAATTTCTTCTTATTGAGATTGAGACATCAAGAATATATTTTTTTGTAAAGTCAAATACAAAAAAGTTTGGGTCCAGTGGACCCCATTTCAGCTGGCCAATTTTGCTCATCACTGATTTTTCATTGTCTTTGGCCTTTAGAACAAGTGTACCAAATTTAAAAGCTTTATCTCAAAAACTGTGGTTGCTATCGCGATACTACAGACATGCAGACAGATTCTTTTCATAAAGTTATGTTTTTTTCATTATATTCGTCGAGATTCGTCCAGAAATGCAATAAAATTTTTTAATCTTTTCCCGAAATTGTACCTTTTTCCTTCTTTCATTAATTATGTCTTTTCTGGTGGTACTACATCCACCAAATTTAATGTATCATCTAAAATGTTGTTAATAGTCTTAACTGTCAAATTTGGGAAGTCTCCCATTAGTATTTTTTGAGTTATCGCGGATACACACACACACACACAAGCACACGCACACACACATACACACGCACGCCCGCACGCCCGCACGCCCGCACGCACGCACGCACACACACACACACACGCGCGCGCGCGCGGGTCACAACGTATAAATCTATCAAAATCTTGAGGTCGAAAAATCGCGATTACTTCCTTATATTAGGTATAAGAAAGTAATATATCTGATGTGGCCAGCACTTAACTTTTTTATACCAGTATATATCATCCTGATCTAAAAAAATCATTCTGTTTAATTCTTCACATACCTTAATTTTTAAAAACGTACCTTGAAATGTTTCATACATTTTTTTTAATAATTAAGTATCAGCGTCCTTCCATACTGTCAATAGTAATTCATGTAATAGATTTTAATAATTTCTTCTTATTGACATTGACATTTTTGTAACTAAATTAGATATTTCAAATATCAAACTGACAGATTTATCCTAACCACATTTTATGAGGTCAAATGCGTAAAAAATTTCAGTTTACATCAGTTTTATTTAAGTACTTGGAAAATATATTTTATTCGCTTAATACAGGAGACATGATTTATAATCTTTCATCAAAAATATATTTTTTTGTAAAGTCAAATACAAAAAAGCTTGGGTCCAGCTGGTCAATTTTGCTCATCGCCGAATTTTTCATTGTCTTTGGCCTTTAGAACAAGTGTATCAAATGTTCTTGACAATCTTAGCTGCCAAATTTGGGAAGTCACCCATTAGTATTTTTTGAGTTATCGGGGATACACACAGGTATAGCAATTTTTGTTTCATTAATAGGATGGTACTAGCTATCATTACTGCAAATTTCAGCTTTGTCGAAATGAATAATATTTTGTATTTTTTGAGTATCGCGGATACACACACACACGCACGCACCTGCACGCACGCACACACACACACTTAACTTTAAATTTAGAACCAATGATTCTAAAATTATGTGGAAAGAATTGAAATCTTTAAAAATAAATAAACAAAAGCATTCAGACTTACCCTTATATCTAAAGGACCCTAACACTATAAACGACCATTTCATAAACAGTGTATCCAAATCTGACTACGACTATCGTCATCTAATAGATTACTATTGCAATAATACTTTTAAAAACATACCATCTAATTTTGAATTTAACATAGTAAATGATGATGCAATAGTAGAAATTATAAAAAAAATTGAAACACATGCCATGGGATCAGATGGTATAATTTTAATGATATTAAAGTACTGCCGCCCGTATATCATACCTTATATCACACATATAATAAATGGCTGTTTACTAACAAATACTTGTCCTGATCTGTGGAAACAAGCTTATGTAATTTTCATTCCTAAAGCCTCAGATCCCATGTTACCTAAAGATTTACGTCTTTCAGTATACTACCGACTTTTAAAAAATTTTAGAAAGAATCATATTTTTAATTAATGGTACATCTACAAAATTTCAATACACTACCTGTTAACCAATCTGGCTTTAGGCGAGCTCAAAGTTGCATAACTGCCTTGTTGAAAGTCTCAGATGATATCTTGGAGGCATCTGATGTTAACAAAATTACAGCCTTAGTACTGTTAAAATGCAGTTAATCTAATTGAAAATTACTTGGATAATAGAAGTCAAATGATAAAAATAGACAATAATTGTTCAGCTGTGTGCTCGCTTAGAATAGGCGTCCCCCAAGGATCAATATTAGGGCCTCTGCTATTTAGTATTTACACCAGTAATGTTTGCCTTATACATTGTAACTCACACAGGTATGCAGACGACACACAGCTGTACCTATCATTTGATAGAAATAAGTCTGTAGAAGCAGCCGAGAAAATTAATTCAGATTTTAAAACTACTGAAAAAGTTTTAAAAGAACAATTTTTTGTTTTTAAATCCCGTTAAATCAAAACTAGTTTTATTTGGAAATAAGCTAACTACTGCTGGAATCGTGGAACATTTTATTATAAAAGTAAATGACACCAATATATCGATTATAAATACTTCCTTTAATTTGGGTTTAAATATTGATAAGACATTTAGATACACCACACAAGTTACAAAATACATACAGAAATATTATTTGGCATTAAAACGGTGCGGATAAAGTATATCCGCACCGGAGCTATCTATCCGAGAAAATAAAAACATTATTATATGAATCACTTGTATTTATCAAATTATTCTTATTGTGCGCCCGTTTATTAATTTTGTCTCGATGTTTTGAATAAAAAAAATAATAATACAGAGAACTCAAAATTCGTGTCTTAGATATATATTTGGATGGCACTGTGCGAATGGCCACGCTGCCACAGTAGATATACATATATTTGGAATACGTCGGAGATGCCACATATCATATAAACTTAAGGGCTTAAAATGGTTGAATATAAACAGTCGGCTAAAGTTACAGACCCTATGTTTTTATCATCAATTAATTTGCACTAAGACACCACCGTATCTATATAACAAAATTTGCTTTCGGTCAGATATTCATAATATTAATAGCCCGCCACACACCAGCGGATGGCTATACCGATTTGATGCGGCATGGGCTAAGTTAGCGGATAAAACTTTGCGTTAGTGTGACAAGCCGAGGTACATCGGTCCAATTCCCATATCGCACCGACTAAGTCTGCAAGTCTTAACTTGACAGTTCCAATGTGGTAGTTAGTGGCAACGCACGAGTTAAACCTTCAAATTTGTACCCTAAATAATAATGGCTTCAGATACGCGCTATATGGGAAAAGAATTTTTAACGAGCCGAGTAAAAACTGTTATAAGGTGATGAGTTTTGTACCACTAACGAGCGAAATTTAACTGACAGATCCAATCGGGAGGTCAAATCTTCGAACCGTATAAGTAAGGACGGATTTGGTATGTGCCGAGCCTGATTCGCCGATAAAATCCGTGCGGATCAAGTCGGTCCAATTTATCCGCTGGTGTGTGGGGGACTATTATTAGAAATAAAAATTACATAACACCTCCCTCTCATAAAACTAGTCTTTATGAACGATCCTTTAGTTGCAATATTTCTAAACTTTATAATGCTATACCTTTAAATGTCAAACAAATGACTGTAAAAAACTTTAAAAATGAAATGGCAATGTACCTATATATTAATCAATAACTAGCGATGAAGTGAAATTCAATTGAGAATAAAATAATGAGATAAATCTAATTTATATTTATTTGTTACTAAGACAGCAGTTTCTACTATCATCTCAATTTAATTTAGTTTAGTTATTTAGTTATATTGTTAGGCATTATTCCTATAATAACATATTTTGGTTAGGCTAGGTCAGTGCATTAAACTGGGGGCAGATATTGTTTCTGCCTGCTTGAGCACAACCTAGTGGTTTTCTTTTAGTGTTTTAATTATTAACTTATTTTTTATTTTGATATATTTTGATATATTTGATCTGTCGATATATTTGATCTATTGATTTGATGTACTTACTTATTATAATTTTGGAAGGAAAATAAATGTTCTATTATTATCATTATATACTTCTTGACCTTTCATAAAATTTGAATCATACAAAGATGTGATTAAGCTTTTACTGCGATTGCCTACCAGTAACAGGTTTTTACCAAATAAATGGAAATCCTTCTTGAGGTCGTTGCGTACACCATTCGCAAACCGGTTTCTGGTTATTGACTTCATCAGTGCCAAGGAGGTATATATGTACGCAATATAATCAAGGAGGATCTCAGAATCAGAAGTCTCTATGCGATATTTGTAGGAGCATGTTCTCATTTATTACATTGTGATTAGAATTGGTAGATGAAGTTACCATTAATTCGTTAGTATTCTATTATTACATAGAGACATAACTTATAACTTACGAGGCCTCCTTGTTGACATATACATCAATAATATCATTTACAGTATTCCTAGATGATGTCAAGCTGTTATTAATGCAAATGAAGAGCATACATCTTACTGAAACTGAAGAACCGGTTTGCAGCTTCAAGCGAAATTTGTGTTTTTATTTTAAATTTGTCCATTTTCTTGTGAATTAAACTGAAAAACTGAATTATCTGTGCCCGGTGGTGTAGTTGGCTAGAGCGTTAGATGGCAAGCGTGACTAAAAATCTTTCTATCGTAGCTGCGGGTTAGAATTTCTCCACCGTCTTTGGCAAGGTCGGTGGGATGGCCCAATTACGCGAAATCCAATTCATGAAAATATTGCATTGGTTCTTGCAGCTATTAAATGCGATTGAACGCATCATTCATCTGTCATAGGTACGAAATTTTTATTAGAATAGTGGCTTCGCCAGCTGCCCAACATGAAATTTTAAATATCTGATAAATTTGTTGTGCTGTTTTTAAACCAAAATTAAAGTCAGACTCATCAGTTAGAATTGGCTCGAATGTTTTACTCTGTTAATAAAATAAAAATAAAGCTCATTATACTCCGTTCATTTGAACTTTGCAGCGTTTAGCCAGGATAGAGATCAAAATACGCTCTGATTCTTGGTGCAGACGGCAGGTAGATGTAGATGTACATAAGTAGTGTAAAGTTCTTATAGCGGTTTTCATGTTTATTTTATTTCATAAGCATCGGTTTTAGTTGGACGTTTCACTCACTTAAGTGCAACCGAACACTGCAAAGTTTAAGAGAATAGTGAGTAGTTACAAATAACCCAGATGTTTTACTCTGTTAATAAAATATAGTTTAGGACATTTAAATCTAATTGCTTAATGTGGCAATACTTTTTTAAACCAATAAACCACTAATAGATACGTTAGACATTGTTTTAACTAACAAACGGTTCCAAATTATCGTAACAAAATTAGACATGGGAATTAAAAAAAAGTTTCAATGGGTTTCTACAGAAATATGTCACAAGTCGATAGTTTAAATATAGCTAAACATTTAAAACTCACCCCGTATAGGTAAAGTCG
This sequence comes from Rhamnusium bicolor, assembly GCA_029963845.1. NCBI lineage: Eukaryota > Metazoa > Arthropoda > Insecta > Coleoptera > Cerambycidae > Rhamnusium > Rhamnusium bicolor. Next base: position 394,122 of record JANEYF010004321.1, on the reverse strand, counting down.
TCCTGCAAATCAATGCTAAATTGTGTTTTTGAGTAAGTTCTGATATTCACAAAAATAATGGCCTAATATTCTTAGACAATGGGAGCTAACGTTTTCAGGCTCACCAGCTGGTCCCACTGGTCAAGTAAGGTCATGTCAAAAGTTATTGTTAGGCGCGGGAAAAGTTTATAGTGTTTTATTATAATTATTTCGTACACCAGCCAATAAAAAACCTTGTTAATTATGCCCCAGTGTTGTGCAGTTCCATTTTGTTCGGAAACAAATGGCGGACATATGCTTCCGAGAGATAAGACTCGCCTAAAACAGTGATTTTAGGCGAGTTTTACTCGAGTTTTACTCCTTCGAAACATTCGTGTGTTTATAAGAAACATTTTAATCCTGACGATTATGCGTTACCAGAGGAGTCTCCTACAGAAAATCGTGAGTAATAATCATGTACATTCGTTGTTTTCATCATATTCATTCTTGATATAACCTAACTTTAATGACATAAAACACCTCTGATAGGTACAATAATTTCCCTACTGAGCAAGTAAATTACTACTTTCCCCTTCTGCCATCATTGTGTTAAATCTTTTTCAGCTAATTTTTATAAAAATAACCAAATACTAGCGTTAAAAAGCCATAGTAAACGTTAACGTTCAGTGACATTAAATTTTCCGTACACTACCACCTCTCGTGGTGAATTCAAGCGCGTTAACCCTCATTGATAAACTATTTATTAACACAATACAATTAAATTACTGGAAATAAAATGAAATGTAATCCGTATATTGAAACAAGCTTATCCTAATGATTATTAGAAGTAAAACTGATATCTACTAACTGATTTAGATAACGATAATTTAACTTAATTGTAGAAGTGAAGTAGATATTTACATGCGATGTTATATAGCACTTCAAGTAACATTATAAATATTTATAATATTATGTTCAGTGTCAACTTACCCGATAAACGGTTATAATAATTCTCACCACACAGACACATTACCTTTAAGTATTATAATTAAACAAACAATAAACATTAATAAGAAACTTGATCGAGCTGAAAAAAACGTAAAATGGTGTATTATGCAACTAAACTAGTTATATTTTAATGAATTCGAAAGAAAATGGAATGCCGTACTAACGTTTTTCATTTTAATGATGTAATTATTGTTAGACGCGGATGTAATTTACAGTTAAAGGTAAATAAATCCCACCCACTAATTGATTGACTGTATTCTATTAAATTCTGATTTGTTATAATTGAAAATTATTTAACATTTAGTGTTAATTAAGCAAAATGGGAACAAAATATTTATACGTTTAAACATAAGTTGGTGGGTAATTAAACAAAGATTATAATGTGATTAAGTTTTATAATGTCATAATAATGTGAAATAAGTTTTCCCATATATTTTTACATATCTGGTGAACAAAAGAAAAACTTTTTTCTGCGGGTTCTGCCGGAGATTCGCTTCTGTCTGCCGGAGGCCGCAGGACATGGTCAAAAACCGGAGACACGGACTGTGCGCCGGAGATCTGGCAGTACTGGCGGTTTCATATATAAATTTATGTTGCATTTATTTGTGCCTTCATAATTACAAAAAATCACCATATTATTGTCCTTTCGTGGCCTCTGTGAACCTTAACAGTAGTCATAAGTTCCCAATAATGGCTAGTAGCTAGAGGGGACGTAGAATACTGCCATCTGCATTTAGACCTGTCAACCACTTGGCTGATTCTTGACAGTCCGTACATAATATTCATCAATGCTGCATAAGATACGACCTATTTAAACGTATGTACCTGAATAATGAAAAACTGAATTAGTTTCCACCATAAATGCAAACATATCTCTAGATGATACCAAGTTATTGATGTAATCTTGAGATATATTGACCCAAATTTCTCGTACAGTCTCCTATTGTTTGTGAATGAAGTTGATGATGGTCACGTATGGTTCTTTTGAACAAATCTCACATATATTCAGTGGTGACCCCGGTAGGAGTAAAAGTGCCGGATTTCCAAGGTTTTGCAGTGGACGACGAGGCTGGACATTATTATCCAAGAAAAAAAGATTTCTACCGATGGCACCATAAAACTGATGAATAATGTTGTTTACGGTATTGGTAGGAGTAGAAGTGCCGGAATTCCAAGTTTTTGCAGTGCACGACGAGGACGGGTATTATCATCCAAGAAAAAAAGATTTCTACCGGTGGCACTATAAAACTGAAGAATAGTGTTGTTTACGGTATTATTGTCAACATACACTTGAGCTGACATCGTTATCTTAACAATAAACAACTCAGATCGTCCATTCATACATATGTTTTCCCACACCATGATTGAACCACCGTCGTAAGGAGATTCATGAACTTGACGAAGATTTCTGGCTACCCCTGGTCCATATCCAAACTCTACGATCATCTGTACTCGAGTTTCATCATTGAATAAGATAGAACACTATTCATTTCGCCATGTATATGTTCACGCGTCCATTCTTGCTTGTTTATATTGTAATTTCCCCAAACTTATTACTTGGGAAAGCACAGCTTTAAGTGATCTAAAATAACGTGTAGTTGCTTTTGTTTAGGGACATGACTTCTACCTATAGCCTGAACCTAGAACAAAAGCTGTTGTTTAGGATAGATTGACCTAAATTGTATATATTATTATAACCTTATTATAGTACTGAGTATTGTTCAAAATTCTATTATATTGTAGAGTGATTGCTTCCATACAAGTTCATTGTTATCAACTCTGGATAAAACTTTGGCATAATAATAATAATAATAATAATAATAATAATAACATCACATGAAATTACAACTCCCTTTATCCCTGAAGGTCTGGAATGACCTTGTGTGGGAGAGGGCTACACATTTAGAGACAATGGACACACACCCAATATCCGAGTACACTACGATTAATCTCTCTCACAGAAAAATCCCAGTTCCTCGACCGGGAATCGACCCCGGGACCCCGAAGTTTCGAGGCAAGTACATTACTTCTAGACCACGGAGCCAGATATTACCATACCTAATATAAATAAATAAATTATGTTTAGTGATTGGATATTTCTAGGAAAGTTATTTTTTATGAAACTAAAAGTGGTAATATATTTTACTCGCTTTAATAAAACCAACCTTCTTAGATTTAATAAAAGCCATTCCCTATTAGTTTTTACAATAATTATTTATAATAAATAACTTACATTTCATACTTTTTACGTATTTTGACAGACGACAGTTATTTACATGGCTGAATAACACAACACTAGTCCTTTTCATTTCTACTACTTCAGTTTTAGCGGTTTACTGTATATTAATAACATATCGGTTAATAAACAATAATTATTTTAATACAAATACTTTATTTAATCATATAGGTAATAATAGACAATATTGTTATATTTTGTTATGTACATTATTTAGAGAAGATAATTTTACGAGTGGAGGCATCTTTTTGCGGAATTTCTAAAACGCATGCGCAATTTGTAGAGTTTTAAATGGCATAACTATCTGGTTTTCGTAAATGCTATTAGGAGGGTTTTTCAAAATAGGACTTTTTTAAAATCTTTTTGGACTCTCTTTTCCAACGTGCTAAAGGCAGCTCCTGCACAAAGTCTTGAATATTTGAATTCATCCGGATTGGGAACAAGCTATGTGTAAATTTGACTTTTAGTTCTATTTTGGAAAGAATCGAGGTATTTGGATTGATTTTTATTTTTATAAAATCACACTCATTAAGAGGAATATTTTGCCAATTTGCAACAGCAACGTGTGACCAAACACGATTTGGTATTTGGAGGAAAAACCTTGAAAAGGTTTTCTTTTTCTTGGGAGTGAGATGCTTTAATCTGTTACTTGTGAGACCTATTATTTAGTAATATCGAACGAGAGAGTTCAGGGTGTTCGGTTATGGTTTCGCCACCTGGAGGTGCGATTTGGGGCATAACGCCGCCGGCTTTCTTTTGATGATCCAACTAAATCTCTCCAGATATTTCTTTGAGGCGTTCGAAGCAGTCCAATACTGAACTTACAACAAGGATCCAAGAGCTACGCAAGTTTTTTTGAACATATTTTCTTTATTATTTTATTTAAAATTATTAGGTTTTTTAAATGTTAGGAGTTACGGATAAATTCAAACAACTTCTTTAAAAATAAATTTACACGGTTTTCTTAAAATTAAAAGTTAAAATTAGAAACACCACTAAATGGAATATACAAAATTAAAAGTTTTGGTAATTAAAATAAAAGTAACTTCTTAAACATACTAATAAAAAAAAATAAAATAATAATTTTGTAGGATTGGAAGATTCTGTTTCTTTCAAATTGTACATATATTAAGTTAAAAGGGTGTACATTTTAGGTATAGTAGACTTAAAAGTCAGGAAATCATATTTTTGGTTTAATCACTACCAATGCTTAGTTTATAAGTTTTTTTTAGTAAGGTAATTTTGGTTCGCACAGGTACTGGTAAATTTTGGTCACAATATAATTTTGGATATTTACACACAGGGGGGAGTTTAAGCTTAAGCCACGCTGTATTTATTTACTACCTTAAGGTAAAAATCTTACTAGTACTGCGCGCATTGTTTATTTTTGTTCACTCTTTGTCATTTATTTTTTACGCTATACACTGACGAACAGTATAGACCAATGTGTATATATGTATATATTTAACGTTCCTGCTACTCATTTTGTAAATAAATTTTTTCATAAATTTTGTGTTATGTGTGACTTTGACACCCTTCAGTACAGCAGCAGTATTTTGAACTTTTACTTACGGTACGGTCTCGAGCGCCAATTCCTGTTTTAAAATGTAAGATTACCACTTTCTTCTATCAGCGGTATGATAGAAGCTAGGATAACCCAGTGAAGAAGTGGAATGTTCAGGCGGTCTGTATGTGTGGGGGACGGTTGCGTAGCAATGGACTACTTCACGTTACCCGCCAAAAATGATTCTCGGTGTATGACCAGATTGATTACTTATTCTCTAAATAAGACAGAGTTTCAGCTTCAGTTACTCTATTTTATTTAAGACTGACCTCATAAAATAAAAAAAAATAAATTTCAAACTGTGTAACCAATTATACAGCCAGGTCAATAAACCATGAAAGAGGTTGTGATAATGCAAGCAGGTATATGAAATGCGGCTAAGTTACGGAATCTATTACTACTGAAATGTATAATGATAATACGAGCAGATAAATCAAATACAGCTAGGTAACAGAAATTACTATTTTTTCTACGGGTACATAGCAAGCGGTTAATGTGTCTAAAGTGGCTAGTGCGGAAGCGTATTACAGCATACGGTGTGTGCCATACGGTGCAGGTGCAAGTGGTTACGGTATACAAGCGTGACATGGCAGGATATCAATCTAGATTGATGATTACTAAGATGTTCTAATTGCGATTATACAATTAGGTGCCCTTATGTCCCCTACTAGGGTAATACGTGTTTTAACTTGGTCAGATTCTATCCTCAAATGAGTGACACTAAAAATCTGGTTAGTTGTGTTACTTAACTAAAACCCTGGGATTGGATTCTATTTTCAACGAGAAGCACTAGAATCCAATCGATGTTTAGTATAATATAATCTAAATTGAAAACCGGATGGTCTCAAAAGACGTCTTAACTAGATAGCACCTTAATCCTTAAACAAAAAGTTAAATAAATCAAACAATAAAAATGTCCTTAAATTGGTCCGGTCTGAGATATTCGTGGTGACTCGATATATATCGAAATGTATAGTTGATTACAGTTTATAGGTTCAAACTACAGGTTATCGCATCGAATACGAGCTGACCTATGTAATCGGATATTAATTCCCAGACCACTTGGTCAGTTTTATCCTCAAACAAGTGACACTAAAAATCTGACTAGTAGTTCTCTTTACTATTACACTGGAATTGGATTCTATCCTCAACGAGTGACACTAGATTCCAATCAGTGTATTGTATATACAAAAAAATATCAAATGAAAACGGTATTCAAAAGGAGCGTGTTTCTGAATAGATAACCCTATTTTAATTACTGAACTGCGAAACTACCGGAATATCTCTGACTGTTCGAATTTAGCAGGTATACATATACACAAAAAATGGTAAAATACAAAAAAAAAATTAATACAAGCAGATAAATTCAGGAATGATTCTTACCACAGTTGTTTTCGGAGCACACTCGAGTATTGAACTGTACGAACTGACGAATCGAAGAAGTCAAGTGAATATTTCAGTCAACGTGAGCAGTTTCCCAACGGTTCGCGAGAATGTCACGTGACTCCTGTGTGAGGAACGAAATTTCGGCTGTTGTGGAGGGGCACATATTCATATTGTTTAATATAATAAAAAAAGTCTTAATTAATCTTGCATACTGGATACTACGAATATAACATTAAAAATAAAATAAAACAAAAAATGTTTAGAACAACAGTATTTTTAAAATTTTGCTTTAACTTACAATGACGATTTAAAGAATTGGTCGCATCTATGTGCTCCTCGATAGTACTTTCTCATCATCATTTTCAATTTGACATAAAAGAAATAAATTGCTTTAATTGAAAATTTCCATTTGTTTTATTTATTTATATAAAATAATTAATATGAAAATAAAATAAATATGAAAAATAAGATTATATAAATGAGTTAAACGAGATTAATGAGACAAATGAGATAAATGAGACAAATGAGATGAATGAGACAAATGAGATAAATGAGTCAAATGAGATCGATGAGACAAATAAAACAAATGAGAAAATGGAGACAAATTATACAAATGAAATAAATGAGAACAACGAGACAAATGAGGCGATTGAGACAAAGGAGATAAATGAGGCAAATGGGAAATGAAATAAATGAATCAAATGAGACAAATGAAACAAATAAGACAAATGACATAAATGAGGTAAATATGACAAATGCACGTGGATGTTTGGCTGGCGCTGGACGTGAGAGGAAATATTTGTATATCAAAATATAAATAAAATTGTTTGGAATTAGAATTGGAAAAAATATGGCCATTCAAAGTAATCCACTGCCGGGCGGCTGTCTTTCTGGCTCTATAAATTATCATTGGAGTTTATGAGAATTATTATCAGTGACTTGTTATAAAGAGGACCCAGGTTGGTTGTAATACAGACTACCCACGCTGGGTGGCAGATATAATGATTATTCAGTTGTATCGTAAATTTTCTTACAAAAATTGAACACTATTGTACCTTCAGCAGTCTCTATTGTCTAATTTTTTTCTACCTAAAGCTAGCAATTAACTGAACCGAACGATTCAAATCGATATATGTATATCATTGTAAAATGAAATTTGTCATTAGTTAACAAATTTCAATGAAAAACAGCGAGCACAAAGAAAGGCCTAATTTAAATTGCGGTCGCCATCTGAAATTTTGATGTTTTGACCATATTGACATTTGGTTTTTGTATTCTATTCAATCAGCTAATTATTTATATCAAGTTCGTTGAAATTGGCTGCGAAATAATAATTTGACAAACAAACAAAGAAAAATAAAAAATACGGTTTTTTAAAACTTTTTAGGTGTTTATTTTTTTCATTATGTAAACGTTTCGCTAACGGTTTTTCATTTTGTTCAATGTTAACTAATTACTCCAAAATGTGGTACGTTATAACCTTATGCATATATAGCTCATCACTGGTTTTTACTTTGGAAACTAACTTTGAAGCATTCTCTGAGTTCATATTAATAGTGTTAAATTATAATCTCACGTTACATTTTATAGTTCAATATTTCACTCACTCATATTCTATAGCCTGTCAGATCCAATTAAAATTTACTTGTAGGAAGGCCTTTGTTAATAGTTTATACAATAGTATTATTTGATCATTACATGTTACACGCATATTAACATCGCTTTTGTAGGACACTGCGTACAGGTAGTGCTATTATGTATTTTCAAATTAATTTAATTACAAACGTATTCATTAATATGCAAATGAGAATGAGGTGTTATATTTATACGAACGTAGGAGTTCGTGTTCTGTCGGTCTGACATATTCATGATATCCGCGTACGTTTCAAACACTTAGGAAGATAACAGTGTGGGATCAGAACGAAATAGTTGAGATATTGGCCAACTGAATAATCTTAATGACAAGCAACGATGCACATATTAATAAATTTAAGGTGTTTTTTTCTACCCACGTATTTATTCCTTTACGGGTACATTCCAGCCATACTGATAACAACGTCAATGCCTATTGCAAGTACTGAAAGAATAAAGCATCTAACAAAATTGTTTTATTATCAGACTTAATTCGGTTGAAACCAAAATTTTATGCAATATTTTATCAGTTAAGTTAAAGAACGTAGTAAATATCTTCACTGATTAGAGTTTTACAGCGATTTGAAAAATTAGTCGAGTAATTTTTTAACCCATTACCTGTCGTGACTCAGCAATGAATAAAAAACATATAGGCAGTGGCACCACTTATGACCACTAACTCATGTATGGCCACTTTCAGTTATTGGTTGAAGTAATATAGTTCATTAATGTTCGAAGTGTGGGAAGGGTTATAACATGTTTAAATAGAAAACAAGTCACAGTTTTGAAATAATTGCTGAAGTGACCGCATGTCACGAATACTGAAAATCATTAGTGATTTTCTTAATAATCCTGTCAGTAGAGATTTTTGCCCTACAGAAGGTGGGGTAGAAATGATTTTGATATATGTTATTTAGGTCGGGACCATGATGAAAAATCCAAATTTTTTGACCTGGCGGGAGGCACAGGCCGCCATCTTGAAAGAAAATATCTCCGCAACGGTTGATCCAACTACAAAAATATGTTAAGGGCAAAGTTAAAGAAGACAAAATTCCTTATATTTTTTGTATATACATTTTTCTTGTAAATCTAATATATAACCAGTTACAGCGGTGGAAAGATGAACAATTTCCAAAAAACGTCAAACTCCATTTTTGTTATTTTTTTTTATTCTTTCTGGCTATTCATTACATATTTACATATAATAATTTTTTTAAACTCAAAGTAAACTCATTTCCTCACCACTATGAGGTACAGTAAATGACGTGTTATTTTTATTGTAATATCCCCAATAATCTACAGATGTTCCAGTTTCGAGATTATATTATTACTTTTTTCTCCTTTTCGACATAGGGCGGCTCAGATATAATTACATATGTATACACAATTGCGGATACAGGTCACTGTAAACTGTAAAGCAGATTAAAATTGATGTGAAGTATTTTTCAAATAGATCAGTTCTTGTTTCTGTCTGGATTTATTGCTTAATAGCAACTTTTTGTTAAAAATCCTGCTGCATGTTGACACACCGGTAAGTAAATTAATTCTGCATTTTTATTTTTCTTTTACGTTAGAGATACATATTTTTTTTCAATAAAAATACTGTGTGGCCATTAGTGGAAACGAAAAATATTTCTCTATTTATGGCCATATGGGGCGGCCATTAGTTGAAATCTCAAATTCAGTTTTGACCAGATTTTTTAAATTTTTTAATCCCATTATTACTTTTTTTCAATCAAAAATGCTGTTCAAAAAGAAAGAATACACAAAAAACATAAATTTCTGTATTCTCCAGCAAAAATAAAATTAGCATTAAACGATATATCAAAAGTAATGACCATTTCGAGGGATATCACTGTATTTAATGTGCCATGAACAACTCTGAGGAATAAAATTAGCAGAAAATCTCTAAGAAACTCAACTGAAAAATGCAGTTTTAATTCGCTCCTTGGAAAAGAAACTCGACTGCAGGAAAATGGGTTTTCTTATAAATGGGAAGTAGAGAAAAGCTAATACAAGAACTGGAAAACCAAATGTTGAGGATATGAATTCTGAAGAAAAGTGGGAAGACTGAGGAAGTAGTGATGATGATTTTCTGGAGTACACCACATTAGAAGAAATGGCCAAAAGTGGGGAATTTGCATTTTTTTTATAAATATTAGTAATTTTTGTATATTCAGATTTTCCAGTCATTTGTTATATATATATATATATATATATATATATATATATATATATATATATATATATATATATATATATATATATATATATATATATATATATATATATATATATATATATATATATATATATATATATATATATATATATATATATATATATATATATATATATATATATATATATCTTGAACCTTATTTATATTTTTTTATAGCAATTGTGTTCTTGGGATTTTGGTTTTTTAATGATAGATTTGAAAACCTAAATTGTTTATTTATTCATAAACACATTTCACAAACGTTTCGCATTTGATCTCATAAAATGGGGTTAGGATAAATCTGGCAGTTTGACATTTGAAATATCTAATTTAGTTACAAAAATGTCAATGTCAATAAGAAGAAATTATTAAAATATATGACATGAATTATTATTGACTGTATCAAAGGACGCTGATAATTAATTATTAACAAATTTATATGAAACATTTCAAGGTATGTTTTTAAAATTTAATTGAGGTAAGTGAAGAATTAAAAGAATGATTTGTTTACATCAGGATGATATATACTGGTATGTTATGTACTGGCCACATCAGATATTTTAATTACATTATAACCAGTGCTCTTTGCTGCAGATAACTCACGTAAAATATCACGCATTGTCATGCCAGTATGGTATTGCTGGATAATAATTTCACACACATTTTAGTCAGTAGCTTTTCTGCGTCCCATTTTTTTCAAAAAGTTAGCGAAATACTGGCTACAACAATATAAAAATAGTACAAATTGCGAGTGACATTTGAGTTCTGAATTGTCAAGTCAAAGCACCCACTGATTGTGTCAGCGCCTACTTATACATGTATTAGATGCTCATTGGTACCTTAAATATTAAACACCCTTTATACTTATCACAATATTTAGTTGTCAGCATATTTCAATACTAAGTAACTAAACAAACGACAATACAAAAATAAATGCAAACATGTTGTTATATGCAGATTTTAAAGTTTAAAGAAGAATCATCGTACTTATTTAAGTAATCAAGCACGTTTATGAAAATTAACAGCCTGTCCCAACATATAGTTAATAAGGCAGTTAATATGCATACTGCACCCTGTATGAAAATAAATACTAAATATCAACCTCTATTACTAAGTATTCGACATTTATTGAGCGACCGCACCAGTAGCATATGATTGGTTTCTGAAATAAAAATGTTTTTTATATTATAAATAAAATGCTACTAAAATTTAAAATACCTGCATTATATCATCGTCTAATTTCAAATAAGGCCTGTCGATTGTGTTCCAATTATTTCATGGATATTTATCAAACATAGGTAACAATATCTTCGAATAATCCACTCGAACGCTATTAGGTACAACTGGGCCTTAGTTCGAGTCAGATTCGGACGAAGAGGAGTCATTCCCCACATAAATGTTCAGTAGCTCTACTACGATGTCTATTACAATGTCAAGCTGCCACATTTTTTTCTCTTAACTTTGCACATGACGAATGGCATTCTTCCAATTTTCAGCAGAAACATTTCCAATGGCTTGTTCAAATAATGGGTGAAGATCTTTTATTTTGAACGTACTATTGTTTCTCGCGAATTCCCCTTTTATTTACCCCCATATTAATTCAATAGGATTAAATTCACAATGCTATGAAGGCAATCGCAAAACTGTACGATTGTGTTGTTTTGCCATCTCATAGACCACATATTTAGGCGTAATGGCGGCCTGTCTGACAAGATACAAGAGTTCACTTCTCACCATGTCTGCTTTGTAAATAATTGACTTACTTGTTAACCAGGCTCGTATGTCCGCTTTCTTCGTACTAGCATTCGGGATCTTCTCCATTTTCGGCTGTGATAGGAAGCGTTGTCCATCACAACCGCAGAATGTTCATCCAAGCATCCCAAAATGTGAGTGAACAAGTTTTCGAAAACCTCACCAGTCATTTCTTAATGATAATCTCTAGTTTTCTTTGATTCGAAGCATAGTAAACCATTCTCAACGAAACAGTCCTCGAATTCTATATGAAGGACTATAAGACGTCTTCCCTTGCCTGATGGATCCTTTAACCCCGTCGTTAATCCTAGGATGAATGCCTGCCTTGAAGTCAAGATTGTTGTGTCCTCCCATACTTTACTTACAGTATGGCCAACGTTCACCTACGTTTCATCTAAGAAGTACAATTTCCTGCCTTCTTCTCAGTATTTCCTGATCTCTCGTAGGAATCGTGGCCTCCAGGCGATGATCTAATTTATTTCCTTAAGGACACTATTGCGTGAGCTTTTTTGCAAACATATAGTGCCAACCACAATAATTACATTACAATATGTAGAAATAAAACTTGGTTTACTCACCGAAAACCAATTTCTATATCAATGTCCTCAAAGTACTCCGTTTTAATCGAGGTAGATGTTCATCTTTATGCACCTCCGCTAACATTTTATTCAGAATTAGTGGTTCGTTCCTTTCAGAAAATGAATGAATCAAATGTGTGAGAGGATTTTTATTTCCATCATCGATGTTATCCCAAATTATTCGTTGTCTGTGGTACACTTTCGGTGAATGAAGTTGGTGTGTTTCTTTATATTCACGAAGAATGTTGTAAGCTCTTGCAGCAAACATACCTGAATTAAGATACATTATAATATAAAGATAAACTATAATAAATATAAATAATCTAAAAATATCTTAATAGAAAAAAATATACTTCGATGCACTGATGAGCAACCTCATAAAATACAAAAATTTAAATTTCCTGATGCCTTTGCAACAAACTCGACGACTTCTCCCATAGGTTTATCTGTGTTGTCTCCAGTATAAGTCTTATAAATGTTCAAAACATGTTGTTTATCTTCAACCGAAAAATGCATGGATGTCCGTTTTTTCGGTGGAGAAATAACCGCTTGAGCCATAATTGTTGGTATTAATCCCTGAAAAAAAGTGTGGTTATAAGATATAATCAATATTAATAATAATAATAATAATAATAATAATAATAATAAACGACTTTATTTGTTATAACAACTGTTACAATGTATGGCTACATATAAAATAAAAACAATTTATTATTACAACAAAATGGCGAAGTTCGCTCTACCAGCACTGGAGGGTGCTGTAGCCCGCTCTTCCACTTAACCAAAACAAAATTCCAATATAAAAAAAAGAGTAGTTAATATTGGAAAAAAAAGATATGAAAAAAAATATATATACGAAATAATATATATACGTATATATATATATATATATATATATATATATATATATATTGATACGCAATACGAAGTTACTTCCGTAAAGTGTTGGAGGCGACCTGACTTCCATACTTAGGAATTATAATTTTTGCATATAATTTACAGAACACTTTGAGGGGAACCCAGTTAACAATAAAATCAAAAAAGGGGTAACTTAAAAGTGTCTTTTCAGTTAGTTCATATACGTTATGTACAAGATACAAAGCGACTTCCGCATTGTTCTACATTCTGACACATACAAGTATCGTAATGACTTCTAACACCGATGCCAAATTTCAGAAGTATTAAATATGTGCTACCTTCTGTGAAAATTATACAAGTATGTATTTCGTTATACAAAAATTATAATTAGTTCATAAGCCAACCTCTAATTCTATAATTTATGTGAAATACATAAAGAATTAAAAGTAATCGCTACATGTCTCTGTAATTATTTCCTTAACGGAAACAATAAAAAAAGGATTATGAATATGCAATAACTGTGACATTAAAGTAATTTTTATTTAAAAATTTATAAACCAGTTCCAGTAGGTAACTGTTTAATTACAGAATTGTTAATAAAAACAAAATTAGTAAAATAAACAAACTTTATTTTTTCAATTCAGCTAATTACAGGTTTCTTCAATTTTACCCACGTAGGTGCCTCAGTTTTTTATTTTACTCTATGCACTTTCTGGATAGAAGTTTTTCATCTTTCGGTAGCAGCCAGCAGCTATATTTATAACAAATGAAATGAATATTCGTCCGAGGAATATCTGCAAAAAACGAGAGAAATAAATACAGGGTTTCAAAATAAAAAGTAGGATATAATATCCCCTTAAAGAAAACATAGAGTAGAATTTTTTTTTAGAATAGAAATTACTTTACTATACCGGGTGACCCAAGAGTGATGTACGCCCCCATTTTTTTATTTATTTTTAAAAGTATCGATTCGAAATTTGGAATAAGGAATAAAAGATCATCTCTTACACATATTTTGACATTTTTTTGAACTTCCGGTTCAAACGGAACTGGCTTCATCGAATCTTTTTTAAATGGCGTCCCCCATTTTTTTTTTTTGATAATCTGTTAGACAACAGATTAATGAAATGAAACTGGAACCTACCAGACCATTTTAAAAATTTTCAATTTTATCTAGCGAATTACAGAAAATAGTTTTTTATTTTTTTTCGGTAACGGTCGCATATACGGAAACACTACGAGAAAGCAAATAGTTTCTAAATAAAACAGAAAATTCATATTGTGTTTTAGAATCTACCAGCGGCGCATCGAAAAAAAGTTCAGGGGGAGAAAAAGGGCATGACCCCTGAAAAAATCTCCCTGTAGATTCTCACAACCATTTGGCATGCCCAATGATGTAAACCCTACAGCGTAACCTATATTCCAAATTTGAGCTAAATATCTCAAAAACTGCAGGAGCTATAAAGAAAAAAAATAAAAATCTTCAAATTTCAACACTCTGTAGATCAGTAAAGAAGCGTTTGCGGACCTATGTTTATATAAACTTTCGGTCATGAAATAAGCCAAAGAATTACCCGCTTGCGTATGTACATGATATTTAGGAACACCCTGTGTAAAAGTAACAAATAAGTCCTCTAAATACACAATGTTAAGGAGTCAGCAAATTCAAAATGTACCTATGTATACGATTATTATGTAAACGGGGGAGACGATATGTATTTAGCTTTGATTGAAATGAGATGTAGATGTATACTAAATATAGTTTTTGCAATTTTGAACTGTTATTCAGTTTTTCTAATAAAAATGTATTTTTACTCTAACATGTACAATAAAAATCATGTGGGCAGTGAACTGCGAGTTAATAATATTATAAAATGCATAATATGTATTGCGAATATTGATGAATTTAGCATTCCTTCTCACTTTAGGATATCAGATATCTCAAAACGCCAGAAAATTTACCTTGAAAAATTGTCTAAAATAAAATCTATGGGAATATGTTAAAGTTGTAAATGACTAGGTCAGCTCGCTGACTCGGCAGGCGTCTTTATACATTAATGTTTTTAAAGAGCTACTTTGGGATTTAAATACTGACTTTTATTATTACATACATATTTACATACATGCATATTATACATATGTATGTATGTTGTATGTATGTACATGGACAAAGATTGAATCCTAAGACCAGAATGTTACTGATTTTTGACTGACAATTTTTTTCAATCATGACGCTTACCAAAATAATATATAAACATAAATATAAATAATAAATCAACTACTGAGTATTTTCAAAATTATGTAAAAGTTCTGTATTAATAATTAGCATACTATTATGTACACATGTATTAATTGGCACTGTTAAAAAAATTATCTACTGTACCTTTTTTTTTTTCAAAGACTAATGGAGCGGATAATTCACAAATAATTTCAGTTTCCAAGGTACTATTTTTGGATGACTCAATTTCCGTGTCTGGAAATTACACTTTGGCTATCATTAATTTCAAAATTTGGATCATTTTTGTCATCATTTTCAATACTATCTGACTTAAATTCATAAATATCTGATGCATTTGAACACAACGGAATATCGTCGGTGGGCTTAAGTGTTAATTTCTAAATGATCAGCGGAACTATTTTTCTGGCTTGAAATCAGAATATTTGACAATATCTAAAAACCGAATCTTTGAATATACCTAATACATATACATATAAATTACTATCATCTACATTCTCTACATTCATATACATATGTATATTTACAGTGGCAGTTGGTGAAATTTAAGATGCTTACATTTTTACAATAAAGCATGGGACTTTTGCCATATTTTAGGTGATGATTAGTAGGCCCAAATAGAAGGAGTTGGCAAAAAAACTTGAAACAAAGTTTGCGAAAAAATTTCCCTGGCCACCTAGGGATCTCCAAAATAGTTTCACAAATATTAATAAAATATATTTTTTTCATAATTGAGAGATTAATCCAAAAATCCATTTCATTTGTTTTATAAAATTTAATTTTTTCTAAAAGTTACAGGGTTAAAAAGTTTGAAAAATGGATTGATCTCCTGATCATGCAAAAAAATATTTTAAAAATATTTGTGAAACCATTTTGAAGATCCCTGGATGGGCAGACAATTTTACTAACTTTTTTCGTAAATTTCGTTTCAAATTTTTCATCACCAACCCCTTCTATTTGGGCCATATCTCAGTATTGGAGCATGAAACCCAAGCAATATTTGGAGGCACGACTATCAGTACTGATTGAAAAAGTTTCGCAGAAAAAAAATTGAGAAAAAAAAGTTACAAAACTGCACAGCCTCCTCAGATTCCGGCTAGACCATTAGTAAAATCTTTGCAAACTATTTTTTTTTCGTAATCAGTAGGAAAATTTATCACCCCGTTTTTTTTGGTATTCGAAAATTTTGATTTTTTGTAGTTATGACACTTTGATATTTAAGTTCTTCATTGGGTAAATTTCAAAGTGTCATAACTTTACAAAAAATCTAAATGATTACGAAAAAAAATAGTTTGCAAAGATTTTACTAATGGTCCAGCCGGAATCTGGGGAGGCTAAGCATTTTTGTAACTTTTTCTTCTCTTTTTCTGCAAATCTTTTACAATCAGTACTGATAGTCATGCGTTCAAATATTGCTTGGGTTCAATGCTCCAATACTGAGATATGGTATAACCTAAATCCACCGGCCGCCACTGTTACACACATGATAATATGTACTAGATGTAGAATATTATAACTTACAGTTAGCTTTGATGTTGAAGGATTTTCATAATTTTCGCTGCTAGAGTCTTGTAAATTTTTAAGTAATGGATACAAATTGTTTTCAGTTGAATCACTACTTGTACACGAATACATCATAATCAACATTAGATGTATTTATTTCGTCATTACCTACAGTTAATTCACTTACATTCAAAATTGTTTGTGCAACATTTTTATAATTAGTACGTTCGTCAAAATTACTTTTATTGATCCAATCCTATAAAAAATTAATAATGTAAAGTATCATAAAAAAATATGTTTTCTGTAAAAAATGTATAGGAATATTTTTTTTTCGAACTCGTAAACAAGATTTACAAGAAATTTTCTTTTGAATTCCGAGGAGTTAATTACAACATAATGAATGGCTTTGTATTATAGGTCAATAAACATAACAGTCTTACTTTTACAAGAATACCTACTCCATACCTACTATATACTTACAGAGGTTTTTTGATAACTTTCGTGTCTATTTATTTGTATTTGCTAATTCTTCACTATTATGAATAGGGCCTTCTGTGCATCTTGATATGCGTCTATCTTTATTAACACGCTTTTATTAGCTTCACTTGTATGTTTGTTTGTTTGTAACCGACTCTTTGGACTCGATTTTGACCCACTTTAAACGGACAGATTTAATTGAAACTTTGGACACTTACGAAGAACCGGTAACAATACAATAATTTGATAAGTTTATATCATTATCCTGATCAGGATCGCCAGTCCTTTCCTCACGTATCCTCTGCGTGAGAGCAAGAGGCTTAATATTGTAAGTATATTCCATGATTTTCAGTTCGGTCGTTGGTCGAGCGGGCAAGTCTTAGACGACGCGAAACGACGGACTCCTCGTGAGTCCAAATCCCATTGCTGAAATAAAAAATATTTTTTTTTCAGAAGTATCTGTTGGATCGTAATATGTTATAATATCAGCATCAATAAGCAATATAAATATAGTTTAAAAAAAACTAAAAAACACGGTTTCATAGCACATCAAACTAAAAAGTAAAAAAAAAAAAGTTTAAAAAAAACTAAAAAACACGCTTTTAAAAGCACATCAAACTAAAAAGTGAAAAATAACTATTAATATAAACTGAAAACAATAATGAACGAAAAATACTAGTATTATTGTGAAAAAAAGCGTGGGGCGCTTTGTGCCATATTTTTCATATATCGAGCAATCCACGCTTTTTTCACAATAATACTAGTATTTTTCGTTCATTATTGTTTTCAGTTTATATTAATAATTATTTTTCACTTTTTTAGTTTGATGTGCTTTAAAAGCGTGTTTTTTAGTTTTTTTTAAACTATATTTATTTTCTAAAAAATAATTTACCTACTCAAAAGGTGTATAAAACAACATTTTAACAATGCTTCGGAGAGCCTGGCATGAAACCTGATTTCAAATTGAGACTATATTTTACTTTCAAAACAATGTATGTACATAAATATGTATATACATACTGCTTTAATCCAACATTTAAATATAGAAGCAAAAAGTGTTTATTTTTATATTGCCAATATTTTTATATTCTTAATTATTTTATTACTTACAACTTGCTGCATATCTATCTATATTATTTGTTTTGTCAAATATCTCTAGTAAGTTGAGCTCCTACAACACATCTCCTACATTTTTTTGAAAACACATTTTTTTGTTTAATTAAAAAGTATAATAATTACATTCCTGCTAATAAAAAATGCTCAAATATTTTATTGATGAACTTTTATTTACCAATATATTTTTTTATTAAAAAAAGTTTAAACAAACATTCTAAAATGTTCTTATACAAGTCTTATTAAATTTTGGTGCAATACAGAATACTCAACGATATAAACTGACCATTATGGATTACCAAATAATTTTTAAAACAATAATTTTAAGAATAACTTACCTTTGTCAATTACCATATTCACAAGTAAACGGCCACTCGAAGTCATTTTAAAAATATTAAAATGGAAGTGACACCAGATTTATAATTTTAAAATAAAACACTACCACATTTATATTAACCAGGCGACGACGCGTTGTTGCCGCATTTCACATAGGCAAATACTACAGAAGTGTCTTCGTTCTGCCCGTGATGCATCTATATATGACACTAGCGCCAATTATCTATACTGGAACTAAAATAAAATTTTCAGGATACATGGGGGCTCAACTGACTTCAACATTAATTTTTAGAAACAGACTATTAGTGACATCTATTTCATATTTCTGTAAATATTATGGCATTTCGTTGTGACTTCCGAAAACGGAAGTGAATTCGTCATATATGAAGTCACAATGTATCTTATATATCTACTTTTGAAGTGACTATGTACCCCGCACCAATATATATATATATATATATATATATATATATATATATATATATATATATATATATATACATACATATACACACATACACATGTGTAGTTCATTAAACCGAAATAATATTAATGGACAAAAAATATAGTTAATTAATTAAATATATAAGAATAAATACTATGGAATAAAAAACAAAAATGACAACGATGCTTTTGGTCAAACTAAGGTAAAAGGAAAACAACATAAAATCTTCATGATATTCTATAAATACATAGAATGTAAAATAAAATCTCGATACATATTATATTATATACACCAAGTACGAACCTGAAAGAGGTACATGAATTGCTCGTCTTTAGCTAATAGCAACCTGCTCGGATAATAAGTATTTTTTCAATTTTATTTTAAAAAGTAATCGTTTTCATTACGTACCTTAACATAAATAAAAATGTTTATTTAGCGCTAAAAAGCACTATTTATTAGGTAAATGTGAATAACAGCAAATAGAAACAACGAATTCCAACAAATAACTGTAATTTTCACAAAAAAAAAAAAAAACGTATTTGACAGTCAAGAATCTATCAAGTTAAGACTATCTTGTGATACGGGTTTTAAAAATACGACCAATAGAAAAATTGTATTCGAATTTAGCACAATTTATAGGGCGGGACATAATTCGATTTGTTCGTTAAACGAAGTATAGAAGCAAACATATACCGAGTTTTGTATCTGAGTTCGACTTTAACACCTACTTTTCCGTGCAAAATAT
This sequence comes from Rhamnusium bicolor, assembly GCA_029963845.1. Classification (NCBI taxonomy): domain Eukaryota; kingdom Metazoa; phylum Arthropoda; class Insecta; order Coleoptera; family Cerambycidae; genus Rhamnusium; species Rhamnusium bicolor. The sequence goes on along the minus strand of JANEYF010004321.1, from coordinate 374,074 downwards.
TTACACCTCATTGATTAAATAGTCTTGTAAATAATGCATTGTTTTTGAATAACATAAAACCTGAGTTATTTAAATGTTTGCAAAAACCGAGTTTTGCACCTCTTAGAGTGCACAAATTGAGCAATTTGGTTTGTACATAATAATATGTTAGCAAATGCGGAAAAATGCTGCGTCTTTCGTTTGGTGCCGACCAAAGATTGTTATGGCTAGGCGGTAATGTTACTAGAGATCGCGATAGGGAGTAATAGGAACACTGATCATCTAACATTCACGCAAGTTAGAACGTTCATTTTTCCCAATATCAAAATATATTAATAATACTTGTTTGTTATACGTTAAGACAATAAATAGTGTTTACATAATTAAAGTGTATTTCTAACAAATATTATGTACAAACCAAATCGCCCAAATTTAACAGCGACGAATGCAGAACGTATATTAGTTGTGATCAGGTATGGCTCATACGATGGCAGACCTCAGTCATTCTCAATAATACATTATATCAAGCGGTATGTTATGTATATCATTATTCATTTTATACTTTTGCTTTTACTAGTCTACGTATAGCCTTCTGTCAACCATATGAGGCAGTAGTAGCTGCCAGTCCTGGACTCCGGTCTAGTTTCCTTCCTTCAGATATTTGACGCATTCGTAGAAACATAAAATCACACTAAGCACAGTGTATAATATACGATAATGTGATATTTATGATTGTTTCTAATCAAAAAATGGTGAGATGTACTCAATAAATCAATGTACTGTTTACAATACTGAATGGTGTTTGACTTTTCACTAAAAACGGTAAATTTTCACACAACTTTTACAATACTTTTAGTGGTAAATGAGAACATTGTTTAATTTTGAACTGTGTAATTACTATTAAGTAAAAACTATTAACTTCACCATTTAAATTTTTTTATGATTGGTTAATTAATTTATATAATTGTATACATGAAAGGCGACGCAAACAATACACTATAATTACTTATTAACAATTATAATAGGAAACCACATTCTGGAGCACTGGGGGAGTCTCCTGACAAACCCGTATGGTTTAGATACGTGGTATTAAATAACTACGCAACCTCAACATTCCAAACTCATTAAGGCAAAGCCACTGGAAATATTAGTGCGTGGTATTGGTCCAATCAATTCATTTACATAACAAACAATGAAGTGGAATTCACATATTGCTGTGTCAGATAAAAATAACAAATAAATACAGGTGTGGTATCGAAACGTCCTTGCATGGTCGCCTAGCTTTTATGAGAACAAGACGCTTAACACATACTACAATATGATACGTTAATAAAGAATTTAATTGACAGTTACAGACTTATGCAAATAGGATTGTCCCTTTCTAATACAATAGCATTTCATTGTTGTCAGTTGTCGTTCGATTAAAACTTAACAATTATATCGATATAATGAAGCAATTTGTTTAAATCTGATAAACGGTGATATATCATTATTGTGCTATTAGAGAACAACATAATATGTCATACTTTCACCGGTTCTCTTCTATCTTTATTTATTTAAATTAATTCAGAGTTTTGACTACTAATGACCATTGGATGCTCCTTATTTACAATTTCTTTTCTGATAGAACCAAAATCATCTAGCTCTTCGGCGGCATTACAAATAATATGGTCTATCATGTCAGGTTCCAATATAATGGTCTGATTTTACTTTCTTATACCTAATATAAGGAAGTATAGTAATCGGGATTTTTTTCAACCTAGAGATTTTGATTGATATATACATTTTGAACCCTCCTGAATCCATTCTGACTATTTTCCGAATGATGTCTGTCGGTGCGTGCGTGCGGATGTGTGTGTGTGTGTATGTGTGTATCCGTGATAACTCAAAAATGCTAATGGGAGATTTTTCAAATTTGGCAGTTAAGATTTTCAACAACATTTTAGGTGACACATTAAATTTGATGAATGTGGTACCACCATAAGAGACAATGAATGAAAGAAGAAAAAAGGGACAATTTCGGGAAACAAAATTAAAAAAATTTTGTTGCATTTCTGGACGAATATCAACTAATTATAATGAAAAAACATAACTTAAGGAAAAAATCTGTCGGCATGTCTGTAGTATCGCGATAGAAGCCACAGTTTTTGAAATAAAGCTTTTAAATTTGGTACACTTGTTCTAAAGGCCAAAGACAATGATAAAATCGGAGATGAGCAAAATTGGCTAGCTGAATTGAGGTCCACGGGACCCGAACTTTTTTGCATTTGCCTTTACAAAGAAATATATTCTTGGTGAAAAATTATAAATCACGTCTAATATATCAAGCCAATAAAATATATTTTCCAAGCACTTAAATAAAGCTGATGTAAACTGAAATTTTTTACAAATTTGACTTCATAAAATGTAGTTAGGATAAATTTAACAGTTTGACATTTGAATTGTTTAGTCACAAAAATGTCAATGTCAATAAGAAGAAATTATTAAAACATATGACATGAATTATTATTGACAGGATCGAATGACGCTGATAATGAATAATAATTATTTAAAAACTTTAATGAGACATTTCAAGGTACGCTATTAAAATTTAATTGAGTTAAGTGAAGAGTTAAATAGAATGATTTTTTTTACATCAGGATGATACAATACTGGTATAAGAAAGTTATGTGCTGGCCACGTCAGATAGGTATTTTTATGTTTAAAATAATTTTAGTTTTTGTTGGAATGAGAATCTTGCATCAACATACATATGACTGCTATATGTTTTCTGTATCTATGTATTTAATATAGATATATAATGTTTCAGGTGTTATTCAATAAATATATTCAATTTTATGTAACATTTTATTTGGATTCCAAAAGGTTATGGGCCCAGAACCGTGCCAGTGAATATTGTTTATGAAATCTGAGAATACATCGTAAATAAAAGAAAGTGTCATATATACGTTAAATAATGTCAAATAATTTACCGTTAATTGAAAAATTGAAAGGCCGTGAAAATTATAACACATGGCAGTTTGTATATTTGGAACATGAGAATTTGTGGTCATGTATGGATGGTACAGATACGACTACATTAAAAGAAGCAAAAATCAGAGATGTGAAGGCGAAATCCAAGATTATATTATACATTGAAACATGTAACTTCATTCATATTCAGAAGCCATAAATGCGAAAGAAGTTTGGGAAAAACTAAAAGCGACATTTCATGATTCTGGGTTATGCCGGAAAGTTAGTTTAATTAGAAGTTTAATAAACACTAGATGAAAATTGTGAAATTATTTAATAGTATGTAGCTCAAATTATGACTACAGCACAAAAGTTAAATGAAATCAATTTCGAAATCACAGACGAATGGTTAGGAACGTTCCTATTAGCCGGTTTGTCCGAAGAATTTAAACCAATGACTATGGCAATAGAGAACTGAGGCTCATCATTATCTGCCGACAGTATAAAAATAAAGTTATTGCAACAAGTAAAACAGAAATCGTCTTCCTAAACCGTTGCTTTATTTAATAAATATAAGAAGAAAAGTAGTAATTTTAAGAAGTTCAATCAGAGGTAATATTGTAATAAATATGGATATTTATCTAAGGACTGTACTGTAAAAAAGAAATTTCAAGTATACCAAAATTCAGATCAAAAAATGAAAACTCAAGGTACGTCGTTATTTTCGTCTTTTGGAACATTTGAAAACGCAGAAAATTCTATAAATGAATGGTATATAGATTCTGGAGCATCTGCACATATGACACCGAACATAAATTGTCTGTCAAATTTGAAAATTTCTTCACAGGAACATATAACCGTTGCGAATAATCATCACATTTTAGTAGACGGAGTTGGTGACACAAGTATAAATATTAATAATAATATGGTGAATATAAAGAATGTTCTACATGTGCCGAATTTATCAGTGAATCTACTGTCAGACAGTCAAACTGTTAAAAATGGTAATACTGTCATATTCAATCAATCAGGTTGCAAAATTTACAATGAAGAAAAGACGTTGATTACAAAAGGCAGACCGGAAGATAATCTGTTCAAATTAAATTATTGCTTAATAGATGAAAATTTATTTTCTGCAAAGATTGATTCAGACTTATGGCACCACAGATTAGGACACCTCAATTTTGAATACATAAAAAAATTGAAAAATATTGTTGCACCGAATAGCAATTTTAACTTTAAAAATGAAAATAAAAGACATTGTGACGTTTGTGTCAGAAGTAAGCAAACAGTTTTACCATTTAAAACTCTGATACTCATATAATGCAAGAACATGATCTTATTCACTCCTAAGTTTGTGTATCGAGAGAAACAACTTCTTTGGGAGGTGCACGTTATTTTCTAACTCTAATTGATGATTTCACGCATAAAGTGTTCATCTACTTAATAAAATCCAAAGATGAAGTAACTGATTACTTAATTAAATTTAAAAATTACATAAAAAATCAAATAGAGAATAAAATAAAAATTTTGCACACAGATAACACGCGTGAATACTGCAACTAAGTTACTGAAATTTTTAGAAGATTCAGGTCTTCAACATCAGCTGACGACAGTATATACTCCATAGCAAAATGGACTGGCGGAAAGAATGAATAGAACGATAATAGAAAAAGTTCGGCGTATGCTGTTCGAAGCGAATTTATCCAAAGAATTTTGAGCTGAAGCAGCGGCGACTGCTGTAAACTTGTTAAATAGATCCCCTATAAAATGTCTAAGCAATAAACTCCAGAAGAAACGTAGACTGGTAGAAAAGTAGTTATCAGTAACCTACGCTTATTTTTCTGAAAAGCATATTTACATATTCCAAAGAAAAAACGTAAAAAGTTGGACAGTAAATCAGAAGAGTGAATCTTTGTGGGCTACAGTTTGCAGACCAAAGGATATCGTTTGTATCAACCGTCAACATAACAAACGCATATCAGTAGAGATGTTGTATTTGATGAAACTAGCATGAAGGAGAAAGATAATGGTATCTGTTTAGATCATACTTTTAATGAAGACATTCCGAATGAAGTGGGAGATAATATTGATGAAGAGTTTGATATGCACTCTGGTTTGGAGGATGCATCGTCGTCTCATGAAGATAAGGTGAATGCACAGGCTCCGTTTGAAGATGAAGTTTCAAATCAATTGAATGTTGACGAAAATATTTATGTCCCCCAAAATGTTCGCCGATCTGAAAGAACGCCAAAACCAAAGAAAGTATAATTTATATAATGCCAAACAAAAATTGGTTTGGTAGAATTTGGCAAGTCATCAGCAAGTATTAAGGATTAAGTTATCTGGTTGATGTCATGGTTCAGTAGGAGTGCTGGAATAAGAACCTTGCATCAACATACATATGGCTGTTATTTGTTTTGTGTGTATGTATTTAATATAGATATATATTGTTTCATGTGTTATTCAATAAATGTATTCAATTTCATATAACATTTTATTTGGGTAATTTATGAGCTTCCATATGAACTTACAAAAGTTTTTAGTCTATATTTAGTCTATACTGATGTAATGTACCCTGTAATGTTTAATTTACGACCTCAATATTTTTATTTCAAATGTCACTTATTTATACATTGCGATAAATTGTTTAATTTTTTATTATGCATGTGTAAGATTTATTCTCAATATTTATAAGGTGTCGGAAATACTTGCCATTTTTCAGAGCTCGCAGTTATAAAAAAATATAAATATAAATAAGCACACAACATAAAAAATGTGATGTGTTTATTTACATATGTACCTGTAATATATGCAACCACTATAACCAGTATCGAGGAGAAATGTTACAGGAAAGCGGGATAAACGTATATAGAATTATACGTTCCATAGGACTTATTCCTCAGCTAACTTAGCAACACGAAAGCGTGCGCTTATTTTCGTGGAATGGTGTTTGGTTTGGTACTCACATAAAACACTTTTAGCTATGGCACAGTCACTACCATTTGTACATAATAATAACACACCACATTGTAACAGTAATTTTAACAAATTATGGTTACGACCTGGCTGTCCTGGTGTTTTAATCGAAATGCCCTGATTTTCGTTCATGCGCGAGTCAATCACTTGTCGAGGGCGCAAGCGAAGCGAGGAGTCTCTGTCTGTTCTTCAAGTAGGAAAGTGAGCGTAGCATTGCATTATTGTTAAATTATTAATTTAAAGTATTTAATAATTAGCATAATTTCATTTTAAACAATTAAAGCATGTAGGGTATTTCTATGTTCTTGACAAGTTATTTATTTCCTTATATAGGTTTTAATATCGATTTTTATCGAGCTATATTAGTTTAGTAGCCCGTCGGCTAGTCGCCATATTTGCGCGCCCTTTACATTCAACTAAATTCTTACATTTGGATCGCTTTACTAGCTCTATAGATAAAATTTATATCGTTTATCTTATCTAATTAGTAATTATCTTATGGTACCTTGTTAATTAGCATTTTTGTTGCTAATTTGCTACCCTCACTTACCTCTTGGACTCAGGTCCTTTTTTTTCTTGTTGGAGAACACGCGAATCCTCTAGGAGACTGAAAAAGTCTGTCTATTTATATGTCAGTTAATTACATTTTTCTTTATCATTACAAAGCTACATATTTTGAATTTACGGATTCATAAGGGCTTTTCCCTAGATTTTTGGCTAGTATTAACGTATTGAAAAAGATTAACTTGATTTATTAAAACTGATTAGACTGTACCGATATTTACCGTAAATAACGTTTATAACTTAAAGTAACACACACCACTTATCTTTTCTGTGTAAAATAAAGAATTTATTTCTGTAAAAATAATATAATTTATTTGAGAGACCAATTATATACCCCTTTTCTTTATCTATAAAAATTAATATAATGTATTTAAAAGATAATTTGTTTAATACTTTTCATTTTCTGTGGACATTAATATAATGTATTTAAATAATAAAATTATTCACTACCTTCTTTTATCTCAGAATAATAATTAATATAATCTTCTAAAAAGGTAAAGTATTTTCCTGCTTTCCTGTTACACTGTTACATGGTGTGACATTGGAATAAATCATTATATTTCAATTGCAAAACTCTTATTGTTTCTCTTATATTTGTTTAAGCATATTTTATTAGATTGTGCTTTAAAATTCATTGTCGGGTATTTTTTACATTGGATAAAGGTATATATTTATTTTTGGGAAAACCCATAATTTATTTTAAATTGCATAATTAATGTCATATCGTAATTGTTAAGAGTGATCTTATTGTTTTTTTACCTTAAATTCATTATTAAATTGAATTAATTAAACTAGAATTTATTACTTACAAGTTGAGTAGTTTTTTTATTAATTATATTTTCACTATTTTTTTTCTCTTAGAAAAATAGTATAACTTTTTGTATAACTTAAACCGTGTGGTTGTTATTATCTGTCGGTAAATTCTGCTCTAGAAAATTAACCGAGTTGTAATTATTTTTAACTAATTCCATTTGTTGATTTCAGTTACTGTTTATACACAGTAGTCATTTTTTTTGCCTTATTGTATTTTTTTTTGTTCAACCGTAACTTGACCTATACATCCTTTCTGTATTTGATGCTATAAATTTTGACTGGTAATTTTTCTTTTTTATGCTGGAGACCGCGAAGAAGGTTCAACCATAAATCCCACCAGATAGGGTAATTAATTATTTGCTTGTTGGAATAACCATTTAGACCAGCAGTAGCCGTTGTTCCCCTAGGAGTCTGCATCCCATATATCCTCACCAGGAAACTGTCCGCAAAGCTATAGTTCGTGAAGGAACAAGGAGATCAAGCTGGAGAGATTCCATTAGCCTTATATTGAACAAGGTACTTGCCAGGTCTTATCAATCGTCGTACCAATAAATTAAAATAAAATAAATTTATGTAAATGTAATAAAATAATTTTTTTTAAATGTTGGGGTAGTTGAGTGGTGAAGGGAAAAATACAACTTGAATTGTAATATTTTTTTTTGTTCTGCTTCACAATTTTGTTTTTCTGTTTTTGTTGATTATAATTTTTTTTGCCCATCAGGCAAATTTTTAAACAACTTAATTTTTTTTGTTAATAATTTTTCAATTTAATTTGTACTCTTATACCTATTACAGATACAATTTTTAATTCCTGTAATATATTTGCTTTCCTGAAAATTCTGTTTTTTATTTTTCTAAGAGGGAAGGATCTGTTCTCACATTCTCGTTTGTTGGATTGATACCTGTAACTATTGTTATTAATATATTTATTGATAACATGGAGCCCACTTGTATCTTGTCTTTTAACTTGCTTAATACCGTATAAAAAATTAGTTACTGGAATCAACTAACATTTTAAAGTGATACTTTCTTTATTTAAACTACAGTAATCTCTATTTAGCATTGTTGATAAATAAAGCTAAGAGCATATTTGATAATATTTATCAGCATTTAACAACTGTCCTGACCTACGAACCCACCGGAATTACTGAGCAGCCGATAGGCAATATAAAAATTTAACCAATTGGACCGCAATGAGAAGCCTAATAAAACAGGTAAAATCTTAGAGGAATTTCATAATATTAATATAAATTATATATTGTTGAGATTATAATATATAGTACAACCCCCTATATCCCTAAACTAACACTATGTGGGAGGGGGTACACATTTAGTGACAACGCACACACGCCCAATAGCCATGAATAGTGGAAGTAATCTCACTCACAGTGAAATTATCACTGCCATGATCAGGGATCGAACCCGGAACATTTTGGTGAGCGCCACGTGCGTTTGGCTCTCGACCATTTGTCATACGAAACTACGAAACTTTTGTTCTACCTGCCTCTGAGGGCATTTTAGATGAGGTTGTTGCAAGTGTTGAAAGTTCATATAAAGGATTTGTCAGAGAAGCTTGCAGAAATCAAATCTCGACAAATATTGTCACTAAAGTAAATAGAAAGTCAAAATCCACAAAAGATAGAAAAATTATCAAACGGTTGCGTGAAAAAGATTGCTTTTACTTATAATCTGATAAGGGTAATATGGTTGTTATTTTAGATAAAGACGACTATTATGAAAGGGTAGACAATCTGATTAGTAATGGTCCTTATAAAAACTTTCTAATCCATTACTAAAAATGACTACTGAAGTATTTACTTAAATCCTGCAACAACCATATGACTATCTTTAAATAGGAGGTTACGTGTATCTAACTCAAGTGTACCTAGATTGTACTGCTTGCCTGAGATACATAAACTAGAAAAAGTCGGCGCGCCCTATTGTTTCAGCAACTGGATCGCCGACTTACCACCTATCAAAATGGTTAACAGAGGAGTTTGAAAGCTTACCTATTATACCACCAAGTTTCTCTGTGATTAATTCCAATGATTTTATTAATACACTGAAAAATGTTCAGTTGCAAGAAGGTGAAATTTTGTTCTCCTTTGTCGTTTGTTCATTGTTTCTAAATGTTTCGATACCACAAACCTTGGATTACCTTAAGGATCTACTCGAATCAAACTGTCTCAAGTCAAGATGTAGCAAAATAATATCTTCAACTCACTAAACTTTGCATGAAATAAAATTGCTTTCGATTCGACGATAATTTCTTCGAACAACATGAAGAAACAGCAATGGGTAACTCTTTGTCACCATTTATTGTCAGTCTCTTCATGAACAGATTCGAGACAGAAGCAAAAGGAGAAATCGAGTATTTCCCCATATGACATTGATTTTTAGATGTATTAATAATTAGAAACAGTGAAAATAAGTTAGAATTTAACATATGCAGATTAGATACCAGTAGTCTAAGATATATAGTAATTGATATTCTGTAAGTTTAATTGATAAAATTATTGGGAAGCGTAAATTTAAAGAGACACTGGAATTCCTCGATCTTTCAAAATGAAAGAGAAAATCCGAAATTTGTATCGATTCCATTCGATCCTCGATTAACCCGTGGTATTGGTAAAATTTTTAAAGATATATGTATGACAGTGGTTTATTCATTGGGAAATAAACTAGAACAACTTTTAGGCAATCCAAAAAACAAAATAGAAACAAACGAAAAGTTGGTGATTTACGAAATTAGTAGTAACGACTGTAATCAAAAGTATGTTGGACAAACTAGACGATCAGGACTCAAAGAGCATATGGCCCATCTCAAATATGGTAGAACAGATAAGTCTAGTGTTGCCCAAACATACGTTTGAGAACAAGCATAAAATACATATGAGCAATTTAAGAATAATTAGGAATGTAAAAAATACTAGACAGCTTTGAAAGCTTGGCAATCACAAAATATAAAAATAGTATGAATAGTGACAGAAGGCTAATCCCAAATAGCCCGCTTTAATGATTAGTGGGTTAGGGTTCACCGAAACGTGACAATAATTTAGGTATAAGTAGGATACATTGTTAGCATAAGGTTAGTTTTAATCATCTGCTTGGTTATCGAAACGTGCGTTGAGTGCTGTATATGGTGTTTCGTGGAAAACTACGTCAGAGTTATACGAAACTACAAAACATTATTAAAAACTACGATGACCATACAACAGATGGGTCACATATTCTGTGTGCTCCATACATCGACGTTGCATATATAAACATATCTACCAAATGTGTATAAAAATGATTTGGGGAGTATTATAAGCGGAAGTACGAAAAAAAATTTTGTGGGTGACAGTGGATGAAACGACTGACTTTCGGTGTAATAAGGTTGTTAAGTTGTATTAATAATCTTGAGTGTTCAAAAGACTTTATCTTCGATATTAATAGTCAGTAAATGAGTACAAGAAACCATAGCATACACTGTCAGTGGCTTACATTAATATAGAGGTTCTAAAAATGACTATTGGAGGTAGTAAAGTGAAAGTATATCGGCACTAACTGTTTACACCAATAATTTTTTTTTTGCTAAACTGTGACAAAACTAGGATTGTTGTGTAAAACACGTATTCAGCGATGTCTACAAATAATTGATACATATATTGAAATACAATATTCAACGCATCGATTATAGTAAATTCTCCTGTTTTGGTCGACGTTTAAGATATTCTATAGCGAAAGGAGTTCGTGAAAAGCTTGAGGGTATAAATTCCAAATCTTTTTGAACACAATGTTCTACAATAGTTTTTTGACGATTTGCAATAACAAGTTCTCCTTTAGGATCCGTTTGTAGTACGACTCTTTTTTATGTCATCATAATTCTGTAGCAAGATACAATACCAAGTGCCCCTTCTTATCAGTATAGGTTTTGGAGGTAATAGCATACTGAGTAGAATTTCGTGAAAAAATCACATACATACACGCATGGCAGCACTGGCGGGTAAGTATTGCATAACATTCTGGCTGCGAGAATAATGTAAATGCTAAATCACAGTTTGCATTAGGTAGGTATACAATTTTTTAGAGGATATTGGAAAGTCTATGCAACTACATAATTCGCAAACATTTTAATATTATTAAAAGATATTTGATATATATATATACAGGGTGTCCCAGCCTCGCGTCGGCCAAATGTCCTGGCTCTCTTATAAGTGATATCGAAAAACTTCAAAACCGGAGTGATAGAGGGCGCAAAGTTACATAGTCTAAAAATATTTTTAAATATACAGGGTGATCCATTTAGGCGTGACGACATAAACTTATGTTTTTTTAAATGGAACACTAGGTATATTATTACATATTTGAATTTTCCTTTTAAAGACGACTCAAACGATATGCCACTTGATGGGTCTGCGATGGGTCGGTACCATGATATGGGTGAGTTTGTACCAAAAACATGCCAATTTTGTGAGCTCACTGTGACGTAATGGAAGAACATTTTGAGATCTAGATTGCGTCAAAAATTGTCAAACACCCTGTAGTTTACGCTAGTGTTATCGGATCTAACGAAATCGGTCATTTTATACCGGGTGAGTCAGGAAACGCCAAAACTACTTTTTCTCATTTTTTTCAAATAGAACGCCCTATATATTATGACACGAAAGGAAAGCCCTTTGAAAGAGCTTTCCACTGATATAAAGACTCAAGGGTCTATCTATCATGGGTGCCAAGAATTTGATGGAAAAGTGGCACAATTCGAGGTTTATTAAAAAATTACGCTCAATTTTCAATTGTATTGTGAATTTTCGCTAAAATCGGCGCTTTTCAGTAAGAAAATTTCAAAAATAATTGTTCTTATACTCGGAGAAAAATACCGTACTTCAGTGCAGAAAAATACTTAAGTATAAAATAGTCAACGCCTGAAAAAAAATTTTTTTTCTGAAATGCGTGTATAAATTCAGGTCATGACAAGGTGCTTAATAAAAGGTAGCATTTCGTAGTATTTTTTTCTCAGCTTTAAAATGGTGTAATTCATTCTTCTAAAATAAGACCAAAAAATACTTTTATTTTCAATTCAATGAAAGATAGTAAAATTTTTGTTAAGTTTGGGAAGCAAAAGAATAAATAAAAAAAATTGTAGAGAATTTCAAATTGCTTCTAACTTTCAATTTATCGAAATAAATTCAAAAAAATCAAGTAGGTACCTGTCATAAAAGTACCAGTCTTGTCAATAGTTTACTTTATTGTAAAATTTCGAGTGTTAATATTTTTCTTAGTATAAACGAACGAGTAACAATGAAATTCACCCAACAAGAGTTAACTGATATGATATATTGTTTGGAAGAAGTTGATAGGAACTGCTTATTGGCATCAAGGATTTATGGAATGAAATACCCCGAGAGACGAACTCCCCTAATAGCACACAACGCCCTAGGGACGTCCATTCTAAATCCATTTTATGTACAGACGTCCATGGACATAAAATGGACATCCAAAGGACGTCCGTATCCGACCATTAAATGTACAAACTTCCAAGGACATAAAATGGATGGCCGATGGACGTCCATGTTTGGACATTTAATATACCAAATTCAGAGGACTTAAAATGGACGTCTGACGGACGTTGCTGTTTGAACACATTTTGAAATTGTGTAGAAAATGTTCATTTTGCGAATAGATGAACACTCACGTTTTATAGATTTTTTGCAGGGATAGCGTGATTTGATTGATTTAACTAAGTAAATTCTTTTCAAATTATTTCCACTAGGTGGTGATATTCTGGTTCTAGTTCCTAAAAAAATATTTTTAGGTTTGTTACGTTTCCTTGTGAGTTGGTATATGGGCGTGCCCTATGTATTCATAATGATAACAATAAATTCAAAAATTAAATTTATTACATAAAAAGTGAAAAAGTAAAAACATCTATAAATCATATCTAGATTATAAAAATAACATAACAGTATTGTATTGTATTAAAGTATTAAGCATACTTCGTGTGTTATGCACGTAAAATAAATAATATTAATAGATGATGTGAAAGCTACAAATGCAATTCAAAATTCGCGCGAGTGGAAACGTACATGTTCCATGTTGCCAAGTGGAAAAATAATAAATTCTTAACAATTGATTTCAACATTCAACAGATAATATCTAAACAACTAAATAAAATCATGTGTATCAGGTATTATCATCATTTACTATTATTTTTTTTATACAAAGAGATGTTACAGTTGTAATTATTATCATCTTATGAACAAAAATTATGCCGTGGCGGGAAATGAAGGTATTTGATTTGGCAACAATGCTAAGTAAGCGTCCTTCTGGAAAAAGTGTTAGATGATTTTGACAGTTTATTTTCTAGATTTTGCTTCGCTTTTGTTGTAGTTTGTATAGTTATTTTGATTTTGTGAAATATAATATAAAATATTACAGTAAGTACATTCTTTAACGCTGGGTTAACTCGACATCTAAAAGACTACTAAGTTGCTAAAGTTTTGATGTCGACAGCATAATAGAAGTAGACAACAATACAAATCTAAATGTGATTTATTCTGGGGCATTAATATGTTATTTGTAGCATTCTTTTAATATTTCTTGGAGCTTGCTACCCACGAATAATTCTAAGGTTGATTATCTAAAAAAATACAGTTACCCAGTGCGATACTGCAAAAATAAGTCTTTTTGTCTGGTTCTAGTTGTCAAAAAACACCCTCTGAATAATTCTTTGATGTAGTCACAAGCGCGGAAGCTTATTTTTTCAATGTCATAACTAGATAACTGTATTTTTTTTAGATAATCGATAAGTTTGGAAAAATGATTTATGTGATAGTGAGACCCAAGAAAGAAAAATAAACTAATATGGGTATTATGGGGTATTTAAAAGATATCCAAATAATGTCCCATTATAGACGTCCCTCGGATGTTCCGTATGGACGTCCGAATATGGTTCAAAGTTGTGACATTTGGGCATCCCATAGACGTCCATAAGATGTCCTTTGTACTAAAAAAAGACTGTCCATGGGACGTCCTGAATTATCTATAATGTCCGCTGAGGACGTTCATAGGATATCCATAGGACTACGTTGTGCTATTAGGGTCCTGATCCCAACTCATTCAAAAACTTGAACGAAAGATTTGAGGACACTGGTAATGTGTGTTATACCAAAAAAAAATTGAGGAACATGGTTGTAAATAATGAAGAACACGAATTGACAGTTTTGCTTCATGTGCAAGAGAATCCTCACATAAGTTGTCGTGAAATTGAACAACAAACCGATGTAAGTAAAACTTCTGTAAATCGTATCATCAATAAATACAAATATCACCCCTATCACATTCAATTACACCAAGACCTTTATGGGTAAGATTTTCAAAATCGTATTAATTTCTGCAACATAATGCTAAATAAAATTAACGAACATGCCCAATTTTTATCAAAGGTTTTATTTACCGATGAAGCTACCTTTCGCAGTAATGGGACAGTAAATCCCTATAACATGCATTATTATGCGACTGGAAACCCGCACTGGGTCAGCAAATGGATCACCAAAATCGATGGTCAATTAATGTATGGGGTGGTATAATAGACAACCATGTCATTGGACCGTGGTTTTTTGAGGATATGGTATTAAATGGCCGAAGATATCGCAATTTATTGCGTTTGAATTTAGAGGGGCTGCTTCAAGATGTAGATAAAGACGTCAGAGAGAACATGTGGTTCCAGCACGACGGTGCGCCCCCACATAACCATCGAATAGTAAAAGATTTTTTAACTAATTGGAGAGGGGAACAATGGATTGGTCGTGGAGGACCCATAAGATGGCCGGCACGGTCTCCAGACCTAACTCCTTTGGATTTCTTCCTATGGGGTTATGTGAAGCAGGAGGTCTATAGGGTGAGGCCCACAACCAGGGAGGATATGCATGAAAGAATCGCTGCAACATTTCGCAATGTTTCAATAGCTACACTAGCCAATGTTCGAAGAACAACTGAAAATCGTTTACGGCTGTATATCAGGGAGAATGGGAACATTTTTGAACATTTAGTTTAATTTCCAGTGCTTCCACCCAGTTTCTTTCCAAATAAAGTTTTCGTTTCCTCTTTTTCTTGATTTTTTTTTTTGTCTGCAGAGAACTATCATGGTGCAGATAAGTTGATATCATTATTTTGCAATTGTCTTACTGAAAAGAGCATATTTCAGCGAAAATTTACAAAATAATTGAAAATTGAGCTTAATTTTTTAATAAACCTCGAATTGTGCCACTTTGCCATCAAATTCTTGGCACCCATGATAGATAGACCCTTGAACCTTTATATCAGTGGAAAGCTCTTTCAGACGGCTTTCCTTTGGTGTCATAATATATAGGGCGTTCCATTTGAAAAAAATGAGAAAAAATAGTTTTGGCGCCTCCTGACTCACCCGGTATAAAATGACCGATTTCGTTAGATCCGATAACAGTAGCGTAAACTACAGGGTGTTTGACAATTTTTGACACAATTTAGATCTCAAAATGTTCTTCCATTACATCACAGTGATCCCACAAAGTTGGCATATTTTTGGTACAAACTCACCCATATCATGGTACCGACCCATCGCAGACCCATCAAGTGGCATATCGCTTGAGTCTTCTTTAAAAGGAGAATTCAAATATGTAATAATATACCTAGTGTTCTATTTAAAAAAACATACGTTTATGTCGTCACGCCTAAATAGATCACCCTGTATATTTCAAAATATTGCTAAACTATGCACCTTTGCGCCCTCTATCACCCCGTTTTTGAAATTTTTCGACATCTCTTATAAGAGAGCCAGGACATTTGGCCGACGCGAGGCTGGGACTATATAATCGAACTAATTCTTCTAGATACATAGAACGTTCTTTATATTAATGAAAATGCAATAGTTTTTATATGGTTATATAAAAATTTATACAATGTTAACAAATTCACATGACTGAAACTTACATTTTTTATCAAGGTTTTGCAGACGGCATGACTCGCCGATATACGAACTCATAAGTCATAATTGAATAAATTTCCATTATGTTCATATCTGTTTAGGTATGTGTAGGTCTGCTGCATTTTTGATAAGCCGCTGCTGGGTATACTAACTGGTCATTGCAAAAAAATCAGGATTATGGTTATCTATTTTGAATAGCATTTATATCTCCACGAAAAATAATATTGGACAATTAATTTCACGTCATAGATACGTTATCTGATACGGTGACGTTTGACAATTATGAAGCTTAATGATTAAGATATTAGTTGCTACAATGTGTCTACTGCGACTAATAAAAAGTATCATAGCAACTTCTATAATATCTACAATTTTTCATCAACCTGATTGATTTTGTATTTTAAAATTGTCAGTTAACTTTTTGGTGTGGAATCTTATGTCATATTCTTTCTATTAGGAAAAAAAATCTGTTTATTTTTCAAAATGTTACAACTACTCTAATTACAACTGTCTAATTTATGTGGTGTATTTTATATTGATGTATAGTGTCCAAAGCAAGAGATGGCAATAATAAATGAACAACAAACCAGTTGAAATATGGGAAAACTATACAAAGAGAATCGATGTTCAAAAAAAGAAAGATACTGGCAATACATAAAATGAAACTAGCGAATTTAGTTTTACATCTGACCATCTAAAGTTAGAACTTATCATAATTAGGTTATGTGATCCTAAATCTACCTACAATGTACAGACGTGAGCAGTCGCGTGTTTGGCACACATCACTTAATATATTTTCGCTGCAAAGATCACCAATGGCAGAGGATACATTTACCATTTCTAAAATTTTGACTAGTAGTAAAGTACCACACAAAAGATTTAGAGATTTATGAATCTACTATTACTGAGAATTTAAATTTTAAAAATTAAAAATAATAATTTCAAAAGTAAATAATAGTAAGATGGTAAAATTGTAAAATTTTATAAATATTTAAAATTTTAGCACATTCTTTACAAGGTTAGGGTGGAGTATATAGGTATTAAATATTAATACCTCAGAACAGTTACTCCATCAATATCTTGAGATAGCCGTGAAGATATATTTATCAGCATATTGAATAACTTTGAATATATTATAAAACTCTAAGCATATGTCACAGTATTTGTAAAGTTATGAATAGAATAATTAGCATAATGAATATATTGTGGATACAATCATTTTAAAGAACGTGTAATTTTTTATATTAACGATAAATGTTAGCCTATTAATGGGCAAAGTAAAATAATAAATGCCTAACCATACCTTTATAAATATAATTACAAATAATCAGTCTCGGCTAGATGCAACTCGAGGGTACTTTCTTATCATCATGTCCAATTTGATATGAAGGAAATAAACAATTTTCGTTAAAAATAATATTAATTGCATAAAGCTTGTGTTTTGATTGGAAGCAAAACACAAACAAGTACAAAGTAGGTAATTAGTTGGTTGCAACACACCCATAGATTTGATTAAGCACACCAGATACAATAATCTCATTTATATTTTAAATACTTAGATAATCCGGTCAACTATATAGGTATAAAACTGCAAAAATTCTTTTGTCTTCAATCAGTTGTTATGAATCATTTGAAAATGGCACGTTAAGTGTCGAAATTGCAATAACGTTTAGTTACAATAAAAAACAAAGCAAAGTGTTTTAGTCTATCGTTATGATTGATTATCACAAAATACCATTCAATTTTAAATAAGTAGTTATTTTACCTTTTTGTAAAATAGACAAAATATTAAACAGTCCAAAACTTACTACGTAATATTATTTATTATAAATAAAGGCATCCACCATGATACAAAAATAAGAAATAACTTATGAGCCTAAAATTACTAAAATTGGTATTACTAATATTAGTCGATCATTAAAATGCCTATTTGGCACTGACAAACCGCGCAGATAATTTTCACGAATTTTACACATTATTTTGTATCCCAGGTTAGTGGACCATAAGTCAAACACCACTTGACGAAAGTAACTGTACGTATTGCTAACTGAAGAACAAGAGCAAAGTTACGTATAATATTATGTACGTTTATTCCGGCTTCTAGCCTCAATACTGTGTATTGTATTAATTTTTACTATGATCGCAAGGTTAAAGAGAAAACCTTAATTTTCTCGAAAACTTCAACAGTTAGGTATAGGAAGTGTTATATAAAAAAGAAAGCCATTTGAAGGAGCAATCCAACCACGTAAAAAATACAGGGTGTTCCATTTAAAAAAACAGAGTTTTCCCTATTTGAAATTCGCATTAATTGACATGCCGTCATGGACACCTTGTAAAATAGAATAATGTAAAAAAAGGTACTAATACTTAGCATGTAGTATGAACTAAGAATAATATAATATTTGCCTACCCAGCTTGTTTTCATAGGTAAATAAAAATTATTAAACGGACCCTTATAAATCCTCAAATTTCCAGAAAATGTTAAATAACTTGGCAACTTTCCATGCAAATCCAAAAAACAAAATATGACTGTATAATACTCTTTTCATTTAATAAAATGGTGACAAAATATACAGGATGTTCCATTTAAAAAAAAGTATTTTTTGTGTGTAACAATAAATTTAAGCACCCTGTAGATTTCACAATAATTTTTAATGATAGATCTTATTGACCCAAAAAACTTTTGTATTTAATAAATTGTTGTATCACTAACGGTTCAAAGGTTATCGAAGGAGAACCCACTGTTGACTTACCCTGTATAGAGGCTCTTTAAAAAATATGATTTTATTTATATAATTGCCAGCCCTGAAAAATGATAAGTATTTCCACTGCCTAACTATTAGTAGTTACCTCATAAATTTATGGATAAATACGGGTAAATTTCTATATAAGAACTTAAAGTTGTCAGAACAAAACAGCCATTTATAGTGGTGATAAATATAAATTAACAAATTTCCATCGATTATGTTATATCAGCCATTGCAAAAAAATGTTAAAAAGGCAAAATACATTTAGTTTTTTAACAAAATAAATCCACACACATAGTATGCCATTCCTAAATTGATATCAATTATTTACCACGAAATGATGAACAATAATAAAAAGGAATGCCTGGGTGTTTTCGTTGATCTAGCAAAGGCCTTTGACAAAATGAGTCATAGCTGGATAGACCACCTAAAATTTAGGGGAATTTGTTTCAATCTGTTTAAAAGCTATTTACAAAACAGAAGAAAATAGTATCAATAAATGGTGTTCTTAGCAATGAGGAAACAGTAACCTGTG
Organism: Rhamnusium bicolor; assembly: GCA_029963845.1. Classification (NCBI taxonomy): domain Eukaryota; kingdom Metazoa; phylum Arthropoda; class Insecta; order Coleoptera; family Cerambycidae; genus Rhamnusium; species Rhamnusium bicolor. The sequence continues at coordinate 354,558 of JANEYF010004321.1, read as the reverse complement.
GATTACCACAGGGCACTGTATTAGGAGCACTTATGTTGATGTTTATTATATACATCAACAAGTTGCTTTTCCTAATTTTATCTGGATCTTTGTTATCCTTTGCCAACGACACTGCTGTCGTGTATGTTATAAATTTTTTGTTTGAAATAACAGTCAGTAAATATTATAATCCATCCGAAACTACTTTACAAATAACGAACTAACGGTCAATTTAACAAAATTATAATTTTACCCTCTGGTCATATGAGAAATACTTACCTGATTATAATAATATATCAGTAAAAAATTTTAAAATAGATTTTGTCTCTTTTGTTTTGATAAAATATTAAGGCATTTATTTTAAGAAGTGTTCACGAGCGGTCAATTATTAACGGACTACGAGGTAAGATTTCTAAGTTACACAGTTTCCGTAATTTTTTCTCAGTTTCCCATTTAAAATTTCTTTTCTATGCCTTTGTTGAATCCATACCTCAATATTAATTTATTGGCTGGAGAGAGATACGGAAAGTCCATTGAAATGTCGATGGAAAAACTGCATTTTTTTCATCATCTATAAGAAGCCTATGATGTATCCATTTGACCGACTGATCGTGGACTTAAATTTATGGATATGCAGCAACTTTTTTTATAAAATAACTATGACCTTTCTGTATATAACTAGGCAATACCTATCACCAGTCACTGATGCTATGAAACACCGGACAGATTTGCTGTTAATGCGTTTTACCAAGCACCCCACAAATCCATTGGTCAAGAATGTCTTGTGCATATAGATCCAAGGAGGATGCAAACCTTAATGCTGATTTTATTTAAAAATATAAATTCTAAAATTTGTAAGAAATAACTAACAATAGATACTTTATGATAGATATGAGATTCACTCAGTCATTGATTAATCCCAAAACAGTCCAATTTATTAATTATTACGTTTCATAATTATTTTTTCTTTATTAATTCATTATTTGATTATATTCATTATATTAAAAACTAAAGACATGTAAGAGTAAATCGTTAATAGATAGGTTCTTAAATGAGCCTAAATAGGTCTCTTCTCAAAAATTATATGTTTTCTGGGACTCACATATATGTACTACAGTATTTAGCATGTCATAAATGACAAGCATGTCATAAATGGCACACTGTACTATATTTTTCTATCAACAGCAGGGGCGTGCGGTGAGTTTTGATACAGGGGAAGCAGTTTGTGATATAGAGTGATGGGTAGCGCGAGGCCCCGAGCGAAGCGAGGCAAAAATTATTTTAAGAAAAGGGACGTGGCTTCCGTATACTCATTTTAAAAGAAATGTCGAAAGCTGCAAAGTTATGATATCTAGAAAAAAGTACACTTGTAGGACCGCCACTCCTCAATAAACATAAAACATAAAAAACACCACAAAAATTAGACAACCCCCGATTCCAAAGCCGAAGCTGCACGGGCGAGGGTTACACTTATGAAAAAAACGCAGACACACAACCATATCCACCGACATTGCCAGCGCCGGTGGCGAGGATTGAACCCGCAGCGAAATAGAGAGTTTGTTAAGTAGTTAACATGCACATACCTACCTATTTACAATGTAGTTTAATCCGCCTCTCCTTTTTTGCGATGTCGGAAATAACTTCGTCGTAAAAGTTTGAATTTTTGGACATCTTCACAAAGTCACTTTCTATTGTTAACAGGGACAATTTTGAAAGCCGCTCTTCACTGGTTAAATTTCTTGACAAAGTTTTTATTCTCGTGTCCGTTTTGATGATTTTGAAAAAAAGGCAGCCATTCCACTAATACTTGAAAAAAACACTTTGCACTCTTTAAGACACGCTGCAGATTGAGCTAGAACTAAATATAATCGATGCGCAAAAGAATGTACAAATATTGCATTCTGAAAAGTCTCTTTTACTTTGGCCTGCAGGCTCCCCAATTCACAAGCCATTACAGCGGCCCCATCATAACTTTGGGCGATAAGTTTGGCACCACACTGTAGATCATCGACTATCTGACAAACTATAGTATATAAAGCTGCGGCCGTTCATGGCGTTGCTACGTCTAAAAATCCTAAAAAGCGCTCTTGGAATTTCCCATTTGGATTTATGTAGCGTACTACGATTGACAACTGACTAATATTCGTAATATCGGTTGTTTCATCTAACATAATTGCAACAAAAGGAGCTTTTTTATTTCTTGCTTGATCTTTTCTATAACAGTATTGCTTATCGACTGAATCAAATCATTTTGAATATGATTTGATGTACCGCGAAATATCGTGGAGTGTTCCAGATGGTTACTTAAAATTGTATCGTATTTTGCTAATAAATCAACTAAATTGATAAAATTGCCCCTATTAGCAACACTTCGAGATTCAGTATGACCTCTAAAACTAAGTTCATTTTCGCCGAGAAAACAAACAATATCAATAAGTCCTTTTAACACTTTCTTTCAACTGCTGATCTAATGAATGCTCAATTCGTGATTTTCCAAATGTTTATTCTTTTAGCACCGCTTCCAAATGAGTTTCATACTTACCATGCCTTTTTGTCACTTTGTGAATGTTGTTTAAATCTGAAAAGCCATTTTTATTCCAAACACCTTTTTCATTTGTGAACAGTACACATGGCCAACAAAACAATTTACATAAATTTTCACAACCCCTTAACCACTGATTAGCACTGTACACTTCAATATTACCTATAGTACCTATAGCATGATTTAACTTTCGTTTTTAAGAATTTTAAATCAGGTGTTGGTTTCCCATTTCTAATAATATCCAGTTTATCTTGAAACGAATATGTTGAAAATCCCCTTTCCAACAAATTGCACACCACACAAACGCAAATAATATTTTTCACAGTGCTAGAACCAGCTTCCAAATTTAATAAGTAATTCTAAATCTGCGTACACGCGCACTAATATTCAAAGTTTTAAAAATCACTTGTCGCCGCACCACAGGTTTAGAAACACCAAAAAAGTTTTTACAAATATAGCACAAAAGCTGAGAATAATACTAGGAAGATTAATATTAAGTATAATATTAAAATCGATATTAAAATCGAGATTAAAATCTATAAAATAAAACGTATTACGATGCTATACAGCTCAGATATCAAGATTATGAAGTGGGATGGGATGCATTTCAATAAGTTACCTACTTACCAGAGACAGTTGTCTCTGCTTACATATATCGAAGTTGCGCGAGTTCGTGTTGGCTCGATTAATCGAGTGCGTCATCGTTACGGTTTTAGCGTGCAACATTGTATCAGCTGCTGAAAAGCAGGGCCGTATCTATTGAAATTGAGTAAAAGTAAATTTTAATGATTAATATATGTAATAAATAATAATTAGGTTCTATTTATGTGTTTTTTTAATAATCCCAGGGGAAGCACTGCTTCCCTTGCTTCCATGGACCGACCGCCACTGATCAACAGATAGCGGATTGTATCACCTATGGTTTTAATCCACACGAATTTTAACGATTATTGGTAAAACGGTCCATTACGATGACATCTCTTTCTCCAGCCTATAGTACCAATGAGTTTATAGGACAACGAAACATATCTACTGCTATTGAAAAAGGGAATCATATTGCACCACGGGACATACCAATATTCTCTACATATGTACTAAGTATGTATATCCATTAATGTTGTTTTCTTTAGGTATAAATTGAAGAACAATTAATTAGCTTTATGGTTTATTTATATCATGTGTACAGATGTTATGTCTTAAAAGTATAGAGGGTTTGGTGATATAGTAAATTTAAATTTTGGGTTAATTTTTATTAATTTAGTGAATGCACATTTCCATTATAATGTAGAACGTGAATTTTTATTGTTTCAGCAAAAGGATTGTTAGGACTTTGGAGTTTTTCTATAGAACGAAAAATTTTCTCCAAACTTGAATAGTAGTCGCCTCAAAATTTTTACTCAAAAATTCTAAAAACTGACATACTCACATTAACTTTTTAAATTATCCTGGGCTGCTGAGTAATTTCACTAAATCTGTAAAAGCAAAAAGGATCACTCTATATAAGTAAGTAATGTGATGTTAGTTTATAAAGAAAAAATACATATATAACAACGTTCGACGGGATGTTTACGACTTATAATGGAATTATACGTAAACATAAATTCTAAAGCAACAAAGAAAAAATTCCTAGTAGTGATTACATTCCTCACAGCTTGCAATTTTATATGGAAATAATATGGATACAGCTCTTACAATTAATCGATTTTTAAACACTTAAGTATGTTACTTTATCGATTTTTAAGGTAATAGCAGGTTCTATTTAATATATTACACCAACTTCACAACAGCAGTACAAATTTAGCAAAATATGTCGCACGTGCATTAGCAAAATAATTATACGGTGCATTAATAGTTAATGACGAGTCTTTAATAGAAAACAGCATTGAGCATTGTGTCTAATGTAATTTATGGATGATTTTAATCAACTATATTTTTATTACATTACCATTACTTTCCTGTGTTTTAGAAGCTCTTACTTTCTGGTGTGGATAATTTCATTTTTATTTTTGTTATTAAACTGAAATTAATTTAGGCTTAATTAAATCTTCTATTTGACATGTGTTTTCATTTGAATAAATTTAGAGATATGTGTCAGATTTTTTAGTGAAAAATGCCCTAATCGGAATCCTATTACACATTCGACAAGGAGTAAAATTCTGAAAATACTTAATAAAACTGATATCGTTAAAATGCTTCCAAATTTGGTCGTCAAAATTCAGCAACATCTGAAGAAACAACTCTGAATGTGGGACTGAATATTAAAAAGGATCATTCATATTTCTCAAAATTCCATAGTAGGGAACTTCAACCAACATTAACATTATTTTTTTTCATTGTAACTCACAATGCAACCTTTTTAAGCCATTTAAATGTATGCAACATTCACGGAGCTTATGCAATTTTGATATTGAGAGGCTGAACATCCATCTCATATATTTTTGGTACAATTTTTCTTCTCAATAGTTACCGCACCCAGGAATAGGAATATAACTGCAAATACCGAAAAGCATCCAACTAAAGGACAGGGAAGTACAAATAAATATAAAATACAATATGAAACTTCACAATATAATACTATACAAAGTGTATAACCTTAAGATGTAATACAAAATAAAATAAACAGTAAAAATTACTGTTATGCATGTTATAATATGTATTATGAACGTTATGTGTTATGTATTTGCAGTATTAACATATAATGTGTACTGCGCATGTCATATAGGAATTTCCGGTTTGGGGAACGTGGAGCAGGTAAGAGACGTTAAACTTTGTATGTCAAGAGTTAAAAGAGTATGTTGTGTAGCATAGAAAATAGTCTTTACCAAAGTATATTTCATTATTTGATACCTGGACGTAACAATTACCAAACGAAAAAAATTCTTATGTATCAAGTAGGTGTCAATTGTCTTTCAGAATATATTGCTTTATATTATTAACACTACCACAGAAAATATCAAAATTTGACTGATACTTTATAATACTTTAAACACATAATAGAGAGTTATGTCTAAGTGAAAAAAAGCTGACGTAATTAAAATAAGCTTTAAATGAAATATTAAAATTTTGCATTCAGTTTTAAAGAGTGTTATTGCAACGGCCTTCTTACTTAATACTTTACTTTGACAAGTGCGCCAAATTAAGGGCATTGACAGATAGATGTACTTTAAGAAACTTCTAAGAAAATCTACACAATTCAAAGCAAGAAAAAGTGGGGGAACAAATTATAGGTCAGAATTTACCAATGTTGTTAGTTTTGACATTAAATTGGCATAAAATTTCTATGTATGTCAAAATTAAAGAGCTTTAAATTAAAAAATGTCTTTGCCTGTATTTAAATTAAATAAAGGTGGGCTGTATTTTAATAAAAGAAACTATTGTAGGATATACTAAATGCGCATGTGCATATGTCAAATAAAGGAAGACTTTATTAAAAGTTCAGAACACGAAGTTGCAATAACTCGCTATAGTGCAGGCGCCAAGAAACATTCTGTTTAAAAAATCCGTAGGAATCATTCGGGTTAATGATTTACATTAAAAAAAATTTAAAGAATGAAATTCTAAAGGTTGCCAAACAAAATTTTCGGAAGATTATTTTTCACAAAAATCCATATTTATTACGAGAGTGCGCAACTTCAGCGTCTTAAAATCATTATAAAATAATTAGTAATTAATATTTTATCTAAAATTTTTAAGGCATGTCTTTTTAACAGTTTTTCACAACATTGTGGAAAACCGTTTTAAAATTTTAACATTAAAAAAATAAATAAATATAATTTTTGAGATAAGGTATGGAATCATAAACAGCATAAATATCATAAAATGCAAGTTTAATAAAATACAAATAAGCAAATAACAGCAATAATAATAGTTGATTAAATATTAATAATAATTGTTCTTATTTTTATAAGATTAATAATAATTGATAAAAGTTAACATCAAATTTTATATTTCTAAGGATACATTTTGGTAATTAATATGAATGCATTTACAAAGAGAGATACAGATTAGATTTTTTTTTACAACTACAGGACATGGTTTTACGATCTGTATTACATTTACATTTACCTTTAGCAGGTACAAAATCAATCTGTTTTATTTGAAAAAGATATTTTTTTTAAATGTTAAAATTTTAAAACGGTTTTCCACAATATTGTAGAAAACCATTAAAAATACATGCCTTAAAAATATTAGATCAAAATATTAATTATTAATTATTTTATAATGGTTTTAAGACGCTGGAGTTGGGCGCTCCCGTAATAACTTTATGGCTTTTTGTGAAAAAAAAAAACTTCCGGAAATTTTGTTTGTCAACCTTTAGAATTTCATTCATAATATGTTTCTGAATGTAAATCACCAATCCGAATGAATCCTACAGATTTTTTAAACGGAATGTTTCTTGGCGCCCGATCTACTACTATAAATAGTTGGAAATTTTAATGAATTTGTTTTTGAAGCCACTAAATAAAAAAGATAGTAGAGAGTGAATTTTTAAAATAGTGAATATTGAAGTGTATGAAGCTAAGAATATTCAGACGATCGACTGATTCGCTAGCAGTCTATATAAAAATAATATAGAAATGTAAGTTCGCCGTGAGGCTTAGTCATGAAAACCTAACCTGGCTAATAAATTATATTGTGGGGTATCTCTAGCTGGATAAGTTTCATCAGTTTTAAAAGAAAGATATTTAACATACTCTCTCCAAATTTTTTTAGATTAAAAATATGATTATCATATTGCGGGTTCCACACAATACCAGAATGTTTTAGTTTTTGTCACAAGCGCATTGCATATTATAGATAATATGGTCGAGGTATCTATAAAATATTTTGATCTCCTTATTATAAAGCCCAGATTTTTCAGGCGTTAGCAGTAATTACATATTAATTACTGCTAACGAAAGGTTAATTTTGTATCAAAAATAACTCCGAGATCCTTAAACTGGCCACATCTAAAACTGTTTCATTACCAATTTTGTATGAAAAGTTTATCGGATTAATTTTCTTCGTAAAAGTCATTACATTACATTTTAATTCTGATACCATAGAATTTTTGAGAGATCACGCTGTAATCGATCACAATCTTCATCAGAGTTTATAGTTGCATACAATTTGAGATCATCAGCATACAAAAAACATTAGTTTGAAGGTTATGGCATATGTCTTTTATAAATAATACATATAACAGGAGCCCCAGAACCGGACTGTATGAAACTCCTAAAGTTGCTAATATCTCAATAGATGAAAAACCACGTTACATCACATTTAATTTTCGTTTTACTAAAGTAAAATTAAAAAAATTTAAGAAAGTTTAAAGTTAACCCAAATTCTAACAATATTTGCAATAGGAGCACCTCGATCCAATATATCTGCAATAAAATGAGTAACACTTACCGAGTCGGTAATTTAATTATAGATCTATTTGCTAAAACGTTGACAATGTGAGATTTGATATGTGACATGAAAGAAGATTATATCATATAAAATAATTTCAAATAATTTGTCAAAATCGCACAAAACAACTATGTATGTAATTTTCGTTATCAGTTTTATTACCTTTTTAAAAATATGATATATTTTTGATTGAGTCCAGATATGAAAAAAGTCAGTTGATTGAAGGGTTAAACTAAAAATAATAAATAGCGAAATGGCAAAAATAATGGCCCAATCTTTTAATACAAAAGCTGGAATGCTACCAGGACCTTTGCAGATATATTTAAAAAAATTTTAGTTCTTCTATAACATCTTCATTAATAATTAAAATGCAAAGTTGTACAACATTGCATGTAGTCAGTCATATCGTATGTAGAAGAAATAATAAATGATGATTGATGATTGAAAGAACTTGGCAAAAGCTTTGACTATACGTTAAGTATCATTGAAAGAAAGGTTGTCGTAATTCACTGAATTTGGAATACTAGTATTATTTTTCATACCATTAAGAAAATACCAAAAGTAGCTCGAGTTAGCACTGTTATCTTTGTCTAAATTCATCTTTTATAATAGATCTATTATACCATGGGCGATAAGACGCATTTTTATAAATAGATATAGGAACGCTTTCTATAAATGAAGAATTTAATTCATCATAAAATTGACTGCAAGTTACACTAACATTATTATATCTAATCAAACATGGCCAGTATACTAGTATACTAGTTTTTTTTTCATACTATTAAGAAAAGACCAAAATTTACAGCTCGAGTTGAACATAATGTGTGATTCCGTACATTCAATGTACTTTTTATGTGCAATATCTTTTTCATTTATTTCACCGTTATCTTTATATAAATCCATCCTTTATAATAGATCTATTGGGGATTAAGATGCATTCTTATGAACAGTTTTAGGATCACTTTCTAAAAATGCAAAATTTAATTTATCATAAAATTGAGTGCAAGCTACATTAACATTATTAAAACTAATCAAACATGGCCAGTCTATATTGCAAAGATCATGTTTTAAAACTAAATGTTGACAAATGCTGACGAACATATTTGCTCTGATAAAATTTTATAATTAAACATAAATCTAAAGAGGTGGTGAGGGTCCTCAGAGATTAAGTAGTTCTCGGATTAATTAACCAAGATCTCTAACCTGATAAGAACAAGATCTAAAAGTCTATAATTTGAATTTAATACTTACGATTTTTTTTCTATAAACCAAATAATTACTGGGAAGATTTCACACCTGTTTTTCAACCAATAAAATGTGTCTCCTCTAGTGTCACCATGGCAACCCAGGTATTATTTTTCTACTGGGGTACCCTGGAGAGAATTACAGTGTAAATTTGTTGACATAATTATATAATAATTTTTTGATCTTAAGCATTACATGATAATTACAATTAACCAGTGTTTATTAGCTTTATAAATTTAACATATTTGAACAGAAGTGAACAAATACCTAATAAAATTTATTAATTTTTTTTTTCCATTAAAAATTATAATATCCAGTTATAAATTCCAAGTGTTTCTAATATTCTTCTGCTACCTCCTCTCTTCTTAATGATGAATAGGTTAGACCAGGAAAAATGACATTTATTAAATATCTGTGTCTAATAAAATATATATAATATATGGACACTATTTTGTTTAATTTTTGCCCACACCGTAAACTAACTACAATTGAAAAGTCAACAATTTTTTTTTCAAATTTGACCTTTAAAGTCATTCAAAATCTTCTATACTGTCAAAGTAAAAATAAATTCTGACATTATTTATTTAAATGCAACTTGATGTGAAACTTTCTTACTGAATACCACTGGAGGTTAAATTAAAACCAGAAAATTTTTTCTCAGCCTTGAATATTGTAAGAAAATTTTCAAAATATTCGTGACCTCGAAAAAATTTTCTAAAAAATTTAACTTCTAGTGGTATTACATGTGAAAATATCAGAGGCAAACACGCTACAATTAAGCCAAATTTTAGTTAAGGTAATTAGAATTATATTTGGCCACAACGAACATTTTGAAGTGAAAGGGTTTGTATTAAAATTCTTTGCTATTGATAGAATTTTCAAACTTCCTTCTATCTATTTGCTTATATCATGGTAAAACCCCAACATTTTTGTCAAATAGTACTTCCTTAAATAACAAGTTTCATTTGTCTTCTAAAATTTCAGATTTTGCATTTACGACCTTCTGCATATGACAAGCTTCAACTGTAGATATTGAGCACGTAAAAATCCTCTTTGAGTAAGATCTAATACTTAGTTTCCACAGAAAACAAATACATCAGCTGGAATTATTGATTGGCATATACTTGGATCCTTTGTTTAGAGGAAAATATGGCATGTGCAAAATATTTACTGCTTTTTTAGAAGGAAATGAAACCTACCATTGCTCTCATATTTTTTTTCATCCCAGTAAATTAAAACGTTAATTTCCAGAAACTATTTGGTGACCCCTATTTATATATTTTGCATAACTACATAACAACGCATACTATTTTTTTATTCAGATAATAATCGCCTGCAATTATACTGTAATTATTGTGTAGTAGTTTTTTTAATGGTTCGTATTTAAAATATTTAAGACATGTATTAATAAAAATTTTATTGAATACTTTATGTAGAAAATACACTTCCTTGCAACTCGGAAACATCCTGTATAATACAGCGGACTTAGTCTAGCATAGATGACCGATTCACAATATAACAATGTAGAAACAATAACGGCATTGCTCTCCAGAAAATGTACATACCTGTTTTCAAAAAGAGTAATACTTATTAGTAGGCAACTGCCTAAATTCACAGACTCAGTCACTGGGAATTTTCAGTTTACGTGAAATAAAGAGGTTCGAAATTTAGTACTGGTTACCAATGATCTACACATCTGCTGGATACAGATATTTTGGAAAATGAAAATAAATAGTTCTTATGAATGATAAAAAAGAAATTTGAACAGATGAATTTGTTTTCTATCAAGTTAAGTGAAAGTTAAAGTTATGACGTCATAAATTTTTATTCAATTTTTTGATTAATGAAAATCCCCATTTTAGATATAGCCATTTAGAAAATGTATGGTTTTCCAGAACATTGTATTAGTCAGTCCTTTAATAAAAATAATGCTAAACTTCTACATAATGTAAATAAGGGAAAAATTTTAGATCTGTTAGAAATTAAAAAAAAGTGCTAAGAAATAATAAACAAATCACAAATACTAAAATTGAATTTGTAAATACATACGTAATAAAAAATGCAATAAATTTTCAAATTAGTCAATAGTCCGCAGTATAAACTTTACTTTTAGTTTTGTTTTTGGACCCTTCGATAATGGTCGTGGACCAAAACATATCGGATAAATCTGAATAAATTTGTGGAACTAGAACCAAATATGTATCTTAATTAATCTTATTTTTAAGACGACTTTGGTTTAAACTAGGAATTGGCGCATGATTTTCATCGTGTCATCTTGTGTCACGACATGACGCAACGTGAACGTGTAACATGAATGTCGTAATGCACGAACATTTTCGTGAGTGTGCTTGATTAAAAATATTCCATGTTACGTATTGTAACGTGCGCAATCGCGCATACTCTTGCATTACGTGATCGATATTTGTGTGGCTTCATGGTCGAGACAGTTGCCTCTCACTCTGGAGTCTGGGGTTTGATTCCTGACAGAGGAGTGTTGTAGAACCAAAATTCTACAAAAAACTTAATTACCTCGAAAAAATAATGTTACCAAAAAATCACTCATATCACATAGCAGGTCCTCAGCCATTAGAAACGTTCAAAAAATGCCCAAGGCCGAAACAACACGGGTTTAAAACATCACATGTCACACACTTTATTTTAGCAAATTAGATACAGAATAAAAAAACTATGTTTAAAACTTCAAACCGCAATTTTTTATCTTAATTCTCCGATTTTTAAAAGCCGAAACAGTAAAATTAATTTTCATTAAAAAACTGCTCCGCAGTATAAGCGCGACGGCGAGCGCCGGGGCGTACTTACAAACATTAAAATAACGAAAACTCATAAAGACGTTCATAAGCAATAATTACAAACCGGTCTGAACGATTTTATTGCAATCCGAGAGGCCCCACAAAATTTTAATTTCAGTGGTCGACAGAAGCAAATAATTATCAGAGACCAAAGCCATCATAAAATAGTAAAAGCTAAATTTCTGTATTTCTATACATAAATTTTAAAAGATGCCAGTCGCACACACTTAAAAATTAATTTTTACAGTCAATTAAATAAATAACAATTAACATCAAAGTAAAATAGTTTAAGACAAAATAATAATAATAATTTCAGTCAACAATCATTCTTTCCACAGCGTTTCATTAACCGCTAGATTTATTTATACGAGATTAAAACTTGTAAAATTGGAGTTTGGTATACCGTGTAGCAGACCATTCATACAGACAAGCTGTATCGGGAGCTTTTACCAAATCGAGAGCTTTCGAGCGGGATAGATTTTATTTTTACTACGTGCTTTCAAAACATGACATCATGTTAACATCGCAATAAATGACACAACCCCTATAAATATAAAATTTCAGGCACGTTAAGACAATTCTACCACTCGACACTGAAGAGCAAGCATCGTGGTATTAAATTCAATTTTTAAGTAAAATAATTATTCATATTTGGCTTTCATATAGCACAGACGTCACTCCGTGAGAGCATAAAAATTAACTTAAAACCGAATGTGAACCCTATTATTAAACACCAATTGATCTAGAGCCCTTAGAACAGTCCCTCATTGATCGTTTCGAAGGTTTTAGATCTCACACGGGCCACAGAAAATGCTAAATAAGCACTATGCAATTTTTCCATGCACCAGGCTGAGTTATTTTTTGGTATCCAAGACACAAAGATGGCGTCAACCACCTATAAAGTGATTTTAAAACATTCACCGCAGAAAACCAGAAGTACTTCGACAGATTTTATCATTCGTGAATTTTGGTCATCAGATTTTACTGTAAAAATCTACATTGTTTTTTATTTATTAAACTTAAAAACCACAAGCAGGCTCCTACGGACGTAGGTTGTCTAAAAATAAAAAAAAATGTTTATGCAAAAGAACATCGTCGACTGAGATCTCCGCAGAAGTGACTGGACATACTTAGAGAATCATTTTTCAAAATTTTTTTTTTCGCAAGGCTAGGTTTGTTAAGATAAATTCTTGAACCTCAGTTTTATATTAGAAAATTCCACTTGTTTTAAAATAAAAAGCCTGACTCGACTTAAAATTAATTTATTCAACAAAATTTGGTTAGTTCTAAGTTTCCCGGGTGTTTACTAGGTTGCCATAAAATTTTTAGAATTTATTGAAATTTTTTGAGTTTTAAGGATCGACATCCAAAATGTTTACAAAAAATAATTTCATAATTTCATCTAAATCATTTTGTTAATCCACCAGGATATAGAAGAATTAATTTTAAATTTTCAACTTCCGACTTAGTCGTTTGAAAATAAATTTTCAAATTTATTTTTATTTTAATAAAATAAGCATAAAAAGATACACTGCTCAAACAATTTTTTTTTTCGAATTCGACAAAAATTTTAATAAAAAATTTTTTTGGTTTTACAAAACGTTCATTATTAAGAAAAGTTGTGAAGTCTTGCGCGACCTTTTAGGCAGGCTACTAATATCCAAGTTGTAGGTGAACTTGCTGTCCAGTCTGCTGAATTTCAACAGTTCTTCAAGTAATTGTTTGAAAGTGCTTTGTGATTGTGAATTTTACGTTCATCTAAAGGACTCCTTATCCAATTTTATTTTCGGTCTTCGATAAATTTTACATTCACAATTCACATTCAGTCCATGAATACTTTGCGACATCTTTTTCCTGTAAGAATTATTACGATTTGGTGACATTCAGTGGACTCCCATATCACCGGATTTGTGTGCCAGTGATTTCTTGTGGGAATACCTTAAGTCTAAGGCGTATAAATGAAAACTGATGTTTTCCGTACAACAGGAGATAAGGGACATTAATTTATTACAGCGGATAATGCTGGATTTTGTTAATGGTTTATATCTGTAGTAAAATTGCATATTTCAAATTATTAAGTTTCGTATATAAACATGTCATCGTTTATTATTTGTTTATTTCATCTCCTACTAAAAACTATCCTTACCTATTGGCTAACCTTCTACAATGAAACACGTGTGGCAATTATTTAATATAAAATACGATTTATGTAAATCCTAAGTCTGTATTCTGTTAAAAATCATATTAATTACCATTAGCAACATTCAAATATTATCAAGCAGTGATTATTTTCAGTTATATGTACAAATCAACATTTTAATTTGTTAAAAAATCTTCATGTTAATCACCGAAAGATGAAATTTTTTTCTGGTTTTTGCCTTGAATACGAGTAGAGTTATAAAAAATCTTTTTTTTTTATTTAATAACAAAACCTACTGTGTGGATAATGGAGTAATTCCGTCGTTATATTAATATCTCGAAAAAAAGTCGCACTCACCTGCTCTTTCCAACGCGGATTGTTCCACATGGTCAATTTAACATACGAGCTAATTTACATACATTATTGACTGCTATTATGTTATAAATTATTTTATACAGTGTTTCGAAATTCAGTTCATGTCGATTTATGGACATGTCTCTTTGTAAGCTTATCGTATGCCCATTAATTATATGACATAATTTTGATCGAAATGCTTAATAATTCGTTTTCAACACCATTTTAGTTTGTAGCTGGAATAATTTTTTAATGATTGATTTTTTTTGTTTCAGCAGTGAAGCCGTAAATGTGCACTGATAAGCATTTATTAGTTTGGTAAACGTATGTTAATATCCATTTGTATGTATCTCCGAGTTAAATTGAATTCAGGACTGGCGAAGAAGAACTTTAAAGAACAATAATGAAAGATTTAATTATGGCATTAACACGAGCAGAGGTAACAAAATTTACATTTAACTATGCTTATTAAAACTAGATGATTATCTTTTTGGGGATTAAAGTAACAAAACAGTATATAAAAGTGCTTTGTTTCTTTCACCTTTACGTTAATTTAACACAACTGTTTCTATACAATCAGCTTTAGGAGAATAAATAAATTCATTTGTAACTCCGTAGTAGAGAGGTAACCCAGCTCACTTCTCTTTCGGGATCTTGGGTTCGATCGGCCGCCGAAGAACTCAGGCCTTTTACAGAGGCAAAAATTAATCCTAATGTATTAGAACACTTTGTGTGTGTCCATTTTCTCCAAATGTGTAGCCCGCATAAATTCATCTGTGGTGTTTAATAGAAATAGAATAGAAATAGAAATAGAAATAGAAATATTTATTTACCATGTAGAATACAAACACTGTACATATGACTAGTCAGGTATAGAACAGTCGTATCTAAGTATAAAATAACAATAAAATAGGTCAGATTAGTTTAAATGTATGTTATAGATTAAATTTATATAGTATAAAAATATAGTATGGTATAAAACGTTACAGGCAGCTTAAAATATATAAAAATTTATAGTCCTAATTAAAAATTATTAAATAAATAAATAATCGTATGTGCAAAAATAAATAATTAATCATATGTACAAAAATATATAACACATGATATTATTTCTACATTCGTTAAGCTAGGAACTCATCAATGTTATAGAAAGCATTTTCTATAAAATACTTTTTTAATTGCATCTTATATTTTGATAAATGTGGATTCCTAATAATATCAGGGAAGCAATTGCCATTATAGTAAAGTGATTCTTTAAATTTGGCCGTTTTATGCCGTGGAACTACTAGACACTGCAAGTTTGTTTTCACGTATATTAAACACTTATATATGTAGATACAGGGAACGGTTAGAATTTTGTTTCTAATGAACGTGCTCCTGCAACTTTCTCTATAATTTAAATTAAATAACCATCTTATAATCATTTTTTGTGCCATAAAGGTTCTGTAAAGTTGGCCAGACCCTCCCCAGATACCGATATTTAATGATAAGTGAAAGTATGCTAGAGGATAATAGACATCCATAAGTCGCTCCTCACTCAGATTGTCTTTTAATTACATTATTGTATAATATGCTTTAATTAATTTGCTGCAAATATGATTTAGTCTGTAATTCCCATGACAGTGCACTGTTTATATGAGTACCTAAGAATTTTGATGCGGTGCCTACTGGAAACGGATTTAATGAGATAATTTTTCTTGGATTGAAAGTTAGAAATACCGTTTTTTTCTCATTTAGTACTAACTTGTGGAACGATAGAATGAATGAATAGTATTTATTTATCTAAAGATAATACATTACATGATCCTGTAGATATAATATTGGCACTAAGTTAGTTAGATTACAATAATATACAAATAGTTTTACACATATTCGAACAGCACCAATTTTCAAAGACATACTTTACACTATTCGTATATACTATACATATGCTTAACCTTTACATATTCTTTTTCACGTACTTAATAAGTTTTGATTTGAATATGCCAATATTATTAATAGTCTTCAGGTCATTGGGTAAAGAGTTATACTCAATGATACCTTTATGAAATAAACTATTATAAGTGTGAGTTTTAGTTGTTCTATTTACGTAACAGTTGTCTTTGTTTCTAGTATTGTAGTTATGGACTTCATTTACACTCACTATCCTTGAGGACAAATATTCAGGTACCATCTTATTCAAAGTTTTATAAACAAATAACATTGTTTGAATACACATATTCTTTTTCATATCAAGCCAGCCTAATACTTCCAACATTATATTAATGCTTGTATATCGATTTACACCTAAGATTATACGCATAGCTTTATTTTGTAGAATCTGCAGCCTGTAGCAATTTACTTGGGATACATATATAGTAACTAATGAACAGTAGGTAAAATGGGGTAGAATAATACTGTTGTATAATGTAACTTTTGTGTTTATGGAAATGTGTATACTAATTCTATAAAAGTATACTATTTTTTTTACCAATTTTTTTAGAAATATAATCCACATGGTTCTTAAATTTTAAATTCCTATCTATTAATAACCCCAATTATTTAATTTCATCTTGAAAATCCAAATCCTTATTTCCAATTTTGACTTTGATTTGTAATTCACAAAAATTTTTATATGCCCAATCGGATCCAATAAACATACACTTTGATTTTGTTTCGTTTACTTTTAGCCTATTTGAATTAAATTTGTCAGTAAGTCTCTTTAAATCTTCATTAACCGTGACAATCAAAGTTTCATAATTTTTGTGACTAAAATAGATTAGGGTAACATCTGCAAAGAGATGTACTTTACAATTTATTAAAACTTTATATAAATCATTAATATACAGAATAAATAACAGGGGATCAAGGACACTCCCTTGTGGGACTCCATTGTTGTTATAGTGGCTTTCAGAATATCGATCTGCATATTTAGTCTTTTGGCATCTAAATGATAAGTAACTTTCCAACCACATTAAAGTTGTGCCAGAAAATCCATACTTTTTTAGTTTTAGGATTAGAGTATGTCAATCAATTGTCTCAAAAGCTCTCTTTAGGTCTATGAAGACCGCACATATACCAAGTCCATGATTTATGTCCTCCTTCCAATCAGATATTACACACTGTAACGCTGTTTCGCAAGAGTGTTTGTCCCTGATCGTGACTGATATGTACAGAGCAAATCGTTACATTTTACATATTCTAATATTTGATTGTATACTACAAGTTCTAATTGTTTCTCACAGAATGGTAACATATTGATGGGACGCATCTCGTGTCCTAAATTTGTATTAGGTACTTTTGGAACTGGAATAATAATGGATGTTTTAAATCTATCAGGCACAATACCTTTTTCTAAACTAAGGTTAATTAAATTCCCTAAGGGATATCCTATGACATGCAAGAGTTTTTTAATTAATTTTAAATCTATCTCGTCTATGCTTCCGTTTTTACTTTGACTGAAGATAATTTCTTTCAACTCCTTTATTGATACCTGTTTAAATACAGTAAAAGAAGAGGAACATAGTGGTACAGTGTTTGTTAATAAAGGTTCATCATTAATATTGTTATCAAAGACAGATACAATTGATTCAATACTTTCAACATAATAATTATTTAACACTTTGGTAATGTCACTTGGTCTATGATAGTATGCATCATCACAAACAATTCCACCTATTTTTTGCTTTTTTACATCCCAATCTGTATTTTAAATTAGACCACATTCATTTTGAATTATTTTTATTTTTGTCTATTGTATCATGATAAAAAATTTGTTTTGAATTATCTATAGTTCTCGTTACTAAATTCCGACATTTTTTATACGCTACCCAGTCCTCATTATTACTAGTCCATTTATATTTATTATATGCGTTATTTTTGTTTTTAATAGCCTCTCTACAGTCATAATTCATCCATTTTTTATTTAACTTTATTCTGGTTTCTCTTAGGGGTGAAACTATATCTAATGTTATTATTAAACTATCAAAAAAGAGTATCAGTTACTTCATTTATATTCGTACTGCTGTTTCTATTACACCAATCATTCATTTCATCTACAACACTATTTATGACTTTTAGAAGATCATCACTATTTGTAGCAGATACAGAAATAGTTGTGTTATCCGTATACATAACTGTAAGACCATTCTTTATATGAAGAGGAAAATCATTTATATATACGGTAAATAATAAAGGCCCCAGTATTGATCATAGCATAACATCATGCGTATTGGATTCGACCTAGTTATATATCACTATGAATTCTCTGTTTTCCATGTATGAAATTAACCAGATTAACAAATTCTCTCTTATTTCAATATGTTTTAGCTTACTAAAAATATATCTTTATTCACGGAGTCAAATGCCCTTGAGAGATCAAATAGGATTTATACTACATACTTATAAATTTAGCGGTAAACAATATTAAACAATTTTGCCGTTACACTTTCTATAGATCTCCCTGGCCTGAATCTATAATCGTACTCAGTAAGGATATCATATTTATCTAGATAAATCACTATTATATAATAACAATAATAATACGTCTTTATTGTATGAAAAATTGTTGTACAATTTTTGTTACAAAAAACGAAGTCTAGTCTATGGCTACTCAACTTAACCTAACAATTAAAATATACAACAAAAAAAGTAAAAATTAGAATTACAATTTTAGAAAGAAAAAAATAATAAATGTTTAGCCTGATCAGCAAAAAAAATAATAGGTTAGGTTAGGTTTGTTGTGAGTGGGTCTCAGTAGACCCTCCACTGCGGCCATCAGAAGGCCTATTGTGGCTCACGCCTAATTATATTTCACCCAATAAGTTCAGTCTCTTAATGAAACTGATAACTTTATTGGGTGAGAATGTGTCCAGATCCTCTGGCAGCAGTTACCTTTTGCCAAATATTGAGAATCGGATCCTCTCCACAGCGGGACAGGTGCATAAGATGTGGTCTGCCTTCACATCATCCTCAAGGCATAAACAGTACTTGGCGTTTTCCGCTAGGCCGAGTTTATGCAGATGATAGTTTAGTCGGCAGTGCCTGGTATATAGGCCTGTTAGAGTTTTCAGGTTTACCCTTTTTAACTCTAAAAGTTTCTTAGCTCTTGATTTCAAAGGGTATTTTATGAACGTCTTCGAATGAACTAATCCTGGTAACTCTTGCCAATACTGGAGAGTTTTCCTTTTGGCCCAGGTTGAGATAGCCATCTTGGCAGTACTTGAGGATATGCCAAGTATTGGTTCTGGTCCAATGAATCATGATCCCGCTCCTTCTCTGGCTAAGGAGTCCGTTATTTCGTTACCTTCCATATCAGAGTGGCCGGGTGTCTAGACCAGAGTCACTTTGTTGTTATTGCTCAAACGATTTAGAGCTTTCTGACAATTCCATACCGTTTTGAAGTTACACCGGTAGGAGCCAAGAGCTTTTATAGGTGCTTGGCTATCTGAGAAAATTTTTATTGATCTGCGTGTAAGATGCATATATTCCAGCCTTCGTACACACAGTTCAATGGCATGAACCTTAGCCTAAAAAACAGTTGCATGAGTACCTAGGCTTGAGAATATCTTCACCCTTGGTCTGTAGCTATGTACTCCGGCTCCTGTTTCCTCGGGAGTTTTGGAGCCGTCTGTAAACCAGCAACTGTCTGCCTTTAGTAGGTCGGCTTTATTCCGATCCCACTCATCTCTTTCTGGAGAAAGGATGTTGAAGGTCAGCTCGTAGTTGGTCATGGTAGGCATAGTATCCGTGGGCATTCCCAGGATGCTGTGATTCTCTATGTCATCCAGCAATCTGTTCCGCTCCATGATACTAGTCTGCGGCATATTAATGGCCGCTTGTTGCAGTCTGTAGGTTGCCCACCTGGCCTATCTCTCCAGATATATATGAAGAGGGGGTAAGTCCAGGAGGCTTTCCATTGCAGCTGACGGTGTGGTGCTAATTGCTCCCATTACGGTCATGTATGCTAATCTCTGCGGTCCAGAGAGTTTGGATTTGATCGTCCGTTGTGATCCTTTCGGCCACCAAACAATGGATCCGTATGTTATCATTGGTCTGATGACCGCGATATAGATCCAGTAAATTTGTTGAGGACTCATGCTCCAGGATTTGCCACAAATACGACGGCATGTCCATAAGGACAGCTTTGCTTTGTGAATTACCTTTTCCAGATGGGAGTTTCAATTAAGTGATCTATCCAGAGTGTTTTCTAGATATTTTACCTCCGTAAATGGAATAGTTTCACCCATCAAGGTGGGAGGTCTGAAGTCCTCCAGTTTCCTTTTGCATATCAAGAAGTCCGATTATGGATAGTAAACTTGATAACAGGACACTCTCCTCTAAATAAGTGCTTTTATACAATGAGGGTGAAAGATGATTCTATTTTCTGATGTACAGGTTAGAGGAAGAAACATTTATTCATGTTTTAGGTACTTGTGCACCTTTGGGGCATTAAGATATAGACGTCTCGAAAGGTAATTTATAGAGCTGAATGAGGCACATTTAATCATGTGAATTCGATTGAAACAGGAAACAAAACTCGACTGTATTATTACAACCAAAAGTGGTAGTTAAACAAGCGCGATTCATCAACAAAAGCATAATGACGGTTTTCTCTTCTGAAGAATCGGTAAAAGTGATACTGGAACATCAGAAGACAGCCACATCAAACTGGTTCACAAATACTTAGTGACCTCAGTTTTTCAAAGTATTGCAATCTTTTCCCCTACGGACATACATGGAGAATTAAAAAAAAAAATAATTTTTAACTCAGACGGAGGTCAACATTTTATATCCTCCTGCGAACAGTCCTGATCTAGCACATGTGGATTATTTCTCTGTATTAAAACAGTTAAAAGGGCATGTATCAATTCTGTACCTTTTAGTGTTAAAAACTGAATCACCCTGTATTGACTTTGTTCGCTATTAGAGATATTTCTTTGGACAATTTTTATTAACTGCGTTAATAGTATAAATTTTACTTTCTCATCCCTCAAAGTGAGGAAGTTATGTATTCGTGAAAAAATTGTTGAAATTTTTATTGCATTTCTGGACGAATCTCGACGAATTCTGACAGAAAAAAGTTTCTGTCTGTGTGTCTGTCTGTCTGGTTCGCGACAGCAGCTACAGTTTTAGAGATAAAGCTTTCAATTTTGGTACACACATTCTAGAGGTCAAGGAAGAGATTGAGTTCGTTGATAAGCAAAATCGGTTCCAATTTTTGAAACGTTAAAAAATGTGACTTTTTTGAAACATCAAAATGACTTTTTTGAAACGTCATAAAATGTGACTTTTTTGAAACGTCAAAAATTACTTTTATTATAAACTCCACCACAAGTCGAGTTTTACTAGGGTGAGGAAGTTCTGATCCCCAAGTAATTGGCAGCGGTTTACTTTTTAGTACGACTAAGAAAAGTAAGTTTTTAATGTTTTTTTATTTATTTTTTTATTTTTTCGTGACAAGAATTCACCTTTTCCATTTACCATAAGAGGAAGTTGGTG
This sequence comes from Rhamnusium bicolor, assembly GCA_029963845.1. Taxonomy (NCBI): domain Eukaryota; kingdom Metazoa; phylum Arthropoda; class Insecta; order Coleoptera; family Cerambycidae; genus Rhamnusium; species Rhamnusium bicolor. Next base: position 332,618 of record JANEYF010004321.1, on the reverse strand, counting down.
GATTTTGGCTGGACGTGGGTGAGGAATAATATAGATATAGATATAAATATAGATATAGATAAGGCAGACACATAGCTCTGCGGTTAAAATTCGGTTTCCAAAAAAATGTTCAAACCATAATTTTCATATAACAAAAACGCATTTTTTGAACACCGAAATTTGGAAATAAAAACATGTTTTTTTTTTACCTTTGGTCCTCTAGCCGCCGTATATTGGATAACTCATATCCAGGATATTTTTTATGAGTTTCAAGGAAAAATTGAATATCTGTAATCCTATTAAAATTAGCTATTTGGAATATATTTAAAATCCTAGATAACACTTTCTAACCCATCCTAATACCAACACTTCGTAGCCTTCTTATTTCTCTATATAGTTTGTTTCATGGATGTAGGAACATACACATATTATGCTTTATAAACTTTTAGGATGTAAGAAATAATTGACTGTATCAAAAATTGGTCCGCTGAATAAGAATCTACTCTTAGTAGCAGGCACCTTAATAGTAGGTGACACAGCGAAGTTCAATCTGATGTGTCCCCACATGTATAATTACAGCTTATGAGAGACCTGGTTCGGATAAACAAGTTTAATGCAATTATTCTAGACTAGAACAGTAGAAAATGTAAACCACAATAGGCTTTTAAAAATCTAATCTTCTTTATTTTAGTTTACCTTTACAATTATTATCATAAATTTAGCCCCATTAGAACTCTGTTTAAAATGTGACCTAATTAATAAGCTGTACTATTTATTGCCCACACAATTTTTGGTTTTTGTACACGTCTATGTCTATTTTTGCAAAATACAATGATTTTTTTATCTGAGGAATATTATATTTGAGTCAACATCTGAATCATTAAATCAGTAATGCATATACTGTGGGACGTGACGCAACAAGAACCACAGGAAATTTGAATTAAATTTTCAATTCAAATTCATACTTAAAATTAAATTTTAGCCATACATTTTAAAAATAAATGGTTGATTTAGAAATAAAATGAATCAAATTTTCAATAAAAACAGAGAAAAGGATTTCTCAGACTAAATTTTTATGAATCAACATTTGATTTAATAAAGAAGTAGATTCAGCTACTAAAATGTTAACAAATTATTTTTACTTATTTGCAAAAATGTCTCTTTAAAAAAACAAATACACAATCACTGTTGTGGCAGGCGTAAATTACAATGTTTGTAAATCATATTTTAAAAAATCTGACATATTGCTTAATATTTATACATTTCTAGAGAGAAATAAATAAAACAATAAAATATTAAACTAATTATTGTGTATTACATAAGCATTTTCGCAAAGATTGTTTGCTGTGTTAAAAATATTTATTGAATATTAATGAAATTTTGCATAATTATTGTTGGAGATATATTTATTTAACAGTACGAAAATTTAGAGTACGTTACTTGCATTATTTTTCATTTTACAACAAGTTTTGCTCCTAAATTTTCTATACGCTCGCGTTGCGATAATGAACATTTGCCATTTTACAAATAATTATTCAATCTTGACTAAATTTATGTACTTATTTGAGACATATTGGCCTAACGTTTCTGAAAGTTTTAGCCTTCAAGTTCAATTTATTCAATTATACCGTTTTCCCAGATTTTCTGCGCGTTCGTCGCAAAGATCGTTTGCTGAAAATATATTTGTTAAAAATATTCATTGAATCATGATGAAATTTTATGTAATTATTTGAAATATATTTCTCGTTTTACAGATATTTTTCCCCCGAAAAAATTCTTATTTTTACAACGTATTCGTTATCAGCGACCCCAAAAACCCCTAGGTAATATTTTCCCGTCGAAAATCTTTAAAATATACAAAATTTCCAAAATTAGGGTTCCAAAAATTTATTCCGACCGCTGGAATGTTTTAAAAAGGGTTTATTGAAATTGGTTCCGAAGATATGACGATTTTCGGTTTTATGAACTCGACTAAAGCACAAGTTATCTTGATCGTTGGAAGTGATATGATAACTCTATGATAAGTCTATTATTTACTGTGTTTTATGCAAGATACAATTAGCCGAAATTGTTAGTTTCTAAAGATAATTTTGTCTGCATGAAAGTGATTACTTTTTCTTAGTTTATTATTTTTAATAGATTTTGTTTGACTAGGAAAAGTCTACCATGGATCCAATTGACAGGTTGCGGTAATTTCGCAATTTGCAATTATTTTGATTCTGATGACTAAGACACACCAAATCCTCTTGGTAAATTTTTAATAATAATGTTGGCCTTGCATATTGCCACTATCTCTAATGGATCAGTTTTGATTGTAATTTCAAATGCAACTAATATTGCCAAATATTTTCTATAAGAATACTATGGCCTTTATTACTTCCTCGCCCTTCAAAGTGAAGAAGTTATGTATTCAAGAAAAAAATTTGGAAATTTTTTTTTTGCATTTCTGGATGAATCTCAACGAATCATGACGATACACAAAATTTCAGACAGACAAAATTTTCTGTCCGTGTGTCTGTCTGTGTAGTTCGCGATAGCAGCTACAGTTTTTGAGGTAAAGCTTTCAAATTTGGTACACACATTCTAGAGGTCAAGGATGAGATTGAGGTCGTTGATGAGCAAAATCGGTATCAATGTCTAAAAAAAAATATTAATGACATTCCATCAATGTGACTTTTTTGAAACGTCAAAATGTGGCTTTTTTTGAAACGTCAAAAATGTGACTTTTTGAAGCGTCAAAAATTACTTTTATTATAAACCACCACACCACTACGGTGAGGAAGTTCTGATACCCAAGTAATAATTGGCAGCGGTTTTCATGGTTTAACTTAACAAATTTTTTTTATAACAAGAGAATATTTAAATAAATAAATAATTATTTAATAGTAATCAAATAACAAAACAAAACTGATGTACACTAATACAAACAAATTTAAATGCAGATAATAAAAGAAACACTTGTTTATTAATTAATAATAGTAATTAAATTTAAACTGCAAATTTTGAAGATGAAATGGTCTTTTACACAGTTATAAAACAAAAACACGAGAGAAGCTTTTCATTCGAAGCATGAAAAGTCTCCGTTAGAACAATTATTCAAGAATAAATTTATTAAATATTGATTGTATCGGAAAAATGTATGTAATTCAAAAGATATGACTTAGAAAATCGTACACTTTCTGTTTCAAATGTATTTTCGAAAAATTAATATTTTGGAAAATACTACCATAAAATAATTTTATCTTTATACCCAAAAATTTGGGTTGCCTTGGCAATATCATTCTAGCATGTCTTAAAATTTTGCAGATTGATTGAGTTCTCAATCTTTTTTGACATGTTATTATGTTATCTGCTTCTTTTACCTCTTAGTGTTTTTCACACCATCTATGTAGAATTGTGTTTTTGGTTTAATTGAGAATAAATAATATTTATTATAAATATCAAAATGTAAATTTTTTGAATAATTTATTCTAAAATTATTCCAGCTAATGTCAACATAATATAATTATCTTTAATTTAATCACATTGTTACTGTAAAAAAAAACTATTAATTTTAAGTGCCTAATCTATTTTCGTTTGGTACTTGCGCATTCGCCATTCCCAAGAATATTTAAATATTTGTATATTTCTAGCCGACAGTATTATTCATCCATTTATTATTTACATACATCTAGCCGATAAGTCCCACAAAGTACTGCTGTCAAGATTTATAAATATATTTTATCTATTAACCATTTTTAGAGAACATTATTTTGTAAATATTTCTTATTAAATTATTTATTTTGGTGGTCCAACATGTTTATGTTATTGTGTTTGCTTTTTGACTATTTTCATACATAGTTCACTTATCAATCTTTGTATCGATCACAAAATAAAACTTACATAAATAAGAAAATATAATAATTATGAAAACCTCAATTTGCAATCCATAGCTCTTGCACACCTGCTAACCATTATATTTAATTTAATTTTAAAAACGTCCAAATTTCTAAGCATATGGAAAGTTTCACGACTCTGTCCTGTTTTTAAAAATGGGATGACGTTTACAACTCTCGACCTGTTATATATATGATCATGTAAAAAATATAATTGATGTAAATCTACACAGATTCACGAATGCTAGATCAACTACAACTAATTTGGTGTGTATAACGCAATACATCTCAGACATATTAGATAATTAAGGCCAAGTTGATGTTGTTAATACGAATTTCTTCAAGGCCTTTGATCTCCTAGACCATACAATTTTAATAAATCGCTGAGACCAATATGAAATGTCATCAGATGTCATAAATGCATTTTGAGCTTATCTCTACGTGCAGTATCATGGCTATAAGTCTAAGAATATAGATGTACTGTCAGGAGTCCCGCAAGGCTCCATCCTTGGTCCTATTAATATTTTTATAGATGACATCATATTCTCAATGCATTCTGACGATATGAAATTTTATTCTAAAATCGACTCATATAATGACTGCGCTCGGCCACAGGATATATTAAAACAAGTTAATGATTCGTGTATTGCCAATAATCTACCTCTTAACATTAAGAAATGCAATGTGATGTCGTTCAGTAGGCAACCAAATCCTCTAGTCTTTGCTTATCAAATAGACAATGTGTGCTTGGCTCGTCCCTGTTTTACAAAAGATCTTGGAATTATATTTAATAGTAAACTGTCTTTTAATGAGCATGTTATCGTAACACTAAAAGTAGCCTATAAAAATCTTGGATTTGTAATAAGAAATAGTAATGATTTTGCTGACCCTAGCACAGTGATACTCTTGTATAACGCATTCATAAGGTCACACCTGGAATATGCCTCCATAGTATGGTGTCCAATATATGCTGCATATATGGACAATATCGAAAACATTCAACGGTAATTTCTCAAGAATATGTATTTTAAGGATAATGGAATTTACCCGACTATTGGTTTTCCCCATGATGTGCTCTTAAATTTATATAATTTTGTGTCACTGAAGGAAAGAAGATCCATGCACTCTATCATTTTTCTGCACAAGATAATTAAATATTATTTTGATTGTCCACAAATTCTCCAACACCTTGACTTTATGTACCAAGATTAGCTTCGCCTTCTCCTGAAACATTTCATCTACCACTCCTCGAACTAACTTATTAAAAGCATCGCCACTGTTTCAAGTTTGCTCTAATTATTGAGAGGTTGAAGACAACATTGACATCTTTAATTGTAATACACACACAATAGACCACTTCAACACAGCTTTCCTGCAGCTACATGCTCCGCCACATCCTTTTTTGCAATTGTATGAAATGAATTTCAATTCTTGCATGCAAAGTAGTTAGTAATTTGTAAAATTTGAAAAAATGCTTTTCTTAAAACTATCGAATTCACACATAACTTTCCGTAAAATTTAGTAGGCTGTGGTTTAAAACAAATAATAAGCACTGTATGGTTAGTTGACAGATGTTCAATAAATAGTAGTGGCATTATTGTAAACTGTTTAAGAATACTTATTATTACTGTTCAAGAGTGTAATTATTGCAAAATGGCGCACAAATTCTCAAATGAAGACAAATTTGATATGTTAGAATGTTATTTTAAAGTAAATAGAAATTCGCAAAATGCATCGGCTTCCTATCTAGAAACATTTCTGGAGAGAATGCAACCACATAGAATAGTTTTTGGAAGAATTATAAGCAATTTTTTAAATTACTGGAGTTTTGAGAATGTTGACCACATAAATAATATTCTCGAAGCTGTTAACAATAATCCCCGCATATCAGTGCGACAAATTGCAGGCGAAACAAATATTCCTCAGGCAACTATACACAAGACAATAAAGCAAAGGAAATATCATCCGTACAAATCTACGATTGTCCAAGCTTTAAACAATAATGATTTAGTAGAAGACTTGAATTTTGTCGTTGATTTTATCAGAAATGCGAAGAACAATCTGAGTTTCAATCGAGAGTTATATGGACTAAAAAAGTCGTTTTACAAATTGTGGAGTCTTTAAGTTTAAGCACAATTATCACCACTGGGCCACAGAAAATCCGCATAAAACTGCGCCAAGAAAATTCCAAACTAGGTTTATATTCAATGTTTGGTGCGGCATGATTAAAAAAATTTTCTCTACATCGATTATATTCATGTATTTTAACGGAAAATTAATATTATTTAAACATGTCAAACTGGTAACCTTAATGTTACTGTTATTTTTTTATTATGGACCAACCATTAGGTATATCCATGAAATCAAAATAACTTTTTGATTTTACATGGCCTACTATTTTGTTTTGTTAAGTAATTTCTTAAATTAGTTCCTTGAAAAACAAATATTCCACGGCATGTAATACATCATTTGAAAGCTCTTTTAAGCGCAATATGAATAACGAAAAATCCAATATGGCTGCCATAAGGAAAACAAAAGTTACCTCGGATAACTCGAAAACAAATGAAATCGAACTTTGGTTTCTACACCAAAATATTAGTCCCCAAAAAGTGTTCTGCTAATGTAAAAGTCTAAAACCTGTCTGATCAAGGATTACTTGGCTACAGCCAAAAAGAGAAATCACAAAATTTTCATTTTTTTTTTGGAAAATGCCAAAAACGGTTTCAGTTTGCCGTGATTTTTTAACGGATTTGGAATCAGCATAAAATTTGCTAAAAATTATCCCATTTAACCGACCTTGTAGCTATTATGGTTTCCGACATCACAATAATGGGAATCGAATTTGGGACACACGGTATATGGAAAATGCTGATGAGGTATTTTAGTAATCCCAATTGAATGGATCGACCAAACATGGTCCACTGCCAGTTCTCTTAATTGACTCATCTTGCCTGCCATGAGCAGCCTAGGGAAATGTTTATTTTTTAGAATAATGGAAATATTTGTAAAGTATAAAAGTAATATTCTTTTATTATTTGAGAAAATTTGTACATTTTTTTAACTTTTTGTTCTTGAATTATGCTCTGTACCACTGGCGGTTCTTCTATAGGGCCATTTGGTCAAAGACCTCCCACATACAAATAAAAAAATAGAGCTATTCATTTTCTGAAGTTTAAAAATATGTAATATATATATTTTTAATATTCTTAAAAAACATATTAAAGTTTCTAGGTCATTCTATGCACAATACTATTCCAATATCTAGATCATTACATTATTCATTTATAGAATTTAAAAATCTTGGGTCAATCTACAACGTGTCCTCAAAACTAGCTACGGACCAAATTTACAACGAATTAAAGTAAGATAGACTTATTCGCGAATCGTCAGAAAACAAAAGAGACAGAAAACACTGGCGGGGACAATGTCCCTGACGACCCTGACACGGTAACGTACGAAGTTTAGTAGAGCAGTCGCCACTCGCCAGTCGACAGTCTTAATGATGACTACGTACGCGTTGGTCGGTAAATTCTGTCGCGTTGTTTTTAATGTTTTTATTTGTGAACATTTTATTAGTAAATCTCTATTTGTCATGAAATTAAGTAAAACAGTGTTTTTGGTGTTTACTATTAAATATGAGTGTTATACAAAATATATTAAAACTGAAAGATGGACATAAGGTGGGTTATGAAGACCGAGTGAAATTCAAAGGTGGTGGCCGTCCAAAACCTAATATGATGATAAAGCAAACATCTCTTGATAAGAAAAAAAGAAGTTAATAGGTATTTTTAATTAAAAAAGTTATCCTTCAGCAAATTTTATTCATTGTTACGCTCATCAACTAAATTTAATTTTACAAAAAGTATCAAGTCAGGATAAAAGCATAAAAATTTTTTTTGCTAATTTACATAGCTTTTCTTCATTCTTTGGAAAATCGCCAAAAAGAACAGCCGTGTTAGATAATGTTGTTAAGGTGAGATTACCTAAAGCGGCTCCAACACGATGGAATTTTAATACAAAGTGCATAGAGACTGTTTATATCTATCGAACAGAATTATTAGATTGTTTAGAAAAAATCATTTTTAATGAATCAGAAAACAACACTCTAAACCAAGCTATTGGTTTAAAAAACTACTTACAAAATGAACATTTTCTTTACTGGTTAAATTTTTTTCATTTAGTTATGCCTCATTGTGATTGTTCAATCAATTACAAAAATGTAATATCGATGTCATAACAGTAAATAAGTGTATTGGCGTTTTTAATAGTAAAATTGAAGACATCAGAAATAAAATTTTGAATAACTATTTGAAGGAGACATCCATGCAGTCTGCCCAGAGATGTAAAACGAAAGAATCAAAAAGGAGAATTTCATTAGAAGTTTGTGATATATTTACAACTGAGATTAAAAACAGGTTTGGCTTCAGTAATCGTTTAGCAGTGTCTCAGTTATTTCATGCAGATCGATTTAAAGATTATAAAAAAAGCTTTCCTCAAGATATGTTTAAATTAGTTAAAATGGAATATCCAGTCATAAATCATTTGAAACTTAAAACTGAATTAGAAGTATTATATAGCCGAGAAGATTTTTCCAGTAGTGAAGGTGCAGTTGCTTTCTTACAGCTTTTTATTAACAATAATTTGTACGATACTTTTTCTGAAAGTGTCAAACTGTTAAAAATCTTGTGTACTCTCCCTATGACTACCGTCGAAAGTGAACGTTGTTTTTCCACCTTAAAAAGAATAAAGACATTTTTAAGAAATACCATGGGTCAGGAAAGGTTATCTTCTTTAGCTATGCTTACCATAGAAAGGGCAATAATAAAGAAGATAAAATACTTTAATGAAAAAGTAATTGACCACTTCGCATCTCAAAAAGACCGGAGGATCGACTTGGAATTTAAATCACTTTAAAAGGTAGGTAATACAGTAAACTTTTCTAATTGACCTCCCTATCTCTTGACCCACGAACCGCCGTTGCTCTGTACATACACAGTGAAATATCCTCTCCAATTAAGCACCCCTATATCATGATTCCCATTCGGTGGTTGTGACAATATTATCCTTATTATGATTACATTAATTACTCCGTAAATTGTACATTTAGCTGATGAAATAGAACTAATGTTTAGATTACTTGTTAAAATATTGGAAAAATTATTTGTTAAAATTAAAAAAACTTTTTCTGTGGTGTAAAATGTAACTTGGAGTTTCTTAACCAGATATCAAATGAAATTATTGAAATTTTCTAATAAGGGTTATAAATAATCCAGTTTTAATAAATTTGCATTCTTATGGCAGGAGTTCTGTAAAGTTGCGCCTTTGATGCTTTTACTGTTAATTAACTAATAAAGTAATATAGACTATTAACCTGTCAGAAGAAAATTGTATGGTAGTGTATGTAAGATCAACTCCAGACAATTAACCTCCTATCCATAAAGTAAATAGCAAACATAGCAAACATTTATAAGCGTTTCCAATTTGTATAAGTTAACAAACGACAATTGATTTCATATCAGGCATCTAATTAACTCGAGTAATAGCAACATTCAATTAATTTGCATTGAATTGAATGCAACACAAACGCAGTCCAACTTACAATGCCGGTGATTGTGTGCAATTGAGCGTAAGTATATAATAAATATATGCTAGTCTGTTATCATAAGTGTCAGCCATAAAGTAACGACTATTTTATTAAGTCGAGCGAAGCCAGCTTATCTGTCCGTCTGTTTGTGCGACGCGACGTGCAGATTGTTATATTCTAGGAGAGTTTGCTTCATAAATGCTATTCACACTTTGTAAAAATGTTTGAAATTTTAGGATTTCCAATAATATTTAATATGAAATAATAAATAATATAACTGCAACTTTTGGAAATATTGGTGTCGGAAGATCCTTACCATAAATCAACCGTTTAATTGAAATTGATAAGTTTAGGAATTCGTTTTATAAATTAAACTTCTCTAAGGTTAATTATGAAATTATCAATAGCGAAATTAATATAATTAATTGAGATGTCCGAAGAATCCAAGTAGTGCAATATGCTTGCTTACGATTAATATATGGTATTAGGCGTAGGCAACATATTTCACATACAGTCAATAAAATAGGCTGGTTAGACATGTCAAGGCGACGTTTACTACACTCTGCTTGTTTTTTTAAAAAAATTATAGAAAATAAAGCGCCTGGATATTTAAATAAAAAAATTACATATCGAACCGATGTTCACAATCTCAATTTACGGTATAAAGGTACACTAACACCACCCCCTCATACCACAGAGTTATTCAAAGCTTCTTTCTCATACCAAATTACAAAAATATACAACTCAATACCTCTGGATATAAAAAGTAAGTCTGTTATATCATTTAAGCATTCATATAAAAAACTGCTATTAGCTGAGCAAAATAACTCCTTCGCATAAAGACTAAGGTAACGATCAATAATTATAAGGTAGATTTTTCTTTTTTTTTTGGTAAAGGTTCGGTTCTGATGTATTTAGCTTGTCTAATATTTCTTTTGTTTTTTGTTTGTAAAAAGGTAAAAAATTATGTATTATTTTGTATATATACATTTATACTGTTTTATGTAGAATATAGATATATATCTTGATAAAGTTTACTCAACATAAGCTTAAGATGAAAAGCAGTAGTTATGCTCCCGCATAACCATCTGATCTTCGGCTTTTTTTCAACTTCTTTGTATTTTCGTCCGCAATAATTGTAAATCAGTTTATTGAAAATAAAGACTATTTATTATTATTATTATTATCATTAATTGAAATTGATAAGTTTAAGAATTCGTTTTATAAATTAAACTTCTCTAAGGTTAATTATGAAATTATCAATAGCGAAATTAATATAATTAATTGAGATGCTACATTATAATTTTCTGATGAATATAACAGGTAAGTGTGGTGAGTGTGGACGAGTTTACTTCATGTAGAACGATAAGAAAAGGAAAGTGACGGGTACTGCGGCTAGTAGTTGGATGAGTGACAACCAGACCAGCGAAAAAGAGCAGTCTCACTCCAGTCGTCTTGCGGCTTGTATATCAGCCTAAAACACAGAATATATGAATTCCTAGGTGAGAATTGTCTAATGGATATATCATTATTTATGGGGGATGTAAAGCAGACGGTCACTTGTCTATAAAACGTTAGACAAATAAAATATCCCTTCTCTTCGACAAATAAGAAGTTGGACAAAATTTATAGATTGGGGGTAGCTCGTTCAGTTAACATAAAATTTTTGAAAAAAATGTTACAAAATAAAAACTCGAAAGATTAATCAATAGTACGTCAAAAGAAAGTGTTCCTCGGAAAGTTTTTAACATTGTATAAAATCGTTTCTCATTCCCCACAATTGATCTACTTAACAAGGGATTAAATGTTGCATTACTAACCTCTGAAGGCATTCTACAGAAAATTGTTGAAGGCTTAAATCAATACCTTCCTGATTCCTCTAAAGGATTTGTTAAAGAATATTGGAGGAATCAAATCTTCACAAATATTGTCGCTAAAGTAAACGGAAAGTCAAAATCCACAAAGGATTGAAAAATTATCAAACGGTTGCGTGAAAAAGATTGTTTTCACTTAAAAGCTGATAAGATAATAAGGTTTTGGATAAAAAGGACTATTATAAAACGGTTGATAACCTGATTAGTAATGATTTTCTAGAAACTCATTACCAAAAATGATTACTGAAATAAGAAATGTCCTTAAATTCTTCAACAATCTTATTACTCAAACTTTAAATAGAAAGTTACATCTAATCCAAGTGTACATAGATTGTACTGCTTCCTACGATACATAAACTAAAAATGTCAATGCATGCTATTGCTTTAGCAATTAGATCACCAATTTATACCAATCAAAATGGTTAATAGAGGAGTTCGAAAGTTTACTCATTGCACCACCTAGTTTCTCTGTGATTAATTCCAATGATTTCATTAAGAACGTGAAAAATAGTCACGCAAGAAGTTGAAATTTTGACCTCCTTTGACGTTTGTTCATTGATTTGAGATGTTCGGATACCACAGACTTTGGACTAACTTGTGGTATAACAATAATTTTAACAAATTATGGTTACGGCCTTACTGTCCTGGTATTTTAATCGAAATGCCCTGATTTTCGTTCATGTGCGAGTTACTCACTTGACAAGGGCGCGGGCGAAGTGAAGAGTCTGTGGGTGTTCTTCAAGTAGGAAGGTGAGAGTAGCATAGCATTATCGTTAAATTATTAATTTAAGATATTTAATAAGTTTAGTGTAAAGCCCGTGGGCTAGTCGCCATATTTGCGCGTCCTTTTGATTCAACTAAATTCTTGAATTTGGATCGCCTAACTAGCTCTCGCCAATATCCATTTGGCATGATGACGGTCTCGGATGCTAGGGCCAGGCAGGACTATTGCCTTTTTACCCTAGTCATCGCTGTAGACCTGGACCGGCCTCGTGCAGGGCGGGTTAACTTACTTTACGAACGGCCCCACTCACAAATGTGAGCGGTGCCGAAGATTTCGGTCAACCTCCCTGGGTCCTGGCTGATGAACCCTGCTGGCTAGGGCCTCTTCTGGCGCTCTTCTGTCTTCGTCTTCTTTCTTCGCCAGCTTGTCACCCCCCGGGGGTAGTCATCTGTCTGTCAGGGACTGTGTGGATATTCTGTGACTTGGGATTGACTGCCAGTACACAAAGTGTCAATTGACACATTGTCATCTGGATCATCGGACAAGGTGAAGATGAACTGTGTAGCTCTAGGAGGTGAAGGCCTAAGTGCTTTCTTAGCACTTTCGTCCTTCACGGAGCCAGGGGGACAATGGGCACTGGTCGGTTTACTGACCGGCGCCCGCAAGGTTTGTGGGAGGGTGGTTGGTCGTGTCATGTCTTTTCAGTGGGTTTGGTCCATCTGTAAGGAAAGGATTAGTTATACTTACCCGTTATCCAGTAACTGTACCTTCGGCCTCTTGTGCCTCGGTGCGTCGGCCGGATCATAGGAGGTGGCCTCCCTGATCAGCGGGTTCCTGTGCTCCTCAGCTAAGGTGTACAGTTTCTTCGCTCTATCTCGGATGATTTCGGTGACTGGTGTGTACTCCAGGTCCCTGAAGATGTCAGCGTTTCTAACGTACCATGGCGCGCCCACCGCTGTCCTGATGGCCACGTTTTCCACGGCTTGGATCTTCTTCAGATAGGTCTTCGCTTGGTATCCCCATGCTACGGAGGCGTAGGTCAGCTGTGGTCTGATGAGTGCTTTGACTAGTAGAAGCTTGTTTCTCAGACTGAGCCTGCTCTGGTTCCCTACCATCGGGTAGATGAGAGCTCTCGTCCGCTTGGCCTTTACCACGATGGCTTCGGTGTTCTGTCTCCATGTCAGGCCTTTATCCATGATTACGCCAAGGTACTTGACGGAATCGTGCCATTGGATGTCCTCGCCGAACATGGAGACGTGTCCTGTGGGGGTTTCCTTGCGTCCTTTCCTGAAGAGAATCGTCTGGCTTTTCTCCGCGTTGACTGCGAATTTCCACTTAATACACCATTCTTCCAGAAGAGAGGCTGCCTCTTGGAGTCTTCTGGTGGCTGTTTCCGCTCTCCAGGATCTGGCCGTGACGGCCGTGTCGTCCGCGTAGAGTGCCATTGCGGTGCCTTCGGCCCTTGGGAGATCAGAGGTGAAGACAGCGAACAGATGGGGTGACAGCACAGAGCCTTGGGGGACTCCGGCTTCCATCGGTCGATACGTGGACACACAGTCCCTGATCTTCACTCGCATCTGTCTCCCGTGCAGGTATGATCTAACTAGTTTGACGAGTGCAATGGGATAACCCATACTCATCATTTTAGCTAGTAGACCATCGTGCCAGACCCTGTCGAAAGCCTTCGCAACGTCCAGGAGTAGTGCCGCCGTGACCTGTCTTTGGTTGAAACCTTTGGTGACTTCTTCGGTGATCCTGAGCACTTGGAGTTCCGTACTATGTCCTATCCTGTACGCGAACTGTTCATCCGGGATGATTTGGAGCTCTTCGGTTTCCTCTTCTATTCTTCTCAAGATGACGCGCTCGGCTACCTTGCTCACAGCTGAGAGTAGGCTGATGGGCCTGTAAGAGGAGGGAAAGAGTAGTTCCTTACCTGGCTTCGGGATGACTATGACGTCGGCCTTCTTCCATCTGTCCGGAAAGTATCTGAGCCTCAAGATCCCGTTGATGATATTCACCAGGGCTGCCACCCCTTTGCTGGGTAGCTTCTTGAGGGCGATGTTTCCGATCTTGTCACATCCAGGAGCTTTCCTCGGCTTTAAGCTCCTTAGAATCTCCTTGACCTCCTCTGGAGTGGTCGGACGGATGTGATCATCGTCTGGCAGGCGGAGCATCCGACGCACTCTGCGTTCCACGTCATCAACCCAGTCCTCGTCCTCATCATCGAGTTGATTTTCCCTACACTGCAGTTCCAAGCTGTCCGCGAATGCTTCGGCTTTTTCCTGGCAAGTGTAGACAATCCCATTCTCTCCGTGGATTGGAGACATTGGTTTCGGCCTGTTCCGCAGAGCACGCTGGGTGTTCCAGATGCTCCTGTCCTGTGGGTCCAGTGATTCCAGCTGACGCTGCCATCCTTCTTGACGGTTTTCCTGGAGGGCAGCTTTGACTCTCCTGTTCAGCGTGTTATACGCGTGCCTGTCCTCAGGGAGTCTAGTCCTTTGGGCCCTTTTCTTCGTCCTTCGTCTGTCCCTAATCAGCTGCCTGAGGTCCTCCGTGAGGTTTGCCATCGGCGTTGGTGCCCTTCTAGTCTCTGTCTCTGTAGTGCTTTCCTCCATCGCTTCCTGGATCTGGTTTTCCAGGGAGGTGATGGCCCTCTCCACATCTTCCTCGGATTCAATCCTGGGAATATGTGCAATGTTCCTTTGCAGTGCTGCACGGAACAATTCCCAGTCTGTCCTCCTTTTGACGAAGGTCCCAGTGTCCACATCATCCTTCTCTCCTAGGTCCAAGAAGATCGGATTATGCTCGGTGGAACCTTCCGTCCTGGTAGAGATTTCCGCATTGAGGGTCATCTCCTTCATTATAGCGATGTCCAGCACATCCGGTCGGTGGATCCCATTGTCGTGCGTCGGCTCGTCCGGTCCTAGTGCCTGCATGTTGCCAGCGTGTCGTCCCAGGAATCTCAGCAGATCTCGTCCTAGAGTGTTGGTGACTCTGCTGTTCCATTCCTGTGACTTGGCGTTCAGGTCCCCTATGGCAAGCACCTGAGTCTGGTCCTGGAATATTGCATCCAGGTCCATGTCCAGGATCCGGCATCGGGGCGGTTGATAACAGGATACCACTTGAATTTCGCCATTTCGTGCCGTTGACACTACTACGGCGGTGGCTTCCAGGTTTTCCATGTCCGGCAGCACGATTGGATGGTGGTCGATCGACTTCTTTACCAGCAGGGCTACTCCTCTCATCGGCCTTGGTCCAGCGTAGTCCTTCCTGTAGACATGGTAGCCAGGGAAGTTGGCTGGCTTCAACGGCGTCATCTTCGTTTCCTGTAGTGCCAACACGTCTATGTCGTACCGGGCTAGGAGTTCCTCCACTTCAAGTTTTCTTCCTTGTAGCCCGTTAACGTTCCATGAGGCGATCTGCAGGAAGTTCGGCTTCACCTGAAAAGACATTACAGATTAGTAAAGCCAGGCATTTGTGCAAAAAATGCGCTCATTGCTGAGCACATTTGCTGCATCTGTTTGAGCACCGCGGTGAGGTTTTGGGCCTCCACGGGTGCTCGTTGTTGCCTGGCAGGGCCGGCGCTCGGCCCTGCGTTACCTTGAGCTACCCTTGCGTAGCTCAGCCCACTGGTGGCGGGTCTTTTGGCCTCCCTCGGTGGCTGTTGGGTCCTTGGAGCCTGCTTCTGGGGGCCCGCGGGCTTCTTGGGATATTTGGGACATCCTTTATAGCTGGCCGGGTGCGCTCCCTGGCAGTTTGCGCACCTCGCTGGGACGTCCTGCTTCTTTTTGCAGTCCGCTGTCCGATGGGCCTCGCCGCACTTCACGCACTTGGCCTGTGCGGTGCACCTACCCTGTGCGTGGCCGAAACGCTGGCATCGGTGGCACTGGGTGACGCTCTGTTGCGCCCTTTGTCTCTCTGTGCGGACTACTAGGTAGCAGCACCTCGTTACCTCCAGGATCTTCTCCTGGTCCAGTGGCACTTGGACCAGTACCAGTGGAATCTCCATCTTGGTCCTCCTCGACGTCATCCGCTGGACAGAGATCGGCGAGAAGCCCTTGTCTTCCAGGTCTTTCTTGATCTCTTCGCAGCTTACGCCACTAGGGATGCCGCATATCACTACCCTCAGGAGCCTCTCTTCAGGGAGCGCGTAGGTGTGGTACTCCCTTTTCTCCTGCGTGAAGATTTTTGTCATCTTCCTATAATCTTCACTCGTTGATGGGTCGATGGAGATGCCTTCACCAACGACGCGGGCCTTCTTGAAGTTGACGTTTGCCTCGCGCAAACGTCTGCTTACCACCGTCCACGTTTCCTTTTTCCTAAGGACGACTGGCGGTATCTTGGGCGTCTTGGCTGGTTCCATTGGGGCCGGTCCTGGATTCCGGTCCTCCTGCCGACTCGTACTCTCTTCTGGGGCCTCGGTGCCTTCAGGAGTCCGGGCCTCCTGGGTCCTGGCCTGTTTGGGCTCCTCTTCTTCACTGTCGGAGTTTGCCTTCCTCCTTTTCTTATTAGCGGACTTCGTGGGTCCGACTTGGGCCCCCTGGATGGCTTTCAGGAGCTCCTCGTGCTGCCTGTCCATCCTTGATTGCATCTGAGCCATCCTTAGGCTCATTTCTTCTATTTGGGCCCTCAGTGCCTTGTTTTCGGCCCTTAGGCGCAGCTTTTCTTGGTCCACAATCTCCAAATCCATGTTGCATGGGGTGGAAGCCCTGGAACTACCACTCTGCGAGTCCTCGTCCACTTCTCTATGGTTTCCCATACCCTCCTCCTGGGTATGCGTAGCCTTATCTGAAAAAGAAAGCTGAAAAATAGAAGTTATGGTTAGCACACACAGAATATAACAAAAATATGTGTCTCCAGGAGGGAGACTTTTTTATCTTTTTATATTAGCGTCTTGAAAAAACGACTAATATTTCTCCTCTTCTGAATTCTTTTCGCAAAAAAGTATATTAGAGCCTTGAAAAAGGCAACTAATATTTCAAGCTCGACCGCGCCAACCGTTGCTTAACTTTCGTTAGCTCCGACTGCGCCGACCGTTGCTTAACTTCGGATATCACTTCGGGTAGATCACAGTGGCACTATACTTCCGTATACACGTCTGCACTCGTTCACTGCTTGCACTCGAATGAACTAGCTCTATAGATGAAATTTATATCGTTTATCTTATCCAATCAGTAATTGCCTTATCGTACCTTGTCAATTAGCATTTTTGTTGGTAATTTGCTACCCTTACTTACCTCTTGGACTCAAGTCCTTTTTTTTCCTTCCTGCTGGAGAATACGCAAAGTCTCGTGGAGACTGAAGAAGTCTGTCTATTTTGATGTCAGTTAATTACATTTTTCTTTATCTTTACAGAGTTACGTATTTTGAATTTAGGCATTCGCAAGGGCTGTTGCCTAGATTTTTGACTAGTATTAACGTATTGAAGAAGATTAACTTGATTCATTAAATTTTAAGACTGTACCGATATTTACCGTAAATAACCTTTATAACAAAGTAACAAACACCACTTATCTTTTCTGTGGAAATTAATAGAATTTATTCCTGTAAAAATTAATATCATTTATTTAAGAGATAAATTATTTACCTCTTTTATTTATCTGTAAAAATTAATACAATTTATTTAAAAGATAAATTGTTTAACACTTTTATTTTTTTACGAAAATTAATAGAATTTATTTAAATAATAAATTATTCACTACTTTTCTTTATCTGTGAAAATTAATATAATTTATCTAAAAAATAAAGTATTTTTTCTGCTTTCCTATTATACTCTTACACGGTGTGACATTGGAATAAATCATTATATTTCAGTTGCAAAGCTCATATTTTTTCGCTTATATTTGTTTAAGCATATTTTATTAGATTGTGCTTTAAAATTTAGTGTCGGGTAGTTTTTCCTTTGGATAAAGGTATATATTTATTTTTGGAAAAATTCATACTTTATTTTCAATTGCATAATTAATATCATAATTAACTAATATCGTAATTCTTAAGAGTGATCCTATTGTTTTTTCTTACCTTAAATTTATTATTAAATTGAATTAATTAAACTAGAATTTATTACTTACAGGTTGAGTACCTAATTTTTTTTATTAATTTTCCTTTCCGCTATTTTTTCTCTTAACTACTTTTCTTATCAAGCAAATAGTATAACTTTGTTGTATAACTCAAACGTATTGGTGAAGTTGCTATTATCTGTCGGTAACTGCAGTTACTGTTTATACACAGTAGTCATTTTTTTCTTTTGCCTTTTCATATTTTTCTGTTCTACCGTAACTTCGCCTATACGTATTTTCTGTATCTGTTGCTATAAATATTAGCTGGTAATTTCTCTTTTATGTGCGAGACTAAGAAGAAGGTTCAATCATAAATCTCACCAGATAGGATAATTAATTACTTTTGGAATAACAATTTAGACAGCAGTAGCCGTTGTCTTCCTAGGAGTCTGTATCTCATATAGCCGCACCAGGAGGCTGTCCGCCGAGCTACAGTTCAAAAAGGAACCAGGAGATCGAACTGGAGATTTCATCAGCCTAGGATTGTCTGTCTGTCGGTGATTTTTAGCACTTGCCAGGTCTTAACAATTATTCGTCGTACCAGTCAAAGTAAATTTTTGTAAATGTTGGGGTAGTTGCGGGGTGAAGGGAAAAATATAATTTGAATGATTTATTCTGCTTCACAGTTTTGTTTTTTTGTTTTTTGTTGAATGTATTTTTTTGGCCCATTTTTGAAAATTATGTTTTTTTATTTTTCTAAGAGGGTGTGTGTTCTCACATTGTGCAAAAGGTCACTGAAATAAATAAGTTTCTAGTTAACAGTTTGTTGGATTGATACCCGTAACTATTGTTATTAATTTTTTTTATTGATAACATGGCGCCCACTTATCTATCTTGTTTAACTTACTCTATACCATACCAAAAAAATTAGTTACTGGAATCTACCAACTTTCTAAACCACAATTTGTTCTTCTTAAAAATATTTATTATACGTGAGACCTTATTTAAATTATACTAATCTCCAGTTCACATCTCGTTGGTAAATAAAGCTAAGAGACTACTTGATAATATTTGTCAACATTTAACAACTGTCCTGACCTACGAACCCACCGAAATTACTGAGCAGCCGACAGGCAACACAAAAATTAACCAATTGGACCGCTAATTGTTTATGAGAGGCCTAATAAAACAGGTAATTATAAATCTTAGAGGGACTTAATAATATTTATATAAATTATATATTGTTGTGATTATAGAGGATTTACTCGATTCAAACAATCTCAGTCAAGATGTAGTAAAAGAATATACCCTACTCACTAAACTTTGCATGAAACAAAAGTGCCTTCGAATCAAGGATAGTAGAATTATTTATATTTAAATATAGCAATGTAGTACATTTTCTAATATAGTAAGCACTGATAGAAAACAAAGTTAGCTCTCAGTTTGGCAAATTTGTCAGTTTTCTTATAGCAGTTGCCTTCGGTTTTTATTAGCATAATGTTATAGTGAAATATTATTGAAATTGTTTATTGTTGAAATGTCATAATAATTTAACGAATATTCATTTAATATTGGGCAAAATATTGGCGAGGATATATTTTAACTTGTTTCGATGATTAAAGCTAAACTAATTAATTGTTAAACTGATGTTGTTTGGAATTTATTAGCAAATAACGATAAATCTTTTGAATAAGATTTACATGATACAACAACTCAGCAGACAAAAAACCCCGACCCGTATTGACTTAAACCTGCACGTCTTGTTTGGTAGCTAAGATCATTTGTCAAATTCTTACTAGGCATAGACCAGTTTCTCGTGAGTATGCCATAAGTAATCCGGTCTATGTCTAGTAAGGAATTGAGAAATTATCTTAGCTACCAAACAACACATGCAGGTTTAATTCAATGTAGGTCGGGGCTTTTGTCCGCCGAGTAGTTGTTCCCTGTAAATATTATTCAGTATATGGTTTAGCCCACCAAGGTTAGAGATCGCAGCTCTTGGTACCTGCTTTGCAGGTCGCTATCAGTCACTAAGGCATTAGTGATGTCTGACGGGTAGTTGCACTGACCACTAGAGGGATACACTTATCACTAGGGCTGTCAAAAATGTTCCGTGGGACAGTGGCGTACGGGAAATTAACTAATACGAGAAACAATAAACTGATACAATTTATAACAATGTATGTAAAACTTACCCTCTTAACTAGCTTGATGAACTAGCTTGCTTATCACACACTGGAGAAGATGTGTAGCCATTTTGCAACATCAGGTATATTTCTATGGTTGAAAACATATTCTTATATTTTGAAAATGACCGTTCGACATATACTGATGTAATACACGCATACGTAAAATAGTCTTTGAATGCACTTAACGGATCTGGGGCTGCACCATCACATATTGGTCTTAATTTGGTAAAACCGGTGTCATTATTTAACACACTTACGAACTTTTCTTTAACGCGCTCATTTGTTGCGTCACCTATAGTGTGTAGCAGTAGATTTACTTCGTCCACTATTTGCAGCTAACGACAACGCACTGTTTTCTAATTTTTTTATGATTTCATGTAATGGTTTATAGTTCTTTGCAATATTTTTTAAAGCTGTTTCAACGGAAATATCTTCGAATTTTGTCTGGCTTTCCTTAATAGCTGCTGCCTCATCTGGATTGAATTGTAGTATTACAGCTTTTATTTGTTGAAAATATTCAGCATAATAAAAAGCTGCCTGCAACCATGTTCCCCAACGTGTAAGAATCGGCTATGGTGGTTCAGGAATACCGGGACACTTACTATGAAATGCACGGAGACGTTTAGGAGATTTAAGAAACACTTTTTTGTACTTACTATTAATGCATCCACCTCTGGAAAACCTCTTCGAATAGTTTCTGCCACAAGATGTAAAGAATGCACTTTACACGTAACACGTATAAACGTACAACCTTGTTCTTGCAAAGAACGGCCTACCGAACGCATTGTCACGGCGCCATCAGTCACAAACATCAACACTTCACTTTTTGACAGTTCAAATTTTTCTAACGTCTCCAGCACCACCCTGGTAATTATTTCGCTAGTACACTGACTTAGTCTTTTACTAGCTAGTAACAGTGGAACTGTCGGTTTAAGAGGGTCCAGTACTTGTACTATAACATTTAAAATAGAATTTATTTTACAATCTGTTGTCTCATCAACAGATAACCACGCCGTGTATTTTTTAATTCACATTTCATCTTATTTACCATGTCTACATGTACAGTTGGTAGATAGTTACATAACGTTGTGTGACTTGGTAACTTCACCTGGGCATTGGATTTATTTCAAAACTCTCGAAATGGTTGTTTATCGAGTATGTGAAGCGGAACGTCACAGGCAATCAGCATTAATAATAAATCAAACATGAACTGTGTTGTCGAAGGCACGCCATTTTTTTATTTTTATGGTGTACACTATTTACGTGAAGTCCACAATCACGCTTATCCCAGCACATCAAATCTTTATCGCACACTCTACAAATTATTTTAGCACCATCATAGAATAAATCCAGGAATTCACCTATGAATTTATTCACTTTGTCAGCAAATGGCCGTTTTCTACCCCTGCGTACGTCTGCCATACTTTATTATTAAATTAATATCAACAATACAGTGCAACAAATAAAATAAAAACACAAAAACAATATATAATACGTCCAAGTGACTTGACGTGTACACAACTCGAAAGCTAATAATAGACTGGACTGGAGAAAGAGTTTCGCGGTCAAGGTGAATGCCGGCGACAGTAAGTACATCTGTATTCTGCGACCATGATACACAGAAACGATTTGCAGCTTTACTTATCACTCACTATGTCAATAAATCTTTTGGCAAATGCTTATAAATAACCAACATATTTTATTATTCTTGAGCATCTTCTGAACTTATGACATAAACTTAAAATAATATTAATTAGAAAGTTACTGTAAATAAAAAAAATGTTTTTTTTGTCCCTGAGTATTTTAAATTGCTGTGCAAAACAACAGTAGAAAGAAATTTATGTGAAATTATTTGTAGAGTTATGTAGTTACATATTATATTATTATTATTCTCGTATTATTCTATACCTATCCTGTATTGCAAATTGCACTATTAAAATACAAATAACTCCAATACGATGGCTTCTGTCGACATTTAGCAAGAGCACCTTTTTTATGAAGTTTTTAACACTGACGTCGTTTTCCATTTTAAATGTCTAAAAAAATAAGACCAATTTGTTATGGCAAAAATTTACCCTCACCCCCTCTGTAACTACTCCAACAAATCATGATAATTAAATAAAAATATCTGATGTGGCCAGCACATAACTTTCTTATACCAGTGTATATCATCCTGATCTAAAAAAATCATTCTGTTTAATTCTTCACTTACCTCAATTAAATTTTAAGAACGTACCTTGAAATGTTTTATAAAAATTTTTTAATAACTAATTATCAGCGTCTGTCGATACTGTCAATAATAATTCATGTCATATATTTTAATAATTTCTTCTTATTGACATTGTCATTTTTGTAACTAAATTAGATATTTCAAATGTCAAACTGCCAGATATATCCTAACTCCATTTTATGAGGTCAAATGCGAACAAAATTTCAGTTTACATCAGCTTTATTTAAGCACATGGAAAATATATTTTTTTCGCTTGATTTATAATCTTTCATAAAGAATATATTTTTTTATAAAGTCAAATACCAATAAGTTTGGGTCTAGTGGACATTGTCTTTGGCCTTTAGAACAAGTGTACCAAATCTGAAAGCTTTATCTCAAAAACTATGGTTGGTATCGCGATACTACAGACATGCAGACAGATTTTTTTCCATAAAGTTATGTTTTTTCATTATAATTTGTCGAGATTCGTCCAGAAATGCAATAAAAAATTTAAATTTTTTTTCCCGAAATTGTATCTCTTTTCTTCTCTCATTCATTATGTCTCCTCTGGTGGTACCACATTCACCAAATATAATGTGTCACCTAAAATGTTGTTGACAATCTTAACTGCCAAATTTGGGAAGTCTCCCATTCGTATTTTTTGAGTTATCACATCCACACTGACACGCACACTCACCGACAGACATTAATCGGAAAATATAATGAATTCAGGAGGGTCTAAAACGTATAAATCAATCAAAATCTCGAGGTCGAAAAAAATCGCGATTACTATACTTCCTTATATTAGGTATAAGAAAGTAATTATGACAAAATATGTAACGTTATGAAATTAATAAATGGTCCAAATATAATTTTTGTATCTTAAGATGTTTCGAATTTAATGGCAAGTAACTATGTTGTACTTACCCGCTTTAAAGGGTTGTAGCACAAGAATAAGTAACAATTGTTACTTATTCTTGTGGTTGTAGCTCCATCATGACCTGATTTAAGGCAGATGTTAATATATAAAACTCAACTTTCCTTTTCTCCTTGAAGGAAAGTACCTAATTATCGGACACTCTGTATAACTAAATTTCTGCAAAATATTTTGTTATATGTTTGCGTGTAATATTATTTATTGGTTTTTAAAACTACAAGAGAACCGCCTCTTTTGTGACACGATTTAAAATCTTAATAACTTTTAGGGGGTAGTAAGTACATGCTTCATTATCACATATTTTAATGACTGTTTTCGTTTAATTGGTTTCTTAAGTTACCGATAAAGAGAAATATAAACTACTACTCCAATAAACTTCGTTAAAGATAAATTTGAATAACAATAACAGGTAATTAATTAAATATTTAAATTTATAGTAGAAATTGCGTTGGATAAACAAGTTAAGTAAATCATTGTAATATATTTCTTTTGTATTTAATATAGCAAGGTATTCTAAAACATGCAGATATATGTAGATCACTATATTAACATATATTACTGCACATGTGTAAAATACAAGCAGCAAAACGGTGTAGTTAAAAAACCAACAAACACTAATAAACCTAACGACCCTGTTTGTATCCAACTGTGCTGAAAGTCGCTTTCATAAATCAGATTCTGAGACTACCATCTCTTAACATAATGTCATCTTCACCGTTAGACATGTAACTTACTCTGCCCTAACTTTTATAACATAATTTACATCATATTATTTTTTAATTTGTAAGTTTTCAAGTTTAAAAATTGGTTAGTCGACCATCGCAGAAATTAAATAAAAATAGTAATTAATTAATGTTTTCATTTAAATATTCAAATTTCTTTTTATTTATGTGTGATATTTGTTCATTAAATAATTTAAATTAGTCATATAATATAGTTTTTAAATATTTATTCACCAATTAATAGATATTACAACGGCATATATCTATTAAATTCTATCCTGATAAGCTGCACGTATTCGAGAATAGTTTAATTATCATATAAACATACTTTAGATAATTTCCACTATAATTTTAACCTTACTATTTTAAAAATATTTGGTTAATGCTGGTCAATATCAACTCTATTATTGCTAGGTGAACACATCAATAATGTCCTGGGAGCACCTTCCCCATTATAAAGTAGCATCAAAGTCAAGGAAATTGAGTAGTTGTACGTAGAGTCTGACCATACAGTATGCGCCGGCCATGATTTTCCATTTTGTGCAATGGTTAGCAGTTCAAGAAAATGAGGTGAGAAGCCGACAATTACTTAGGTAATGATTGAAAATATTTTATAGTTGTTTGGATCATTATACTTAGTAGTAGTATTATACTTAGTTTTTAAATCTAAACAACTACAAAATAGTTTCAGCTTTGTCGATCGGATAAGCATGCAAAAAAAATAAATAAAAAAATATTTTAAAAAAGGTGCACCGCGACTCGTCACTCAAAACGCTGACAGGACCGTAACAGATTTTTCAAAATTTTATAGGACCAAAGATGTAGAGGACAAAATTCTCCATAAAAAAGTCTGTGGCAGTATATATTTATCTTTTATAGTTTAACCGTGAGCCGCGCACAAAGTTGTGTAATCAAAACCCGTGGTGCGTGGGGGCTTTATTGACGTTCTTAGTTGTTTATGTCATTCATTAGCTTTGTTCGCGGATGCAATTCCGAACCAGTTCAGGAACTATTCGCATGCGCAGTCTGAAAAACGGCGTTCACGGTTCATAAAATTCTGAATTTTTGATAACAGTTCTGTGTTCGCGGATCACATCGGATCTTTTTATTACCGATTCGGAATCGGTTCTAGCAGTCCTCGGATTTTTGTTAGGACGAAAATTTCGGTCCGGCTTGATACGCGCAATATCGACCGGTATCGTCAGCTGTCTACTTTTTTTATTTTGGTCAGAGACAATTCGGTGTAGCAAACAAAAAACTCCAACCTATCTTTACAGTATTGTATGGTAAGTAATAAGTTATTTATTTATATTTTAAAATTTATTTGTCTATTTTTAGTAATCCTTTTCCATATAGTTTGTCGGATCATTTATTGTCTAGCGATGAGGATTTGGAAACATTTTTAGAACTGATTGAAGTTCCCAAAAGCAGAGCTTATTTTGAAGATGTGTTAGTGATGAACTTTATATAGAACATTTTCGATTAACTAGAGAGATGACGAAAGAGTTAGCAAATCGATTTGCTAACTCTGAATATTATAAATGGCAGGAAGGAGATTCAGAGAGTCACTCCACTGAAATACATAACTTTTTTTTTGTGGTTTGCTGCAAACGAAGCAACTTCATTTAGAGAGGTTTCCGATAGGTTTGATATAACTAAAAGCACCCTATTTAAAATTGTAAGAAGAGTCACCTATTTTCTGAGCAATCTGTCTCCAGGGGTAATAAAATGGCCTAATGATTTTGAGAAAGTGGAAATTGAAACACATTTCAGAAATAAGAATTTCCCTGGTGTTATTGGGATTATTGATGGCACACATATCAGGATAGACAAGCCTGCAGAGGATCCTGACTCTTATTTAAACAGGTAACATTTTTATTCAATTCAGGTAATAATTTTCATTATTGTGTATAAATACATAACTGGCCAATGTCTAAATTGAAATAAAAAAATGATTATGCATCCTTAATTCTTGTAATTTCTGTTAAATTTCAACATTTATTATTTTCGTAAGAAATAAAAGCTATAAAGATCTAATATATGTGTTATGTGTATAAATTTTCTTTTAGGCTCAAGTAGTGTGTGATCACAAACAAAGAATTCGTGATATCTTTGTGGGATATCCGGGATCTGTACACGACAGCCGGGTTCTGAGGAGTTCTCCTTTAAATGAGACCTTGCCTGAAAAATGTGGAGACTCATACATTCTTGGTGACAGTGGTTATCCTTGCTTAAAGAATTTATTGACTCCATTCAGGGACAATGGATATTTAACCAAGCGTCAGAGAAATTATAATTATATACTTTCCACAAATAAATACATAATCGAACACTGTTTCGGAATTATGATACAGAAGTTCCGACAACTTTACCATGTAAAGATAAAAAATGTTGGATTTATTGTTCACTTTATAAGAGCATGTGCTGCTCTGAACAATTTATCACTAGATGTTGTTTTTGATGCAGAAGAACAAGCGATATTTCCTGAATATGACATAGTTTTAAATGAAGATGGTCTACCAGATCGGGATGACAGAGAGGCTGTAGCAGTTCGAGAGGAAGTTATGAATAATTTGCTGTTTGTAATTTAATAAATAATTTGAAAACAAATTTTTCCTTTTTTTCATAACCAGAAACTGACATTTTTACATTAGTTAATTCTAGGAGTTACATTTGGCTTAATGTTTATTTTCATGAGAACATTAGGATGGTTAAGGGTCCTTTCCATATTTCAAAGTGACCTTAATTGAATATCATTAGTAAACAATTTCCAAAATCCAGGGGAGTATTGTTTACTAATGATATATGGGTAGGTATTTACATTTATTTTATAAGTTTGAATTTGAGAGCAAGAGATAAGGATATGAAAGCAATTTACATAAATTTATTTAAAAAAAACGTTTCAACATAATATATATTCTGAGTAGAAAGTATTTAAACAATAAAGAATAAACTTAAGTAAAAATAACAGAAAAAACAAATTAGAATACAAAAAAAATAAGACAAAATATTTTAAAGATATAAATAAAAAAAACATGGAAGATTATTGTTAACATGGAATCAGAAATCAACTATAGGTGTGTAATGATTTTGTTCTAAGTACTTTTCTAATAAAACATTGTGTTTTTCTAATAAATCATTTTTCCTTTTTTTTTTCTAAGAGTTTTTTCTCTTCAATTTCCAGTCGTTTTTTATAATAGTTCTGTCTATCACATCTAATGTCTTTAAGAATAACAGATTTCAGTCTTTTCTTTTCTTTTTGATTTGTCACAGCCTTTCTTTGTGTTACTGGAGCTGAAACAGTTTCAGCTCGAGTTTCAGTCTTATTTTCTTGCACATCTGGTTCAGTGCTCATTTCCATCACATTATCCATATCATCTGCTGATTCCTCTGGAGTATTTATTGTGTCTGACGATAAAAGTAAGACAGGATAAATATTCTTTTTTGATCCTAGTATAGTGTGCATAATATCAGCGTATTCAAAAACCTTTCTACTCCTGCCAGTAAGTTTAGAATTGTCAATATACTTTTTATAATTTCGTACAAGGACTTTCCATCTGTTTTCGCAGTTGGTCCCTGATATTCTTGTTTTCGTAGTGTCTTGCATTTCTTTAGCAATTTCTTCGAACATTTTCTTCCAATTTTTTATCCTTAGTGAACCCACCTGCTCCCGGTATTTTTTATATAGCTCCAGGAAAATCAAAGTGTTTTGGTGAGTCCATTTATGACTCTCCTCTGAGTTTGTTGGAAAGACCAAAAATTCGGCTATCACTTCTAAAAATTTTTGTTGTTAGTAAAAAAAAACAATTAAATAGATAATTAACTGACATAAGCAAAGTAATGTAAATGTATTTAACTGTTGATATTATTTAAATACAAGAGTAAAGGCGCTAAGATGCTGCCTTGGGGAACTCCAGTGTAAATTAAGTATCTCACCTGATTTTCCACAAAAGTAATTAACAAATTGTCTTCTATTCGACAGATAAAATTTTAATAATTTGTTATACTGGCGTCGTAGACCATAACATTCTCAAAAATATCATAATCATCAGATAGTCTTGTAGTTCAAAGATGTAGTAGTTCAACGACAAAATCTTAGATTATTTAGTTGTAAAGGTCATATACGGATTTAAAAAAATATTTTAATTCTTAATTCATAATATATTCCACAATATTGCTTATTGATGATCTATTTCCGTATCGGAAACAAATATAAATGTATAGGTTTTTTTTCTAAATTATTTTCATGTTTAATAGAATTAGTGAATTATAAATTATTTTCCATTACAGCACTAAAAAATGTGTAATACTTGACTGATACGGTAAATGTTAAATGTGAGTTCGAGGAAATATAAACTTTAATCTAAAATATTAAAACGACTTTTACTAACATTTGTACTTTTATAGTAATGACGCTTGCTAAGTGTTTTAGGAATCGAGTTGTTCTCATGTTTCTTCTTACTACTTATTCCTTATTCCTTTTTAAAGGATACAAGTTTATAAGTGGCACCGATGACAATTAAGATTATATTTTGTTCACGTGTAATTCGAGGTCCACTTATTTCAAGAGGAGAGCGTCGTTGTAAAAAATGCTTCCTTTAATCACATCTGCTTTTATAATGCCTACATTAAATAGAACCTGTTATATTCTTAGTACTCCTTGAATGTTAGTTTTGTTGTTTTTTTTTCATTTAATGTGCACTTTAACGGCTGAAAATGTTATAGTCATGTATCATTTTTATTAATCTTTCTGTCGTTTTGGAAATGGCACATAATACACCAGATAGAATAATATGAATTAGAAAATAATTCTGTAATCTATTAAAAATGAGTAAGATTATCATTATACAGGGTGGTCCAGTTTCCAAGGCACACATTTCAGGAATGTGTAGAGTATGCAAAAATAATAGGTGTTGTCTCTATGAACATAATTTGAAAAAATAACATAACTTGGATATAAATTGTTGAAGTTTCATTAAAAAAAAGTTTATAATTTAATATGCAAGAGAAGACAAAAGCTATCGGTTTCAAATTTGGCACACCGCCTTTCCATGTAAAGCTGCATAATATTTCAAAACCAAAATAGTAACAGAAGTCATTGGCATAGATACAAGGGTTACATACCACTTTTATAAAAATAAGTAGTACGCCGCTGGATATTTTTGAAAAAATTGTAAACTACTAAAGTGTCCATGGCATTCATTCTAAAGAAAAAGTGTTTTTCTAAAATTTGATGGAACAAGCCGTTTCCGATTTATTTGTAGTTAAACTATTTTGTGTAGAAGTTTAAGATCATCGTCAAATAAGGCGTAGTTTTTTAAAGTGGTATCCCCTTCAGGCCTAATCAACAAAAAATTAAAAGTAGAAAACTGCTCAAACTGTGATCCACCTAACTCAGTGTATTTCTGATATTGTTGAATCAATGAATTAACCGTGGCAGATATTGATTTGGATTTTGCCGCATCTCATTACAACTTTGCTCAAACCTTAAAATTAATTCCGCTCTTGTTAACACTGAAGTAGCATACAACATTTCTTTTATATATCCCGAAACATAAAAGTCTAGTGGGTTGAGATCCGGTAATCTGGGTGGTCAGACCACTGGTCCAACGCCATTAATTATTTCATTATGCATCATTTATTCCTAAACGACCAATTCAACGCTGTGGATAATTTGCATTTAATCATTCTCTTACAACTCTTAGCTAATAATAGGTAGCTAATACGAATTATTGTGTTAAGACGTTGTGTCTATTGCTCCATTTTAAAGTGTAATTTCTACATGTTAAAGTGCTAATTAAAACTTGACCTTTAGATTGTATTGTATATATATTTGTGTAGTGACATTATTTAAAGTGAATTATTGGCGAGAATATAACATTTGACTTATCTAATCAAATGACTCATCTTTAAACATTTAATACCAATTTAATATAATATGTTTATATTCAGTTCACAGAAAGTTTATCATCTAAACAAAAACTTAGCTCTTTTTGCTAGTGCAAATTTCTACAGGATTGGACTTATAAATTATTAAATTTTAATTTAAGGAATTCAGTAGCTTCACGAAATATTTCGTTCTTGTCTAACATTGCAGGCTTGTGGCGGCCGGAAGCCGTCTCTGCGATATGTCAAACTGTTCAAAATGCAAAATTAATAAAAATGAAGGGATGGTAGGATGTGAAGCTTCCTGCAATAAATGGTATCACTTTTCATGTATTGGCTTAACTAATATCGAATTTAGCATGCTTAGCAAAAGTAAGAATTTATTTTACATGCGTGACCAGTGCAAACGTACCTGCAACATTTTAGATAAAACTACTCTAAATGACTACAATAGCAACCTAAAGTCCGTTAATGAACATGTATTGAAAGTAACTGATATTGTGAGAAAAAATTTGAGACTCAACTAGATGATCTTAATAAATTATTTGAAAACTTAAAGGTGGATGTCCTAAGTTCAATAAAGGCTCAAATTGAATCTACAGTCTACGAACATCTCAAAACATCTGTAATGCAAAGTACAAATGCACATCTTACTTCTCAAAAAGCTACTTATTCGAGGACAGTGTGCTTTTAAATTATAAAGACTCAAAATAAACACATATTTAGCAATCAAAGTGATTGTAAAATAATATCAAATGTAACTTTAAAGAAGAAGAATAATGTATATCAGGCAACTATTCAAACTGATAGATTTACATACAAAAATATTATGGAGCAAAGTAAGCTGTTTGTTGGCTATGATTATTGTAGCGTATTCGATGCCATTAAGCTGCGCCGTAGTTACAAATACTGCGGATTTCACCACTACTCTACTCATTGTACGTCTAAAATCGAGACATGCCTGCGTTGCGCTCAACCTCATAAAGTAGCTGACTGTAAATCTGATGTTTTATATTGTATCAATTTCCATAATTTTAAAAAGAATAATGACTACAATATTGACGACAATCATGCCCCTTGGGATAATAACTGTCATGTCCATAATTTCCAGAAATTTAAAAATAATATACTACAGCTTCAATAGCAATCAACAGTAAAAGATTCACACATGTCTAATTCTAGTCTGCAATGCTACTACCAAAATTGTCGAGGTATTTGTACTAAAATCAATAAGTTATATATTACCGTTAATGCTACTCGTCTTGATATCGTTGCTCTAAGTGACACTTCGATACATAATGGTATACATGATACGGAAATTTTCGATGCAGATATTTACAATGTTTACCGTCGTGATTGTAACTTCAACGCATCTTAGAAAAAACGAGGTGGCGGTGTATTATTGGCTATAAATAAAATACATGATTAATTTTTTTTCAATATCGATACTATATGTGACACTTTTTTAAAAATTGACTTTATTGATATTGTTGCAGTTAAATTAAAGATTGATATTGACTTTTTATATATCTTTAATGTTTATATCCCTCCAAATGTAGATTCCGGTATGTATGATACTATGTTTGACGCGTTTGAATCTTTGTATCTCATTTACGGTTCTAGTATACTTATTCTTGGAGATTTCGATATACCCGAATATTCTGCTTATCATTTAGATGGTACACAGTCACTGGCGGTTCTTCTATAGGGTTATTTGGTCAATGACCTCCCACATATAAATAAAAAAATAGAGCTATTCATTTTCTGAAGTTTAAAAATACATAATATACAATATTTTTAATTTTCTTAAAAAAATATATTAAAGTTTCTAGTTCATTCTATGCACAATACTATTCAAATATCGAGCCTCTACATTCATATTCATTACATTATTCATTTATAGAATTTAAAAATCTTGGGTCAATCCACAACTTGTCCTCAAAGCTAGCTACAGACCGAATTTACAACGAATTAAAGAGAAATAGACTTATGCGCGAATCGTCAGAAAGCAAAAGAGACAGAAAACACTGTGTCTCTGACACATTTTACGGAAACGGTAACGCACGAAGTTAGTTCCGTAGAGCAGTCTTAATGCTGACTAGGTACGCGTTGGTCGGTAAATTCTGTCGCGTTGTTTTTAAGGTTTTTATTTGTGAACATTTTATTACTAAATCTCTACTTGTTGTGAAATTAAGTAAAACAGTGTTTTTGATGTTTACTATTAATGAATATGAATGTTATACAAAATATATTAAAACTGAAAGATGGACATAAGTTGGGTTATGAAGACCGAGTGAAATTCAGAGGTGGTGGCCGTCCAAAACCTAATATGACGATAAAGCAAACATCTCTTGACAGGAAAAAAGAAGTTAATAGGTATTTTCGAAATTCAATGTACGATTTATTCGAGTGGATTTGCGGATGCGAGGTAAAAAATGCATTTTTTTGTTTCCCATGCCTGTTATTTGGTGATGATCCTGATCCTATATGGTCCAAAATAGGTGTAACTGACTTGAAACATTTAAAAATAAAAGTACAGAAACATTCGCTCGCATCAAGTCATTAGAATAACTGTTATAGTCTAGCAACACTTGGTATAGTTGATATTAGAATACAGTTAGACAGTGCCTATAAAAAAAGTTTAAAAGCTTACAACGAAAACGTTTCTAAAATAGATATATTTTAAATAAAATAATAGATAGTTCCAATAAAGTACAAGTAGTTTTTGTGTTTAGATACGTTTTAGATGGTGTTGTATGTGAGAGATTTTGGAAATTTACTCAGCCTTAAGGAACGACATCGCAGCATTTGACAGATGTAATTTTAAAAGAGTTAGAATGTCTGAAAATTAATGAAAGTCCTGAATAATTGATAGCACAAAGTTACGATGGAGCATCAGTAATGAGTGGTGGTTTTGGAGGTATACGAGCCAAAATTAGTAAAAGTTATCCTTCAGCAAATTTTATTCATTGTTACGCTCATCAACTAAATTTAATTTTACAAAAAGCATCAAGTCAGGATAAAAGTATAAAAATTTTTTTGCTAATTTACATAGCTTTTCTTCATTCTTTGGAAAATCGCCAAAAAGAACAGCCGTGTTAGATTATGTTGTTAAGGTGAGATTACCTAAAGCGGCTCCAACACGATTCAATTTTAATACAAAGTGCATGGAGACTGTTTATACCTATCGAACAGAATTATAAGATTGTTTAGAAAAAATCATTGATAATGAATCAGAAAACAACACTCTACTACTTACAAAATGAACATTTTCTTTACTGGTTAAATTTTTTACATTTAGTTATGCATCATTGTGATATATTGTTCAATCAATTACAAAAATGTAATATCGATGTCATAACAGTAAATAAGTGTATTGGCGTTTTTAATAGTAAAATTGAAGACATCAGAAATAAAATTTTGAATAACTATTTGGAGGAGACATCCATGCAGTCTGCCTAGAGATGTAAAACGGGAGAATCAAAAAGGAGAATTTCATTAGAAGTTTGTGATATAATTACATCTGAGATCAAAAACAGGTTTGGCTTCAGTAATCATTTAGCAGTGTCTCAGTTATTTCACTCAGACCGATTTAAAGATTATAAAAAAAGCTTTCCTCAAGATATGTTTAAATTAGTTAAAACGGAGTATCCAGTCATAAATCATTTGCAACTTAAAACTGAATTAGAAGTATTAGCCGAGAAGATTTTTCCAATAGTGAAGCTGCAGTTGCTTTGTTACAGCTTTTTATTAACAATAATTTGTGCAATACTTTTTCTAAAAGTGTCAAACTGTTTAAAATCTTGTGTACTCTCCCTATGACTACCGTCGAAAATGAACGTTGTTTTTCCACCTTAAAAAGAATAAAGACATTTTTAAGAAATACCATGAGTCAGGAAAGGTTATCTTCTATAGCTATGCTTACCATAGAAAGGGCATTAATAAAGAAGATAAAAGACTTTAATGAAAAAGTAATTGACCACTTTGCATCTCAAAAAGACCGGAGGATCGACTTGGAATTTAAATCACTTTAAAAGGTAGGTAATACAGTAAACTTTTCTAATTGACCTCCCTATCTCTTGACCCACGAGCCGCCACTGATCTACACTCCAAATTCCGTTCGAATATCATAATAATTCGTGAAGTTATATGTAATTAAATATTAATGTGTCCATAGATCTCATAAAAAAAGGGTACATTTTTAAATATAATAATGCGAAACTTGGTAAGTTTAAAAAATATAATGTTAAAACTATTACAGAATATTAACATATATCCAATAAATAAAACCAATTATTTCCAAAATTTTTAGACCGTTACTTTTTTGTAATTCGCACTCAAAGTGAGGGCTCATTACATTTGAATCGTATAGTAGCTAAATGTTCATACTGAGTTCATCTTGAAATGATTACGGTCGAATTTTGCAAGGATTTTCGTGGGTCCAAACATGTAATATTAATAACACCACGTATAATACAACCGCCTGTATTACAAAATTAACGTTGTGTGGCAGTAGGTACACATTTGGAGACAACAGACATACACCCAACATCCATGTATAGTGGAAGTAATCTTTGTCACGGTTATTTCCATTGCCATGACCGGAAATCGAATCCGGAACATTTTGGTGAGATCCAAGTGCGCTTGTCTTTCGATTTAGCGCTTTTCAGCATCCCTAGGGCGCAATGTTGCACGGGATGTAGATAATAAACATGTCTGTGATCATCTCGTAACGCTCGTAATATTTGCGATTTCGGTATCTGTAGTTGCTAAGCTAATCTGCGAGAATTCAGCCTCGGATTGTTATTAAATGCTTAAAGAATACGATTTCGATTATTATTTTTACGAATTCTGTTCGGTTAATATTTACGCGCAAGCCAAAGTTGCGAAAACAGAAACATGTTCTAATAAAAACGTGAAAATCTGGAAGTCTCCTATTTGGAAAACGTCTTTGACTCTCATGAATTGCTGCCTTAGCATTACCGTCACATAATCCGTTACAGTAATGAATATCTGCATAATATTCGTTATTAAACAGCATGACTTTCACAGTTACAAGGACAAAGTAATAACACAATTAATCGCACTAATCTCAAAAGACAATTACAACAATAATTGATAATAACAATAATAATAATAATAATAATAATAATAATAATATTTAGGGGTGCAAAGGACCGGCAACCTCCACGTTGGTGCACCCTGGACAGGCAGAGGTAACTCTGCCTGACTAATGTCGGCCGGGGGGTACCAAGGCTAACCACCTGGTACTCCTTCTACTTCTGGTTCCTTATAACCTTAGAAGAAGGGCCCCTCACGATCGACCCCAAGCGGATGGGGGTCAGGGACAGGCGGGAGGAGCCTCACCGGATAGTCTCACCAATGACGACAACAGCAATGCACACGGACGCTTTAAGTGGACGAGGGAACTTCGGGATGACTTGCTGACCTGCCGCGAGAGTAGCGAACCTGAGCGAAGGGGATACATGGCGCGATTGCATGCACTTTGGTGCGAAATGCACCCAGAGCATCGCGCCTTCTCTCAACAACATCTGAGAGATCAAGTATCCTTTCTGCTCAGGACAGGTTACGTAAGGGCACCCCGTCAGCTGGAAGAACTGCCAGCCGCAGTACCACCGCGGCAATTACCAGCTGATGGGGAACATCCTGTACAGTTCACCGATGTAGACTTAAGGACGAGGGTTAGCCTTAACACCAGGGCTAACCTAAAGCCACAAGACCTGGCTAGAATGGACGCGGTCATCGATGAGGAAATTCCGGAAGATGTAGACATCTGGCAAATCAACTGTGCCGTGTACAACGCCGCGAAGCAACTCGTCCCCCGTGAGAGGTCAACCAATCACGGGGTCGAGAAAGCCAAGCGGCGTGTACAAAAAATCGAAGGCAAGATACAGTCGGCCAGACAACACGCTTCTCGGATCCAGAGTGTGGTGGAATATAAGACGACTGGTAGAGTTTTTACTCCCAGGATCCGGCGCATAGCTGCCGGATTAAGACGTCAACACCATACTCTAAATCTGACAGTGATGCTTACCATCAAGCAGCACTGTCTAGATAGAATCCGAGCGCTCATGGCGATAAAGAAAACATTGAAGAGGCGGGTGAGGAGTATGGAACAAAACAATTTGTTCCGTACGAATCCATCCCGCCTCTTTCAAGAGCCACAGCGTGTTGTCGAGAATCCGCCGACTGTAGAAGATGTCGAAACCCTCTGGAAGGGAATCTACGAAACGACGCGTCCATTCAATAGCGACACTCCATCAATTGCACACTTCGAGGCTCTGTGTCACAGACATCTTGAAGAGCCAGAAGAAGTGTGCCCGGCAATCAGTACGGAGGAAGTCCAACAAGCACTTGTTGGTACCAAGAACTTCGCTGCCCCGGGCCCAGACGGCATTAACAACTGGTGGTGGAAGAAATTTCCTTCCACTCACCGCCGTCTGGCGCGAGTTTTCAACTCATGGTTGAACGAGGGGCAGCAGATTCCGGACTGGTTTGTCGAGGGACGTACTGTGCTTATCCCCAAAAAGGGGGATCTTTCCGACCCGAGGAATTATAGGCCGATCACTTGCCTTAACTCCTGCTACAAGATATTTACACGTATCTTGTATGCTAGGACGCTGAGGTCTGTTGATCCGGTCTTCCAGCAGATACACGAACAGCGTGGTGCCAAGAAGGGCATGGCAGGTTGCAAGGACAGCCTGCTGATAGACCGCTGTATTACACAGGATTCTGTGCAATACAAGCGGAATCTATCGATGGCCTGGATTGATTACCGCAAGGCATTTGATACAACATCACATGAGCTATTGTTGTACTTGCTCAAATGTCTTGCAGTACCAGCACCACTAGTGAGATGCATAGAACAGCTGCTGCCGCTCTGGAAGACCCGCTTCACCATAACATCAGGTGCACAGCGGGTCACGACAGAGCAGGTGGCATTTAGGAGAGGAGTTTTCCAGGGTGACTCCCTGAGTCCTCTCCTCTTCTGCATCTCACTGCTGCCGTTGTCTGTTGGGCTCCGCCAAACCCGCGGATATCAATGTGGGCCACCCAGCGACCGGAGGCATAAGGTCACTCATCTATTTTATATGGATGACCTTAAACTTTATGCCTCCGGAGAGCGTGAACTACAAAACGCTCTTAGGGTGGTCGAAGAATATACGCGGGCAATTGGTATGGAGTTCGGGTTGGACAAATGTGCAGTCGTCCACCTCAAGAGAGGACGATGCGGGGAATTCTCTGATGATGCGCAGCTCGCAGACGGAAGCATCCTAAGACATCTGGATGCCGGAGAGACCTATACATACCTGGGTGTGCAACAAAGGCACATCCAAGATGTGACACAAATAAAAGATTCTCTCCGCGGCAAGTACAGACACCGCCTCCGAAAGATTTGGTCTTCCGAACTTTCGGGGAAGAACAAGGTGTCTGCAACTAATATGCTTGCCGTTCCGATTCTGCTCTACTCCTTCGGAGTAGTAAAGTGGAGGGTAGATGAGCTGCGTCAATTAGACAGAGATACCCGCAAGATGATGAATATTCACAGAAGTATTCATCCTAGATCGTCCGTTCCTCGTGTGTACCTCCCACGTCAACGGGGGGGGCCGAGGACTCTTGAGCCTGGAGTGTACGCATGGCAGAGTAGTACTGAGTATGGCATGTAACATACTCAGGAGCTCAGATCCCCTCTTGCGGTTCGTAAAACATCACGAAACTGTAGGAGTAGGAGCAGGATTGTTCAAGGCAGCAAAAAGAGCCGCAGATGAACTCGGTCTCGCATTTGACATCAGGCGAGGAGGCCGGCGAGGTGCTGATGTTGAGTCAGTCACCGAACTTCAGCCAAATCGTCTGAAAGCCCGAATAAGAGCTGCCGAACAGGAAAATCTGTTTCGGCAGCACGTCGATAAACCCCAGCATGGTGTCTTCTATAAGAACATAGAAACACTGGGTTTATCGACCAGGCTGACCTTCGCCTTTCTAAGGTCAGCAGGGCTTAAGTCGGAGACCGAGGGATTCATTATGGCCTGCCAAGATGGTGTTATCAACACCTTGGTCTACCGTAGCCGCGTGTGGCCTGTAGAGGTCCCTGATATCAACTGCAGGACCTGCCATCAGGCGCCGGAATCGCTCATGCACTTACTTTCTGCATGCCCCATATATGCGATTTCGGCCTACATCCACCGACATAACGCGGCTTTACGAGTGCTATACTACCATCTAAGGCACTCGTACAGGGTAGATCAGACACCAGTGCTGCCTTACGTCCCCGGAGATATTGAGTCCGTTGTCGAGAACGAGAAATGCCGGATTTACTGGAACTACTCGTTCCCGACTGTCAGGCTAATCCAAGCCAACAAGCCTGACATAGTCCTCCTCGACCATCAACTCAAGGTGATGTATGTTATCGAGTTCTCGGCACCTGCGGAGAAAAACATCACCTTGAAGGAGGAGGAGAAACGGACCAAATATCGCGATCTCCGGTACGAGCTCCAAGTGCTGTACCCAGGCTACTCGGTCAAAATGGTCGTCCTTATTATCGGTGTACTCGGAGGGATAAAGCCTACGCTGCTCTCGGAACTGAAGATCATACCGGCCTGCCAAAAACCAGCCGAGTGGCTGGCAGGTCAAATGCAGAAGGCGGTCATTCTGGGTTCTCTCCGTCTGCTTAGGGCACACGATTCTGGTATCTACAGTCACTAACCCTGCGGGATGTGGGGAGTGGCTGTAGTTGATACGCCGGCGCGACTCCCGTGAGGCGTCGGAGGCCACGGGAGGACTGACCGGCATCGGATATTCCGAAAAAAAAAAAAAAAAAAAAAAAATAATATTTATTTTATAATAGTTACAATCATTACATTCATTATAATGTTTATGTATTATAGATAAATATAGGTGTACATCTGTGTTAATTCGCTCGTGTATTACAGAATATCCTAGAATCACTAAGTGCAGGACTTGTCAGCAATCCTGGGATATATATATCCACACACATTCGCATGTACACATATACACACACACATACATATATACATACATACATATACACATACATATATACACACATATATACATACACATATATACATACATGCATGTGCACACACATGCACACACACGAACATATACACATACATACACACATACACACATATAACAGTATGTTAATAACATTAAGACAAGAACAGTATACAATTAATTAATT
The DNA here is from genome assembly GCA_029963845.1 of Rhamnusium bicolor. Classification (NCBI taxonomy): domain Eukaryota; kingdom Metazoa; phylum Arthropoda; class Insecta; order Coleoptera; family Cerambycidae; genus Rhamnusium; species Rhamnusium bicolor. The sequence goes on along the minus strand of JANEYF010004321.1, from coordinate 293,414 downwards.
TAGGATAGAAAGTGAAAAGTAAAGAAATTACAATACACATTGATGAATATTTTTAGGACCGGTTTTTGCTAATTTTCCTATACTGCTTCTATGGTGGTGTCAATGAGCCATTGCGATAACGTTTTATTAAAACTTATTAATAGTTTGTTATTCACAATTATTCTTTATTTGACAGGTAGGTAAATAATATTATTTGTTTTGCATAGCTAGCTTTTCCAATGTTCTCTTTTAAGATGATGATCTTAAACTTCTGCACAAAAGATTTTAACTATAAATAATAGGCTTGTTTCATCAAAATTTAACAAAAACAATTTTTTCTTCAGAATGCCATGAACAATTTAGCAGTTTACAATTTCTAACATTTCCAACCAATGTCCATAGAAACCTTTTTCTTCATAATCGTCCAAGGAGTCACATAATTTTCGACATTATCTAGAAAACACTATTCTAAACGAAGTCTTATTTGTTTAAAACATTTTTTAGCAAACAAAAAATTTCAAAACCTTGTACAAAAACTGTTTGTTTAATATAAAATAACCCTGATGATAAGACGGATCGTTGGTAAAATGTTGGTAGCTATTATTTTTTTCTTTTCGTTAATCAAATTCGAGGGAGGGTATAAAAATATATAAATAGTGAATATTAATTGGTTTCAGTCCCCCAAAAGTCATAGTCCGCCACTGGTAATGAGTTCTTTAGATTTTAAAACTAGTTACAACATATTTTATTTATTCTGTTGGTGACACCGGAAGTCCGTATATTATTATAGATTTTCTAACAATATTCTACCAGGTTCTGATAATTTTGCAAGCATTAAACAATGAAGATAATCTATACTACCAGTTAGTTACTAATTTCTAAAAAATTTTTGATTTCAATTAGAAAATTTGGTAAGAAATGTTAAAATGAAATTAGGTACTTTTTTAGTTTATTTATATCCACCTCGCAAGTCGCTCCTTACTTAATTAATATTTGAGGAAATCAAACATTAAATTTAATAATATTCGATAACATAAATTCTACTTAATCTTTTTTTTATAATTAAAACGGATGTGTAAACAGTTATACAGTATTTTTAGTTAATCATATTCATATTACACATTTTTTAATACAGACATGTTATTTTTACAGTCTACGAACATTGCATTTGGCACTTTTACCTTGTACGTTTGCTATGATGCATTAAGATATGAACTACATTTTTAATTAATGGATGGATCATGTAAAATATTTAAATTTAAATCAACAGACATTGCATTTTTATGTCGTTGTATGAGAATTATTTTCTTTAATAAATTAAAAAATGTTCGTAGAATACAAATGTCATATTCATTTCTTTTAACAAAATCTGATTTTAAATATTTTTGTCCTTATCTCCTAAAAATCTTTACAAATATTGTGATTAATACGATTAAATGGTACAGATTATCTTAATTTTAATCTTCACAAGAAAATAGGAATAAAATTATATGAGAATTGCAGTTTGGCTTTCGCAAAAATATATCAACTAAGGATGCCATAGCTAAATTGACATCTTCTGTGTATAATGCAATAGATAACAAGAGGTCGTGTTTGGGTGTTTTCGTTGATCTGGCACAAGCCTTTGATACTGGCAGTCATGAACTTTTGCTGGGTAAACTGGAACTCCTTGGCATAAGAAGTAATATTCTAAATCTCTTTGGATGTTACCTAGAAAATGGTACAAAGCAAGTGGAGGTAAATCAAGTATATAGTGACGAGGAAAAGGTGACATGTGACGTTCCACAAGGAACAGTACTTGGAACTGTCCTTTTCACTATCTATTTAAATGAATTACTTACCTAGAATCATCTGGACGTATTATCTATTATGTTGACGCCACGATTATTCTGTATGTTGGAACCACTTGAGCAGCCGAGGTAAGGGCGAAGACTGAAAATAACCTGCAATGAATCATGAAATGGTTTAACGTCAATTTGTTAACAGTAAATGTCACCAAAATAAAGGCTGCTTCGTTTACCTCGTCAGAAAAACATCTGATTATAGTACTCTCCCCGTAGGTACCCAAAGTAAAGAAATTGTTTCGTCTATTAAATATTTGGAAATTTACTTTGACTCCTTTTTAAGATGGGATATCCACATCCAAAATATTATGAAGAAATTATGTGGTTTAATGTACAGGATGTACCAAGTTCGACAGATTCTACAACTGAATCAATTAAAAATACTGTGCTACGGTTTGGTAGAATCGATAATACAATATTGCATAATTGGGTGGGGAGGTATACAAAAAACGTATTTACTACCTCTAGAAATAATTCAAAAACGGATGCTAAAAATCATGTATAATAAACCAATACGATACCCCTCTGATCAGTTGTACAAAGAACTACAATTAATGGATGTAAAACAATAGTATAATAATAATAATAATAATAATAATAATAAGTTTATTTACCATATAAAGTGGGCTTGTACAAAACAAAGTAGGACTAAAAACTAAAGTTTTACATTATCATTTAAGTGTACAAATAATTTTTTTAAGAAACCTAGTCTCTAATAAATAATAAATAAACTAAGAGAAACACAAAAGTAAACTAATTTACTTGTCTGTGCATACCCTTGGGTATATAATACTCAAGGGAAAAGTGATTATGTATATTTTTAATGTGTTGTAATGTATTATAAAATTGTATGTTTTGTTAATTTAATTAATTTTGTTTATCTATGATTATTTTAATTATACAAGTATATTTTGATTTATAATATTGTATATGAATGTCTTGGGCGACTCTAGTAACCACATTTTCATTTTTTTTTTGAAAATTGAATATTTATTTATATTTTTAAAATCCAGGGGCAAGCTGTTATATATTCGACTTTCCAAGTAGGTATATGATTTTTGGCCAATGGTTTTTACACTTCGAGGTATTTGACAACTATATTGTTTTGCTCTGGTTTCATAATTATGTTCAATTTGTTTTATATTAGTTCTGTTTCTAAACGTTTTGAGAGAGATTTTTAAATAAAACAATTGCCGTGCGTCAAGTATCTGACACTCTTCATACAATAAGGTGCTGGGGTAAGTTATATCTTTCTAAGAATATATTAATATTTTTATTTAAAAATAAACAGTGTGTAAGTCATTAATCATTTACACAATATCCCAATAAATGCAACATCTCATTTATCACTGCTCAGAGCCCAAAATAAAAATTGGACAAAGGTGTTTCACCTAGTCCGAGGCTGTATAATGTTTTACAAGATTTCCTAAAAAATATAAATGTTAACCACCTATACAAAATCAAATAAGAATCTGGCTAGCATTATGCGACAGAAATATTATCCACAATATTATTGACACATTATTAAATTGAATTAAAATACTCCATTTCATGACTTAATTTTTTTTTAATAAATATTTATATGTACATATTTTTTTTCTGAGATAATATTAATATAAATTGAATACATAATTCAATAATTTGTTATGACTCTATTTTACGTATGTTTGTATATTTTGATTTTTTTATTGTCAGTGTTTGTCATGTTATTATTAGTACATTAAATCATCGTCTAATTTTCGACACTGTGATGTTGCATGTGGGTCTGTCCTACGATGCAACGTGTCAGTGTCGAGATAGAATGATTTGTCCATAGACTAAATGGACTCCCCATTTAATTATATTTGTCTCTTAATTGCCGTTTTGTACTGAAATATTTTTGTAAATAAATTATTATTATATTATTATTATTATTAATTTTTTCAGAATATCCGATGATGGACAATCCTCCCGTGGCCTTCGACGCCTCATGGGAGTCACGCAGGCGCATCAACTACAGCCACTCCCTACATCCCGCAGGGTTAGTGACTGTAGATACCAGAATCGTGTGCCATAAGCAGACGGAGAGAACCCAGAATGACCGCCTTCTGCTTTAGGCCTGCCAACCACTCGGCTGATTTTTGGCAGGCTGGTATGATCTTCAGTTCCGAGAGCAGCGTAGGCTTTATCCCTCCGAGTACACCGATTATAAGGATGACAATTTTTACCGAGTAGTCTTGGTACAGCACTTGTAACTCGTACCGGAGATCGCGATATTTGGTCCGTTTCTCCTCCTCCTTCATGGTGATGTTTTTCTCCCCAGGTGACGATAACTCGATGACATACATCACCTTGAGTTGATGGTCAAGGAGGACTATGTCAGGCTTGTTGGCTTGGATTAGCCTGACAGTCGGGAACGAGTAGTTCCAGTAAATCCGGCATTTCTCGTTCTCGACAATGGACTCAATATCTCCGTGGATTTAAGGCAGCACTGCTGTCTGGTCTACCTCGTACGAGTGCCTTAGATGGTAGTATAGCACTCGTAAAGCTGCGTTATGTCGGTGGATGTAGGCCGAAATCGCATATATGGGACATGTAGAAAGTAAGTGCATGAGCAATTCCGGCGCCTGATGGCAGGCCTGCAGTTGATATCAGGAACCTCTACACACCACACGCGGCTACGGTAGACCAAGGTATTGATAACACCATCCTGGCATCCGGGCACACTTCTTCTGGCTCTTCAATATGTGTGCAATTGCTGGAGTGACGCTATTTAATGGACGCGTCGTTTCATAGATTCCCTTCCAGAAGGTTTCGACATCTTTTACAGTCGGCAGATTATCTACAACACGCTGTGGCTCTTGAAAGAGGCCGGAACAAATTGTTTTGCTCCATACTCCTCACCCGCTCGGATCCTATCTAGACAGTGCTGCTTGATAGTAAACATCACTGTCATATTTAGAATATGGTGTTGACGTCTTAATCCGGCTGCTATGCGCCGGATTCTGGGAGTAATAGCTCTACCACTCGTCTTGTATTCCACCATGCTCTGGATCCGAGAAGCGTGTTGTCTGGCCGACTGTATCTTGCCCTCGATTTTTTTACACGCCGCTTAGCTTTCTCGACCCCGTGATTGGTTGATCTCTCACGGGGGATGAGTTGCTTCGCGGTGTTGTACACGGCACAGTTGATTTGCCAGATGTCTACATCTTCTGGAAATTCCACATCGATGACCGCGTCAATTCTAGCCAGGTCTTGTGACTTTAGCTTAGTCCTGGTGTTAAGGCTAACCCTCGTCCTTAAGTCTACATCGGTGAACTTTACTCATTTACTAGGTGAGGTGCACATTGTACCGGATGATCAATGTCGCCTTGCAATATCTCATTCCAAGCTTTTTGTATACGAATCTGAAGATCGTTGACATTGCCTGGGTGTGGGGTAAATTTCCTAGTCTTGTACCGATCATATCCCAGACATATTTTCTTGGTGAGAGATCTGGTGCACTTATAGGCCATGGAAGCATTTGGACATTAGCTTCTTCCAGAAACTGTGTAGTAACTCTTGTCGTATGGGGGCGAGCATTATCTTGTTAAAAAATTAGATTAATCAACCTCTGAGGATATTGCACTCTAGTAGGTTTTAACACTCTCATTATGCAACTGGCCGAATCCAAATTGAAAACTAAAGGTAATCTACTGCCAAAACATATTGACCCTAAACCATCACTCCGCGTGTAAGGATAGTATGATGTTCAACAGCTAGTTGTAAATTTCGTCGTTCTCCAAGGAAACGTCTCACCCTTCTTTGTCAATCACATGCCCATAAACAAAATCAGGACTCACTCAATACCACACGATGACATATCTGCAACCAATACACTCGTTCATTACACTACTACAGTCTCCAGATGCAATGAAATGGAATAAGGAATAGGTATAAAAATGGTCGGCAGGAATGAAACCGAAAATAACTTCCTTTTTTCGCAATTAGGCATTTTTCTAATACTAATTCCTGGTAGTTGAACTCCTGTCAGAAGTATATCCGATGCACCTTTACAAACGTCCAGAATTTCAGAGAGGGCATATATAAAAATATAAAACGGTGAGCAAAAGAAAGCAATAGGAAATGCAGGTATAATAAGAATAAACCAGATAATGTCATTTTTTGCTTTATATTTTTATTCATTGATATATGGACGTGATAGATACTCTTTGTCCTAAAGTTTCATCCAATAATTTCTCACAGCTCGTGTTGTGGAAAATCTGCTTCACGATCTGTAGTCCTCCTAGAACAACCAGATCCACGGTGGCGCTCATGAAGACCTTCTTTAGACCTCAACCAATATATTAACACATTTGTCACGGTCACGGTTTACGTGGTTGTCAATTTCCCTAAGTGAAAATCCAGTCTCTCATACAAATAAATCCGGCCACATGTAGACGTTGAGAGGTCATTTTCAAAACATTAATGATTGTTCACTGAAAATTAACTGCGATACTCTTGGAGGCAATATTAATTATAGTTTTTTCTAACTACTGACAGTAGTGATTAATTATACATAACAATTGAACCAAATAGTTATTCCGATGGTTCACAAAGAACTACATAAGTGGATATTTATATGAAACAGTTTGATTATTGAAACACTAATATTCCAGTGACCACAGTCAACTACTTTTCTGCCAATGATCTAAATGATTTGTAATTATTAAAGTGCCGGGGATCGCCTTATTTCATGGGTTGACTTTGCACCACTTTTCCCTACATTTACATAATTATTTAACTTCAAATGAATAAATGTCCATGTGAACACCTATAAATTTCACTATATTTCTTTGTTAAATTGAATAGTTATCTCAAATAATAAATTAAAATTATTTATTTAGTAATAATTCTGTCTTCACGATGTTTAATGCTAAATCATTTGTATTACAATATTTCTTCATGCAACGATTATAATAAATCCACTTAGATATTGCCACAACTTTTCCAACTCTATCTTTTGCAACTGAAATTCTACAGTATCTATTTTCTAATTACAGGCAATGATCAATTGGGTTATTTCACCTCTTATCACATCACGAATCCTTAAAATCACATAAAATGAATTCAAATTTATTGAAAAATTTGTTAACATTAATATACAGTATGTCCGCGGATGGGGTTTACAAGGGGTTAAATTGCAAAAATATTTAACTTTTTAAGATGCTTTATGTTTTCTATACAGGATGCTCAACATTTACAAAAACTTGCAATTTGCTTAAGAGTAAATTGTAATATTTAATTTTGGAACAAAGTGTTAAATAAAAAAAGTTGTTTAAATTTTAAAACCAGACAAAATCCAAAATTTCAATTGAATAATGAAATGTTTGTGAAATAAGAGAATTTTTGGTAAAATACTGTTATCAGTTTTGGCCACCTCTTCTATCCGACGCAAGATACAGTCGGCCAGACAACACGCTTCTCGGTTCCAGAGTGTGGTGGAATACACTACGAGCGGTAGAGTTTTTACTTCCAGAATCCGACGCATAGCAGCCGGATTAAGACGTCAACACCATACTCTAAATCTGACAGTGATGCTTACTATCAAGCAGCAGTGTCTAGATAGGATCCGAGCGCTCATGGCTATAAAGAAAACGTTGAAGAGGCGGGTAAGCAGTATGGAGCAGAACAATTTGTTTCGTACGAATCCTTCTCGCCGCTTTCAAGAGCTACAGCGTGTTGTAGATAATCTGCTGATTGAGAAGATGTCATTCTTCTGATAAAGAATCTACAAAACGACTTGTCCATTCAATAGCGACACTCCGGCAATTGCACACTTCGAGGCTCTGTGCCACAGACATCTTGAAGAGCCAGAAGAAGTGTGCCCGGCAATTAGTACGGAGGAAGTCCAACAAGCACTTGTTGGTACAAAGAACTTCACTGCCCCGGACCCAGACGGCATTAACAATTGGTGATGGAAGAAATTTCCTTCCACATACCGCCGTTTGGCGTGAGTTCTCAACACATGGTTGAACGAGGGGCAGCAGATTCCTGACTGGTTCGTCGAGGGGCGTACTGTGCTTATCTCCAAAAAGGGGGATCTCTCCAATCCGAAGAATTATAGGCCGATCACTTGCCTCAACTCCTACTGCAAGATATTTACAAGTATCTTGTCTGCTAGGACACTGAGATCTGTTGATCCAGTCTTCCAGCAGATATATCAACAGCTTGGTGTCAATAATGGCATGGTAGGTTGCAAGGATAGCCTGCTGATGGACCGCTGTATTACACAGGATTCTGTGCAATACAAGCGGAATCTATCGATGGACTGGATTGATTACCGCAAGGTATTTGATACAACATCGCACAAGCTATTGTTGCACTTGCTCGAATATCTTGCGGTATCAGCACCACTCAGCACCACTAGTGAGATGCATAGAATAGCCGCTGCTGCTCTGGAAGATATGCTTCACCATAACATCAGGTGCACAGCGGGTCACGACAGAGTAGATGGAATTTAGGAGGGGAGTTATCCAGGGTGACTCCTTGAGTTCTCTTCTCTTCTGCATCTCATTGCTACCGTTGTCTGTTCGGTTCCACCAGACCCACTGATATCAATGTGGACCACTCAGCGACCGGAGGCATAAGACAACCCGTCTATTTTATATGGATGACCTTAAACTTTATGCCTCCGGAGAGCGCGAACTACAAAAAACTCTTAAAGTGGTCGAAGAATACACGCGGGCAATTGGTATGGAGTTCAGGTTGAACAAATGTGCAGTCCTCCACCTCAAGAGAGGATGAAGCGGGGAATTTTCTGAAGATGCGCAGCTCGCAGACGGAAGCATTCTAAGACATCTGGATGCCAGAGAGACCTATAAATATCTGGGTATGCAACAAAGGCACATCCAGGATGTAACACAAATAAAGGATTCTCTCCGCGGCAAGTATAGACACCGTCTCCGAAAGATATGGTTTTCCGAACTTTCGGGGAAGAACAAGAACAAACTGTAGGAGTGGGAGCAGGGTTGTTCAAGGCAGCAAAAAGAGCAGCAGATGAACTCGATCTCGCATTCGACACCAGGCGAGGTGGTTGGCGAGGTGCTGATGTAGAGTCAATTACTGAACTTCAGCCAAATCGCCTGAAAGCCCGAATTAGAGCTGCCGAACAGGAAAATCGATAAACCCCAGCATTGTGTCTTCTATAAGAACATATAAACACTGGGTTTAAGGACCAGGTTGACATTCGCTTTTCTAAGGTCAGCCGGGCTTAAGTCGGAGACCGAGGCATTCATAATAGCCTGCTAAGTTGGTGTTATCAACACATTGGTCTACCGTAGCCGCATGTGGCGTGTAAAGGTTGCTGACATCAACTGCAGGACCTGCAGTCAGCCGTCGAATTTGCTCATGCACTTACTGTCAGCATGCCCTGTATACGCGATTTCGGCCTACAATCACCGACATAACGCGGCGTTACGAATGCTATACTACATTGTAAGGCACTGGTAAGGGGTAGATCAGGCACCCGTGTTGCCTTACTTCCCCGGAGATATTGAGTCCGTTGTCGAGAACTAGTAATGCCGGATATATTGGAACTACTCGTTCCCGACTATCAGACTAATCCAACCCAACATGGCTGATATAGTCCTACTCATCCATCAACTCAGGGTGATGTATGTCATCGAGTTCTTGGCACTTACGGAGAAAAACATCAAGGAAATGGAGAAACAGACTAAATATCGTGATCTCCGGTACGAGCTACAAGTGTTGTACCCAGGCTACTTGGTCAACATGGTTGTCCTATTAATCGGTGTACTCGGAGGGATAAAGCCTACGCTGCTCTCGGACCTTAAGACCTTACCGGCGTGCCAAAAATCAGCCAAGTGGCTGGCAGACCAAATGCAGAAGGCGGTCATTTTGGGTTCTCTCCAGCTGCTTAGGGCATACGATTCTGTTATCCACAGTCACTAACCCTGCGGGATGTGGGGAGTGGCTGTAGGCAATGCGCCGTCGCGACTCCCGTGAGGTGTTGGAGGCCACGGGAGCACTATCAAGCATCGGTTATTCCGAAATAATAATGATAATAATAACGTCGTGAGACGTCGGAGGCCACGGGAGGAATGTTCGGTTATTCCGAAAAAAAAAGAACGTTTACTTTAAATAATTACAAAGTATAAATAATAAACATATGAGACTCACGAAGCATCACATGATGCTTATTTGTGAGTTGTTTATAATAGATAAATACAACATATTGTTATTTAAATATAATAATCAAACACAAAGCAATAATTCCCTAACATAACAATTTACGAAGTACTATGGGGGTACTTCATTATAAATTTACCATGTTACATAAATGGACATACAAATATGAAAGCATTAAGTACTTTATAAAGAGATAATATAGTATAATTAATATTTTCCATTTAATGTTTCAAGTTTGTAGAATATTATTTACCTTTAATATATATTATATTTTATTTTTTTAGTTTTTATAATTAGCAATAGATTTATCGTTAACCTAATCTACATTTAAACGCAACAAAAGTTAGTAGACTATATTAACTTAATTTAAATATTTATTGGTATTTTAATAATATAGAGTAGTAATAATATTATATTCTTTTGTAATTGTTATTAAAATATTTAATTGATTTATTTCCTTTAATTGTAATTGGAACTATACTGACCACCTTGAACATAGTTCTCAACAAGGGCGTGACCACCTCCACGCTACCTGTGGCGTTGGAGGCGCTCCCGTCTGACCACAATCCGATTTTAATTTATCTATGTGGTGTGTCAAGGGAGGACGTCGTGATTGAGGTTACATCCTATAAAAATGCTAACTGGTCGGCTTTTCGCCAGTTCGTCAATAACCGGCTTGAAATAAATAGCAATATAAACAATACCGGTGACCTGGAAAATACCGTGGAAATATTCACGGGCATACTCCAGGAGGCCAAACGGGGGGTTGCCAGAACAATAAAAATCGATCCAGACAAGGAAGAACTCGACGACGCGATCAAACAAATAATACACGACAAGAACAGGCTGAGACGGCTTTGGCAACGAAACACAGGTGTGGCTGCCAAGGCGTGAATGAACAGGCTGCAAACGTTATTTCGTGACTCCATAAACACAGAAAAAAATCGGAAATGGGGTGAAAAATTACAGTCACTAAATCCGCAAGACGGTTCGTTGTGGAAAATGACGAAGCGTCTCAAAAACACGAGGCAGGTTATTTCAGCCCTGTTGGAGACCAACGCAAACGGTCATCAAATGACGCACATACGAGACGGGCAAAAAGCCAATCATTTAGCAAATCAATATGAAAATGTGCACAATCAAAGTTACCCTAATAATCTTGATCATGACTGCATAGAAAATGAAATTTCACAAATATACAGCTGTGGTGTCTAAATTCCTATGACGCGACAGCAAATTTTAGAAACCATGGCCACGCCCACGAAAATAAAACAATTTATCAGGACACTTGCAAACAAAAAATAATATAATCTTGACAAGAGCACCGCCGGTGCTCTTATGCTAGTATTTATAGTCGATACTTCGCGCGTTCTCAGACTTGAGTTCGGCTTGAGAACAGATTTGCGTTTTATAGTGGTTACTTGACGGCCAAGCAAGTCTTCGCTCGTACTTAGGTGGAGACTTGCTCAAGGTAGGTAAAGACCAGACTTGAGACGTGCTTCGATCACGTTGTCTCCATTTTTAAACGGTTGACAGTGTTGGCAGGGACAGATTTGAGGTTAGAAAATTTGACATTCAAATTTTCGTTTTCAAAATATTGTTAATTTTTTATTTTGACTATTCTATCACAAATTAATAGCTGTAACAAAAGTTCTGTTAATTGTAAATTTAATACGAACGAGAAAAGATGGCACGGGCCAATATAGATGATGATTTTCTGGAATTTGTTGATGTAGTTGAAGAGGTCCTGCAAAATGAAACGCTACCGAAAAGATACTTTCGGGATGTTGAAAATCCATTAGAACGTTTCAGAGATGATGAATTTCAAAATAGATATAGATTTTCAAAGGATTCTGTAAGACACATCATTTTGCCTATGATACAGAACCAGTTAATGAAAACTAATAATCGAGGATTGCCTATCCCACCTTTAATTCAATTATTAGTTTGTCTCCGATTTTTTGCAACAGGAAATTTCCAGGTATGTTGATTGTAATACTATATATTATATTTGATCTGATATTGGTAATAACCTATTCAATAAGATTTGAAGCATTACGAGTCATCTATTGTACTTATTATTGCAGGTAGTATCAGGTGACTTAAGGGGAATCAGTCAGGCAACGGTCAGTGTAATAATAAAACGAGTGAGTGAAATGATTGCTGAACAAACAGCGCATTTTATCAAGTTCCTTGCGGAAGAAGCATTACAGCGTGAAAACATTACAAAGTTTTGGCGAATATCTGCATTCCCAGGTGTTGCGGCATGTGTTGATTGTACTCATATTCCAATAGCTAGCCCTGGTGGTAATAATGCAGTTTATAGAAATAGAAAAGGTTACTTTTCATTGAATGTGCAGCTTAGTTGTAGTAATTACAATTCTGTAGATAACAACAAATCAATGCAAATTTTGTTAGGTTGCAGCTGGACCCCACATGGAAATTCTAGACATTGTTGTACGTCATCCTGGGTCAACACATGACAGTGTTATCTTTGACCGAAGCTCTTTACGGGTTCGGTTTGAACAACATCAACTACTTGGCCTCTTACTGGGTGACAATGGGTATCCTTGCAGACCATATTTATTAACCCCAGTTATACAACCAGGTAAGAAGTCTCATTTCAAATGATCTTTTGTAAGTTAATAATTTATTTTCCATAGGAAATATAAACGAAAACCGCTATAATACTGCACATATACGAACAAGAAACATCGTGGAAAGAGTATTTGGCGTTTGGAAAAGGAGATTTCCCTGTCTTCGCAGAATCAACTAAGCTGCAAACATCAACTATAATAATTTGTGCTTGTGCCGTTTTACACAACATTGCCATTCAACAAAGAGATGACAATTTCGAAAATGATGAATTAATAAATGATAATATACCAATCGTTAACAATGGCGAAAATGATCAACTTTGTTTGATGTTTAGACGGGAATTTATTAACCAACATTTTCAAATATAATAGTAAAAAACTCATATTGTGTTTTGATTATCATTAAATATAAATTAAATTGAACAAACTGGTTTATAAATGAGCAATATTTATTTTTATTTTATTTACTTTTTCTTCATTAAATACCTACAGATTTTCTTTCTTAAATTTTTTTCAATTTTAACAGGGCCAGCTCTTCTTCTGCTTCTGCTTTACGGCGTTCACTGGCAACCTTTCTGTGCAACTCCTCTTCAATTCTAAGTCTTACATTATGTAAAACTGCCTGTTGTTCAATGGATTCTCTCAGTTTCCTAAGTCGAAGATTACCTTCACTTTGCAATATAGTTTTAATATTTTTCGCCTTGGGTGTTGTGTAAGCTGATACCTTTTGTTTTGCTTCAATAAATGAATTGCTCACTCCACAAATTTCAGGCGTTGGTTGACCGTCATCTTCATTACAATAATTATTGTCCTCCTCAAATACAACTTCTATTTTTTCATTTCCCGAATATTCATCTGCGCAGAAAATAATATCATTAGTAAATTAAGCTATTTGCAATTCTTACAAATTTATAAAGCTTTTAGCAAGTATAATCGCTTTACGGTTTGACCCTCATAATATCTTTGGGTAAACAAGATACTGAATATTGCTTCAATATCTTGTTGTGCCCACTTTTGCGGCATAGTTCAAAATTCCTATTTACTGTTGAATAATTACCTTCAATATCATTTTCTCGCATATAGACAGCTGTACTGTCCCATGGGCACGTGATTGTCACATCTGCGTTTGGTGCCGCAGCATCCACTGCCTCCATCACCGGATCTGTTTTTATCTCGAGTGGTGGTCCACCTCCAGTCACTAACCGTGTGTATTTTTCTTCTGTGCTAATTTTTCTTTTTCTGTAAGTTGAAAGCATGTTGTTATTTTATAATTTTAGAAGCTCAAAGTTATTTTACCTTTGTTTTAAGTTATTCCATAATTTCTTCAACTGAGCTGATGTTCTCTGCATAGTAATATCACCTTGTGAATTATATTCTGAAGCAATCTTTTCCCACTCATGTTGCTTCATTTGTACAGTGGCTGCATCAGTTTTTTTATTCTCCACAAGCTTATGTTTGTCGATTAAATTTGCTAGTAAAATCTTTTCTTTTACGGTATACACCACAATTTTACTCGCCATACTGAAACTTGAAACTAACACAAAATTTTCAACGTTACGTGCGTAACCTCACAACGTCTGTGCTCACAATGTCAATGTACAAATAAATTGAGAATAACAATTATAATACAGTGCTTTCAATAGTTAAAATAATACAAAAGTCACCAAAAGACAACATTTTAAGATGAAAAGTTACTGAATATTGTGCTCCGGCCATACTTCACCGAGAATTACCGAAGTCGCAATTATAATACTTAAGACGAAGTGAGTTCTCAAGGCGTGCTTGGAAAAGTAATGCTCAAGTCTGAGATTGAGATTTGACTATAAATACGGGCATTAGATATAGATAAGGCTTTCGATACTGTCTGGTTACCCGTCATCATATATAAACTGCATCGGTACGACTTTTCGGGCTACTTAATGCAACTGATATACTCTTACTTGCATGGCAGAACGCTGCGAGTAAGAGTGAACAAAACACTATCAACACAGAGGGACATCAGAGCAGGCGTACCGCAGGGGTCGGTTCTCGCGTCAAAATTATACAACATATACATGTCCGACTTTGCACAATTCCCGAACACCAAGCTTGCGAAGTACGCTGATAATACTGCCATATGCTGTCACAGTCACCATGCCCAGTCCGCCGGGCAGTTGATAAAGGCGCATATGGTAAGGGCGTCGGAATACTACGCCAAGTGGAAGGTGAAGGTGAACGTCACCAAGTCGGAGGCTACAGTGTTCACTAGAAAAAGAATAAATAATAAATGAATTACACCTATTTCGATGGGGGGTAACCAAATTGATACGAAACAGGAAGTGAAATATTTAGGCATAATTTTGGATAAAGAACTATATTTCGGCAAACATATTAACGAGACTGTACGTAAAGTCTATTCTTCGTCTAGGAGTCTATACCCCCTGATGGCGGAGAATAGCTGACTAAACAGGGGCAATAAACAATTAATTTACACAATGATAGTGAGTTAGGACCTATTATATGCTGCGCCGGTCTGGTGTTCTGCGAGCGCGACGGCGTTACACAAATTGCAGGTACTGGAAAACAAATTCCCTCGCCTAATAAGTAACTCAACAATCTTGGTGTATCTACACCCTCTAAGAGAATTACGTCAACTTGTAACGATATTGTACCCATAGTGGATCATATCCAAGATATTTCGCAAAAAATTTTATGAATTGAAACTCTCTGAATTACACAGATAAGGGAGCATAATGCGCCATTTAGAATTAAATACAAATTACCATATCAAACGCTACCAATAATTCGGCAGCAAATTTAAAAGGGGCCCCTCCATAAAAATTGGGGCCCCAAAATTCATTTTTTTTCTTACTTTTCTTCTATCCTGCTTGTTCGTTTTTGTAATCGGAATTCCCCACAACATTTTTTCCAAATTATAAGTAAGCCATCAGTAAACTACGGCACATTATTATTATACACATAATATCTATTCATATAAGTTAAAATAAGCGGAGCTAGACATTCCCGCTCGAGTTCAGTTTTGTTTAGAAGTGAGCTTTTAAAGCAGCAGCTTGACTCACCATAGTATCATCAAAATTCAAAATTTTTATACATCAATTTTATTTATATTTATACACTTTTAAAGTTTTACGCCGGCGACGTATGCTTTTGCATCCGCTGACGGTTTATATGTTCATGTTTATATCATACAATTAACAATGTTTTTTTATATTTTCAGGAGTTGTATTTTATTAAATGCCCGAACCAACAATTGCCCCGCTGCCCTCATACACGGGGATGCTGGGTCGGCAACTGACTGGGTGTTCGGCGAGGCCGACATGATTTGTTCTTTGTTTTAACTTAAATAAAATTGGTTTGGATTGGATTGGATTGGATCATAACACCCAAGTATTATAGGAAGATATATTTCAAAAACATGCGTTGATATGTGTTTACAAAAATAATAATATTCGATCGAAATGTTGGGTTTAAAATTTTAAACGGCATTCTTATTTAACATTTTTTTCTATAATTAAGGATAAGGCTAATTTAGTCTTAAGCGAATTTCAAGTTTTGTAATTTTTTCTCAACCTGTATAAAAAACATAAAGATTTCAACGTGGAAAAGCAAAAGCTTTTTTAGCAATTTCACCTATTGTAAACCCCATCCGCGGATATACCGTACAATCATAGAAATGTACAGTTGCTATTTGTATATATTAATATATACATATAACATATATACTAATTTGAATGAGCAATGCAACACCATGATTTTGTTGAGCAATTTTATTGAAATTTAAGATAAATGCCCCACCTCTTCTATAAATCATATCCCACACAAATGTTCGATCGAAGACAGATCGAGTGACCCTGCCGGCCATGGAAGCAGCACTACATTAGCTTATTGTAAGAAGTTTGTTGTAACCTTTGCCATATGAGAACGAGCATTATCCTGCTGAAAAATTGGATTAATCAGCCCTTGCGGCTAAGTAATGGGTCCCTGCACGTCTGTTATGTAAGCAGCAGCATTCTAGTTTCCCCGAATGAATACTAATGGTGATCTTCTGTCATATCATATCCCACTCCAAGCATCACACCTTGGGTAAGGACTATTTGACGTTCAACAGCGAATTGAATTCCAAATTTTGGCGCTCTACCAGTCTGCATCTCACTCTCCTACGTCCATCATGGATCTACAAACAAAATCGAAACTCATCATCAGTGAACGCTATTTGATACCATTCATGTCTTTAACTCACTGTGTTATTACACCATGCCAACTTGAGTACGCGATGACAGAAACGGTCGGTAGGAAGGATCCAGTACCTCTAGTTAGACGATACATTGACTCCATTGACATCCCTTGATCTAAAGGCTGGGCTTCACCAACCTGGGCCAGACGGCGGCATCTGCGGGCTTGCTGGCAGAATGACATTTGGCGGCTTTGTCCCATATATCCTTTTACAATTTTTTCTGCAAAACCCAGCGGCCTAAGCCGACGGCACCTAGTTCAGTTTGATCAAGACCTGCTTTAAAACTTCTATCCACTGCTTACTGTTTGATTAGTATTATTTTTAATTACAGAAATTGGTAAGATAGCTTGATAATTTTTTTATATAACAGTAATTATAGTTAAAAATGAAAATAGGTATTTTCAAAGATAACCGCAATAATGTTATTAAATAAATACGTTTATGTGTTCTATTTCATATATTTAATTAAAAATTAATATAAAATTGAAGTCAATTACTTAGTCTAATAATAGGCATAAAAGTAATATTAGTTTTTTCGCATTAGTTATATGAACATTACATTCCTTATATGTATATATGTATGTGTTTACTTATCTCATTTATTCTTAAGTTAAAAATCATTAAGCGTGAAAATTAAGTTATGCACTTATGAAAATAGCTAAAAATGAAAGTCTGCTTAGCTATAATTTTAGTGGTCACCATGAAATGTCGTGTTAAGCGACGTGTTTGGATGAAAGAATGGCTTAAAAGCACTCATGATGTTGGCTGATACACGTCCTCTGTGCCACACCCGGACCTTCTAGAAGAAAACGTTTTTTTAATTATTTTCTGTAGATTGATTAAAGCTGATTTTTTTTCACATCTGCACGTGTAGCTTCAGGTTTTAATTTACGATAAATAGGTAACAGTTTATCAAGTGCTAAATTTCTTCTGGTTTTATCCATATAGTTTGGGCTTTGATTATTCCTAAGGCTGGGAATCGAATATTCGAATACTCCAATATATTCGAATATTCGAGTACCTATTCGAATATTCGAATAATTTCCCATTAAAATAATTCGTATTCGAATACTCGAATATTCGAATACTCGAATATTCGAATACTCGAATTATTCGTATTCGATTCCCAGCTTTAGTAAAAAAACCCTGGAAAATTGCTAAAAATGGCAAAAAATTGTGATTATGTTGATGAAAAAAATTTTGTAGACCCGGATCGAAGAGGATTTTTTATGTAATTTGATCTGCTGAATCCGAATCTGAAATATATTTGACCCTCAAAATCTCAAAAAATCGCAAAAAAACGATAAAATAGCAAAAAATTGCAGTTGAAAAAAATTGAAAAAAAATCTATGAAACACGATTAAATACGTTTTTTGTATTTTTTTATGCATAAAATACAAGTTTAGAATCTGAAAATGTGAAAAATTGTAGTCTATAAAAAATGACGTCGGGTCTACAAAATTTTTTTCATCAACATAATCACAATTTTTTGCCATTTTTAGCAATTTTCCAGGGTTTTTTACTAAAAAAACCCTGGAAAATTGCTAAAAATTGCAAAAAATTGTGATTATGTTGATGAAAAAAATTTTGTCTACTCCCTACATAGAAAATACTATTTTGCTCCCTCATTTCAGGGAGCAAAGTAGTACTTTTCCTCCCTCGGGAGGAAAATACTTTGCTTCCCTAGGGAGGAAAATACTTTGGCTCCCTCTGGAAGCAAACAAGTAAAAACTTCAAATAGCTGTAATAGTAGTGTATAGACTTCTTTTATTGATACACAAACTTCCTGAAAATGAATGCTTTTCTTTGAAACAGATTTTAATGTCGATATTGTCTTTAATTTGGAGTGTAGATCGCAACATGCTGTATTTGCTCCATAATGTTGAAGGCTTCAAATCGGCGCATTTTTTGGAAAAGTAAAATGGGACCACTTCTTCACATATTTTTCTTATTTGCCTAGTCTCCATCCAACAATTAAATAGCTGGTAATCTTTTTCATATTCTTCACGAGACTTTAACGGTAATAGATTTAACGAAACCACGTTTGCTTCTTCCAGAATATCTTGAGGAACTTCATCTTCACATTCGGAATACATTATTATAAACCTTTTGGAAGTTTGTTTATTTTGAAAACAAGAAGCAACCTTAGCAACGTTCCATGTACTTTGATTTTTAATAATATTTACTTATCTGAATACCTATTATGACATTTTGACATATTTGGTTTTTTGATTGTCATGCATAAGAAAATATAATAAAATATATGTAAAACCAATGTAAAACACTGTAAATGGTCGTAGAAAAAATCATATGTATTACACAGGAGCAAAGTGCCATTTCCTCCCTTGGATATTGATCAAACTATCCGCGGGAGGAAATTATGCACTTTTCTCCCTTGTCATACAAATAGCTATTGTAGACCCGAAGTCATTTTTTATAGACTACAATTTTTCACATTTTCAGTAAGGCTGGGAATCGAATACGAATAATTCGAGTATTCGAATATTCGAGTATTCGAATACGAATTATTCTAATGGGAAATTATTCGAATATTCGAATAGGTACTCGAATATTCGAATATATTGGAGTATTCGAATATTCGATTCTCAGCCTTAATAATTCCACAATTCTAGAAGTGTTTCATGCGTTTTAATGAAGTTACGAAGGTCATAGTTCTTAGGATTTTCATTGCCTATAACCTATTTTTTAGCGTCCTCGTTATTTTCAGCATCGTAAATGTTTTCACTGTCGTGAAAGTTATCATTGTCGTCCATATTCACATAGAAATGCACTGTCACGTAGAAATACGAGGAAACTACTGATGCAATTGAGCATGCGTCGAACACCATAATTTATTCGGGATGAGTATCGCTAACAAAGTTAATAATAATGATAGTATACCCTTCATTCGCAAATACTGATGCTCGAATATCAAAATATTGGGTTCTGCATCAATATAACTTTAATTACATCATTGTTCCCAGTAAGCATGCTAGGTTACAAACGTTCTGGAGAATTCTAAAATAGATCGCTAAGAACTTTATGTAAACATATATAAATTCTCTTCAAGACGTTATTTTTCGATGTCAGATGGCCAAAATAAAAAAAAGAAGATAAATACATAGTTTACAAAAGACATTTACTTTGAAGTTTATGAAACTAATATAACTTGCGGATTTGAGAGTTTTATGAAAACTTTTATCGAACTCTGGCAGAAGTTGCAAAAAGGGTTTTATTGTTTCTAAAAAAATTAATAATTGATGAGACATTTATAAGTATCATAAAAATTGTAGAATTAGCGGTACAAAAAATAATTGGAAATTGTTTTTATGACTCTATGAACAGGTTATCAGGTTATATTAGTTTCATAAACCTCAAAGTAAATGTCTTTATATTTAGTCTTTGTTGGCCATCTGACATCGGAAAATAATGTCTGGAAGAGTATTTATATACATTCCATAAATAGTTATTATGCTTATCTAGATTAGAATTCTCCACAAAACGGTCAAGATTGCTTTACACAAGTCCGCCATTTCTTTAAGACCAGCTCGAGGACGAACGTACTTACTGTCGCTGCCATTGTGATGCTGATAAAAATAACTGAATAAAAATGTCAATTTAGGAGATTTTGGTTAATCTAATAATGCTACTTTAGTTTAAATCCACTAATAAAGCACTTGTGTTGACAGATTAAATCACTCAAATTTTTGTTTCCAAGAAAAAAGTTAGAATTTTTTTTCTAAAAAACTCATTGCGCGCTTGTTTTTTTCGACCCCCACTATCTATATTTTACCACGAACTAGTCTGCGTTGAAAATTTTGGTACCACAAAGGTCTTAAAATCTGTTGAAAATAAAGTGTGATAACCTGACCCCTACACTTTGTATAAATATTATATCACATTGCAGAGTGCATGAGAATTAAAAACCATGCTGTCAGCAGACAGCGAAACTCCCCGCGCTAGGAGGATTATCAGGACATCATAAGAAGCAAGAGCTGTTATCCATATGGTCTACAACAGATTAACAATAAGTACATTGCATATACTGTACACCAACATAAAGAATGTATAAAAAAATGTATCCACTGTGAAATCTATGAGGTAATATTCAACCTATTAAAAAGTGCTTAAGTGTAGTGATATAACACCATTATTTTAGAAATGAACAGTTACTTCTGGAGGTCATATCTATGAGTTATTTTGTGGCTGACATTCATAAATCTAACGGAAGTTAATAATCCTCACACAAGAAGTCACAAAAGAAGTTTTAACTCACAAAAAAACTTCCACAATAAGACTAATAGAAGTAACATATTAATTGGATTGACTTCACACGTTCAATAATACTGTTATTATTTTTGAGTATTGACAATATTACTGATCATATTTCTAGAATAAGTAATAAGATAATTATTAGGTACTACATAAGCATTCTCATTATACATTATTATGTATGCCATAAGTAATGGACTGGACTGGCAGTACCACCAGAGGGATACACTTATCACCGACTATGTCTATTTTGGTTAGTCTGCTTCAGGCTAGCCTGCTTTTCCATTACTTATGGCATACTGACCAGAACATAAAAAGTTCGAAGCCGGTCTATGTCTAGTGAGGAATTGACAATTGATCTTAGCTACCAAACAAGAGTTGCAGGTTTAATTCAATGTAAGTCTGGGCGTTTGTCCGCTGAGTAGTTGTTTCCTGCAAATCTTATTCAGTATATAGTTTAGCCCACTAGGGTCGGAGGTCGAAGCTCTTGGTACCTGCTTCGCAGATCGCTAGCAGTCACTAAGACATCAGTGATGTCTGACTGGTAGTAGCATTGAAAACCAGAGAGATACACTTATCACGCACTATGTATATATTTATTGATAATCTGTTGCAGGCCGTATGGATAACAGTTATTGCTTCTTATGTTGTCCTGATGCTCCTGGCGTGCGTGGGGAGTATCACTGCCTGAAGCTGCAGACGACATGGTTTTTAACTCTCATGCACTTTGCAATGTGATATATTATTTGTACAGGCCTTTACGCTTCTTTTAATATTGTGGTATTTCAATAGATTGTGGTACCAAAATTTGTCAACTCAGAACAGGTAAAATATGGACATTTTAGGTCGAAAAAATAAATGCGCAACAAAAATAATGAGTTTATAGAAGAAAAATCAAATTTTTTTCTTGGATACACAAATTTGAGTGATTAAAACCATAAGTGATTACGTTATTAGTGGTTTTAAAATTATGGAACATAATTAATTTGATCAAAATCTCCTATATTTACATTTCTATTCACTTAATTTTTGTCAGCATCACAATTGCGGCGACAGTTGGTCTTAAAAAAATGACGGTGTTGTATAAAGCAACCTCTGCTGTTATGGGGAGAATTCTAAAATAGATAGCCATAAGAACTGTTTATGCAAACGTATATAAATTCTCTTCAAGACGTTATTTTCTCATGTCAGATGGCCAAAAATAGGCTAAGGATATAGGTAGTTTAAAAAGGACGCTACGTAGAGGTTTATAACACTAATGTAACCTGACATCTTGTTCATAGAGTAATAAAAACAATTTACAGATGTTTTTTGCACCGCTAATTGTACGATTTTTGTGATACTTATAAATATCTCATCAATTATTTAATTTTTTTAGAAACAATAAAATATTTTTGCAACTTCTGCCAGCGTTCGATAAAACTTCATAAGTACTCTTATTTATGCAAGTTATATTAGTTTCATAAACCTCTACTTAACGTCTTTTTGTAAATTATATCTTCAGCCTTTCTTTGGCCATCTGATATCGGAAAATAACGTCTTGAAGAGAACTTATATACGTTTACATAAGTAGTTCTTATACAGATCTATTTTAGAATTCTCCATAACGTTTGTAACCTTTCATTGCATGCTTACTGGGATACTTATAATTTTTTATATTTTCTGCTGCCATTCTTATCTGATGCACTAGTTTAAAAGTTTTAGGTATATAATAAATCAAAAACAATACATTCCATATACTTCATTATAGATACTATTAAAACAGCTACTCAATTTAGGAGCAAGAATTGCACTGAATTAAATAACAGAGTTCTTACCATTAGAAGCAAAAAAATATTGACTCACCAGAAATGAAAATGGTTACACTTAAAAAATGATTTCCTCCAATTACAATACAAAAACGAAAACCCATAGTCTGATATATATCTACTATCATTCTTCCTAAAAAGTGTATTTGAAATATTATTTTTGATTTATTATATACTTAAAACTTTTATATTAGCGCATTCAGATAAAAATGACAGTATAAAATATAAAAAACTATAGGTATTTATTATTATTATCATGCAAAAAATGCTTATGTAATAGGTACCCAATAAATATTTTATTATTTTTTCTAGAAATGCAATAATATGAAATTTTTTAAAATTAATGATCGTGTACGATCTTTTATAGGCTGCGGAGTTCTAGTCATACAGAATTCCTTTACGCAAGTGACCTGCGCGAGCCGATATCGGTCGTCTTTCTGCAGCTGGTAGATGCACAGACATAATCATCTAGAAACGTGTGATATCTGCATATACGCTGGTTTTCTTTTCAAAAAGTTTGCACCGTAATATTGTTTAAAAACAGTACGATTTATTTGCAGATGTGACGTTGCACAAGCCCATTTGTGCAAATTACTTGAGTGTTTGAACCCACCTTAAGGCCCAAATACCAACTGCTTTTCTGGTTTTGCTTCCTTTTTACTCAACCAAAAGTTTATTTACACAAATTGTTGGTAACACCAGGCTCAGTTGTCTATTTGGTAGGTATCTTATTGCTGGTTATTTCTTTTTTTTAAACTTTATTTTGATGGATATTGTTCAGTACATATTACATCATGGACCTCACAGTGAATAGGATATTTCAATATACAGTGTATAATATAATGCCCACATCATATGAGAATATTTTTTATTATTTCCGTTCTATTTATTTATTCTCAAAACTTTCAGGCTAAGCATTATTTTGTTTCATAGTACGGAACATCCTGCAAATTATTATTAAGTTTTTCCACCAGTGTAACTTCCATCCGTGCAGCTCCGGCTTAAATTTGGGGGTTGTCTAAATTATTTGATGTTTTGTTTTTATGTTTAATTATTTACTTAATGACTAGTTAGACTAGAAATTTAGCACTGTTTATTATTCGTATACCTGACATATGACTTCTTCCGTCTTTTACACCACTACATCGAAAGATGACTGTTGCTTTTGTTGGCATGCGACCGAGGAGGAGTTTCACTTACATTCTTTGATAGTTCAGAGCCGCACTTAATTTTGTTACCGATTTGTTTAGAATAATTATTTTATATCTGTTTATTTGCCGGTGTGTTTTTGAAACTAATTTAAGAAGGTTATCGAGTAGCAGTGAGTTGTGTGATATATGGTAAGTGTAATAAGTAATAATTTATTTTATCTGTTTATTTGCTGGTGTTTTTAAAAATAATTTAAGGTTATCATATTTAATGTAAAAATGTTTCGACCGTGGGAGGCATCTACGTCTACATCTTATTGTGTTTGTGAAAATAAAAGTGATAATGATTACAGTGATAAAGAAAATCAAAGTTCGTTAGTGTTTTCAGTAAGAAAAAATCGGCTACATTTGAACGAGCAAGTGAAACAAATTTGATTTAATGTTTACAATAATCTTTTGAAGCGATGAGCCAATGACCCTAATTTGTATGATTTAGATATACCTGGTGAAACAGCATCTCTGACCAACGGTCCCCGTCCCACAATAGACAATCTGGTGAATGAAGGTGCCCTTCTAAGAAAACAACGATCCGACATCGGTCAATCGAAAACTCTCGACCCATCGCCGTTAGCAAAACTTTTAAGAACTTCAGTTTACGACGCGTATCAGAAAAATGAAATCCCAACTATTGACATGCTAGGCAGAAAACTAAAAGAAATGGATTATCATCTAAAATATACTAAAAGAACTTTAAGAACTTGGCTGAGAAAAATTGAATTTAAATATCAAATATTAATATGCATGGCGATTATGGAAAGCAGACGAATAGTGAACTGGCAAAATTCATATCTAGACGAGACGAAATTTGGTATGATACTGATGACACCGTAAAATATCTGATGTAACCAGCATATAACTCATACCAGTATATATTATCCTGACCTAAAAAAATCATACTATTTAATTCTTCACTTACCTCAATTAAATTTTAATATCGTACTTTGAAATGTTTCATTACAATTTTTAAATAATTAATTATCAGCGTCATTCGATACGGTCAATAATAATTTATATATTTTAATAATTTCTTCTTATTGACATTGACATTATTGACATTTTTGTAACTAAATTAGACATTTCAAGTGTCAAACTGTTAAATTTATCCTAACCCCATTTTATGAGGTCAAATGTTAAAAAATTTCAGTTATATATATATATATATATATATATATATATATATATATATATATATATATATATATATATATATATATATATATATATATATATATATATATATATATATATATATATATATATATATATATATATATATATATATATATATATATATATATATATATATATATATATATATATATATATATATATATATATATATATATATATATATATATATATATATATATATATATATATATATATATATATATATATATATATATATATATATATATATATATATATATATATATATATATATATATATATATATATATATATATATATATATATATATATATATATATATATATATATATATATATATATATATATATATATATATATATATATATATATATATATATATATATATATATATATATATATATATATATATATATATATATATATATATATATATATATATATATATAAAAAAAAAAATATAAATATATATATATATATATATATATATATATATATATATATATATATATATATATATATATATATATATATATATATATATATATATATATATATATATATATATATATATATATATATATATATATATATATATATATATATATATATATATATATATATATATATATATATATATATACATATGATTAAATATGATTAAATATGATTTGAAGGAAACAACTACTCAGCGGGCAAATACCCCGACCTGCATTGAATTACACCTTCAAATCATGATAGATCGATATATATATATACATATATATATATATATATATATATATATATATATATATATATATATATATATATATATATATATATATATATATATATATATATATATATATATATATATATATATATATATATATATATATATATATATATAGTATGTCCGCGGATGGTGTTTACAATAAGTGTAATGGCTGAAATTTTTAACTTTTCGAGAAAATATTATTCTTCATAAAAATTTTTGCTTGCCCAAAAAAATAGTAGTGACGTTGAAAAAAATTATATTTTTAATACGGGGTGATCAAAAATTACAAAAAGTTAAAATTCCGTAAGAGTAAACTGGTTCAATTTTTTATTTTAGAACAAAATGTGAAATAAAAAAAGTTGTTTCTAATTATATGGTCAGTCCAAATCCAAAATTTCATTTGAATATTGCAATGTTTTCGATATTAGTGAATTTTTAGTAAAATACTAGTCGGTTTTTGTCATATGTTTATTTAGCTAATTGAAAGGTCCAGTGCAAGAACCGGGTATCTCCATTTTTTACAGAAATGATTTACTAGCGTGGACATATCTGAATCAACTTGCTGCACGGGCCTGTACAATAAACAGGCATCTGCCTCCCACCACTAATGAAATACGTCACTACTGTGGAGATATCTGCTCAACAGTACTGAGCAAAAAATCGGGTATCTCCGGGAGATACCTGGTTCTTGCGCTGCACATTTATTTAGTTCTAGCCTGGCATTTATCAGTGTTACCTATCACTGCAGAGCAACTTTATGGCTTGCGTATTGTTTTTCGTGAACTAAGAGTGTGTTGAGAGAATCGGATATGTCTGCAAGTGAAAGTGAAGAAGATCCATTTGCTGGAACAAACACCGACAGTGATCCTGATTTTGAATTATCGGAAGAAAATTCTCCCAGTAACGATGAACATAACCTCAATACCAAATTTAGTAAACAGAAAGGGAAGAAAAAAGTAAGAAATACAGAGAAATGGAACAGATCAGTTTCTAAAAAAAGCAGAACACATGGCGAGGAGTATTTGAGTACGTCTGGTAAGACTGTAAAACGGAAAGTACAAGAAAACGATTGCCTGTGTAAATTCAAATGTTTTCAAAAGCTTACACTGGAAACAAGAAGCGCTTTGTTTACTTCTTTTTACAATCTACAGACAAAAAACCTACAAGACGCTTATCTGGGTCCCAAAATTATAGAAAGACATAGACCAGGAAATGGCTCTTGGAAATCTAAATCTGTTTCATATGAATATACGGTAAGTTTGTACACTCTAAGTCAGGGTATTTAGTAGTTTTAATTTTTTTTGTATAGGTTAGATATGGTGTAAATCAATACAAGGTTTGTAAAAATGCGGTATTAGCTGTACATGGTATTACCAAAAGCAGATTAGAGAGAGTTGCAAACCACCTAAAAGAAAACATTACGGCACCTGAAGACAAAAGAGGACAGCACATAAACAGACCTAACAAAATATCAGAAAAAAATCTTAAATCAGATTTCTACGCACATAAATAGCTTTCCTCACTACAAATCCCACTATAGCCGCAGAGACAATATTGATCATAAATATTTGTCTCCAGATTTAAGTACAGCAAAAATGCATTCACTCTACTTGGAAAAATTTGAACCAGAGCAATATAAATTACTGCAAGAAAATCAAAAATCAATCCAACAGTGAAATACGACTTCTATAGGAAATATTTTGTAGAAAACTTCAGACTTTCATTCTGGTTACTCGAACTGTTCGAGTAACCAGAAGCCACAGCAAGCAGTTATCTGTTAGAACCTGAAGATGGCAGATGAGATTCTGCCGAAACGTCGTTCAGACAACCACGGTCCCTCTCGGGACCTATCACCTACGCGGGAGTATACCCGGAAAACGAATTTAACATTCCCCACCCGCGAAAACCTGAAAAACAACATATATATACATATATATATATATACAGGGTGATCTACCACGAGTGTGCCAAACTTCAGAGGCTGGTAATTTATCAAAAAAATAAATGGACTTTCATTAATAAACATATGTCCTAAAACGCATAATAAGAGAGCTACAACCCCTTATACGGGGTTGATGAATATCAATTTTTCGATTATAAGTCCGATATGGTGGTGATTAAAAAAATGAAATTTTCATACATTACGGCCCCGATGTAGGCGCATAAAATTACAAATTTCCTAATTAACAGCTTGCCTTATTGAGGTAGTTTTGAGGGGTGAGGGGTAGTTTTTTACCCCAAACTTTTTTTGACGTCACTTCCGAAGCAAAACTTTTAAATAACATTATTTCCCATGCAATGACTCAGAAAAAAGTACTTTTCAAAATTTCTGTCACACCAGCCGTTTTTGAATAATTTGCGTTGAACGGCAATAAGACATGTGAATGAATGGTTGAATCGGAATTTTGGAAATAACTGGATTGGTAACTGTGGTCCTGTTTTATGGCCTCTTCGCTCTCCCGATCTCAAACTTCTAGATTTTTATTTCTAGGGGCATATGAAGCAGTTAGTTTATTTTGAGGAAATAAATAATATTCAGCACTTGATGGAAAGGATCAATAATAGTATAGCTTATATCACAAACAATGGTGACATGGCTGAAATTAATAATTCAGTTATTCGTCGTTGTGAGGCGTGTATTCGTGCTCAAGGAGGTCATTTTGAACAGTTACTCCTTTAGCTATTAAGTACGTTATTTCTGTGTTGTACATTGATTTTTAATTTTGTAATAAAAATGTTTATTTCACGTGAAAAACCTTATTGCTGTTCAACGCAAATTATTGAAAAACGGCTGGTGTGACAGAAATTTTGAAAAATACGTTTTTCTGAGTTATTGCATGGGAAATAATGTTATTTAAAAGTTTTGCTTCGGAAGTGATGTCAAAAAAAGTTTAGGGTAAAAAACTACCCTTTTTACCCCTCAAAACTACCTCAATAAGGCAAGCTGTTAATTACGAAATTTGTACTTTTATGCGCCTACATCGGGGCCGTAATGCATGAAAATTTCATTTCTTTAATCATCACCATATTGGACTTATAATCGAAAAATTGATATTCATCAACCCCCTTCAAGGGGTTGTAGCTCCCCTTATTATGCGTTTTAGGACATATGTTGATTAATGAAAGTTCATTTATTTTTTGATAAATTACCAGCCTCTGAAGTTTGGCACACTCGTGGTAGATCACCCTGTATATATATATATATATATATATATATATATATATATATATATATATATATATATATATATATATATATATATATATATATATATATATATATATATATATATATATATATATATATATATATATATATATATATATATATATATATATATATATATATATACAGGGTGATCTACCACGAGTGTGCCAAACTTCAGAGGCTGGTAATTTATCAAAAAATAAATGAACTTTCATTAATCAACATATGTCCTAAAACGCATAATAAGGAGCTACAAGCCCCTTGAAGGGGGTTGATGAATATCAATTTTTCGATTATAAGTCCAATATGGTGATGATTAAAGAAATGAAATTTTCATGCATTACGGCCCCTGATGTAGGCGCATAAAAGTACAAATTTCGTAATTAACAGCTTGCCTTATTGAGGTAGTTTTGAGGGGTAAGGGTAGTTTTTACCCTAAACTTTTTTGACATCACTTCCGAAGCAAAACTTTTAAATAACATTATTTCCCATGCAATAACTCAGAAAAACGTATTTTTCAAAATTTCTGTCACACTAGCCGTTTTTCAATATATATATATATATATATATATATATATATATATATATATATATATATATATATATATATATATATATATATATATATATATATATATATATATATATATATATATATATATATATATATATATATATATATATATATATATATATATATATATATATATATATATATATATATATATATGTATATAGTTTGAAAGAAAGTTGTTTTTCTTTTTGACTTCTTGAACCTTATTTATATATTTTTATAGCAATTGTGTTCTTGGGATTTTGGTTCTTTAATGATATGAATGAAAGTCTAAATTGTTTATTTATTCATAAACACATTTTACAAACGTTTCGGTGGCTGTTTTCCACCTTTTTCAATGCAATGACTAAAATATAAAGCAATTTAAAATTTTTCTACATTTTTAATTATTATTGAAATATCTTACCTTAAACGAAAAAATAATCTGATGTGGCACTTTATAGTTTAACGTACAATAATGTTACTTAATTAATAATTTGTGCGTATAGCGAGCACATCACTTTTTACTGTTTTATACTAACCGACGATGTTTTTCGGTTTACAACTAAGTTTGAACTAAAATCTTGAACTGGGGTGGCTTGTAATTTGTAAAATTTCAAATGCCTGTAACATGTGTTTTTTACCTAAATTTTAAAAGTTTTAAGAATCTGTTGACTTAGATTGCTGTGGCAGTGGTGTATTTCTAATTTTTTTGTAAGGGCAGCTACTATTTTGTTTGGTTAATTTTGAGTAAGTTATTGTAGATTTTGTTTAAATTTTGTGTGTCTGTTTTGTCATTTATTGTTTTTGGGTTTTTTTATTTCAATCATTTCTAAGATTTCTCTTTTTTTGGTGTGGTTTTCTGTAGCTAATATTTTTTGTTTTGTCGAAGTCGAATTTGTGTTTTGTTGTCTGTGTATGTTTCGTGAGTGCTGTTTTTATTAATTTTATCAAACTTGTGGGATTGGATTCTTTTTTCTAGATGTTGGGAAGTTTGGCCTATGTATACTTTGTCACAGTTTTTCACATGGTATTTCATAAACTACGTGGGTTTTTTGGGGTAGGTGTTTTACTCTTGAGTGTACTGAAATTAGATTTTAACAAGTTATGTCCTTTGTGGCTAATGTTTATGTCATGTTTTTTTAATTTTTTTTCCTGTTTGTTCTGACAGTCCTTTTGTGTACGGGATGGATACGTATGTACGTTCGGAATTATTTGTTGTAGTTTGTGCATTTTTGTTGTACAATTTATTTATTCGTTTTTTAAAAATTGTATTAATGAACCTGTCAGGATATTTGTTTTTTTGTGAGGGCTGTTTTGGCTTTTTTAATTGCCTCTTGTCTGTATTCAGGATCTGAAAGGGTGATGGCTCGATCGGCAATGCCTATAACTACACTTTTTTTTTGGGATATAGGATGATTTGATGTGAAATTTATGTATCTTTCTGACCATGTGCTTTTGGTAAACCATTGTGTCCTAATTGTACTGTTTGTCTTTATTAAAGTTAGATCTAGGAAGTTTAGTCTATTGTCATTTTCTATTTCTATCGTGAATTGTAGTTTGTTATGGTATGAGTTAAATAAGTCGAGAATGTAATTTATTTTGTCGTGTGGTAAAAGTGTTATACAGTCGTCAACATATCTGTAGAAGAATGGAATTTCGCAGTTTATTTTTTGGGATTATTGTACTTTCTAGGTCCTCAAGTACAAGTTGTGCAATTACACTAGATATTGAAGCTCCCATGGCACATCCCTCTATTTGTTGGTAAAACATCTTTATATTGGAAATATGTTGATGTGAGAGCGTAGTCTAAACCTTCTAGGAATTCTTTTAGGGGTAATGTCGTGTGGGGTTCGATCTCTTTCCATTTTTTCTCTACTGGAAAGAGATCGAACCCCACACGACATTACCCCTAAAAGAATTCCTAGAAGGTTTAGACTACGCTCTCACATCAACATATTTCCACTATAAAGATAAGTTTTACCAACAAATAGAGGGATGTGCCATGGGAGCTTCAATATCTAGTGTAATTGCACAACTTGTACTTGAGGACCTAGAAAGTACAATAATCCCAAAAATAAACTGCGAAATTCCATTCTTCTACAGATATGTTGACGACTGTATAACACTTTTACCACACGACAAAATAAATTACATTCTCGACTTATTTAACTCATACCATAACAAACTACAATTCACGATAGAAATAGAAAATGACAATAGACTAAACTTCCTAGATCTAACTTTAATAAAGACAAACAGTACAATTAGGACACAATGGTTTACCAAAAGCACATGGTCAGAAAGATACATAAATTTCACATCAAATCATCCTATATCCCAAAAAAAAAAGTGTAGTTATAGGCATTGCCGATCGAGCCATCACCCTTTCAGATCCTGAATACAGACAAGAGGCAATTAAAAAAGCCAAAACAGCCCTCACAAAAAACAAATATCCTGACAGGTTCATTAATACAATTTTTAAAAAACGAATAAATAAATTGTACAACAAAAATGCACAAACTACAACAAATAATTCCGAACGTACATACGTATCCATCCCGTACACAAAAGGACTGTCAGAACAAATAGGAAAAAATTAAAAAAAACATGACATAAACATTAGCCACAAAGGACATAACTTGTTAAAATCTAATTTCAGTACACTCAAGAGTAAAACACCTACCCCAAAAAAACCCACGTAGTTTATGAAATACCATGTGAAAACTGTGACAAAGTATACATAGGCCAAACTTCCCAACATCTAGAAAAAAAGAATCCAATCCCACAAGTATGATAAAATTAATAAAACAGCACTCACGAAACATACACAGACAACAAAACACAAATTCGACTTCGACAAAACAAAAATATTAGCTACAGAAAACCACACCAAAAAAGAGAAATCTTAGAAATGATTGAAATAAAAAAAACCCAAAAACAATAAATGACAAAACAGACACACAAAATTTAAACAAAATCTACAATAACTTACTCAAAATTAACCAAACAAAATAGTAGCTGCCCTTACAAAAAAATTAGAAATACACCACTGCCACAGCAATCTAAGTCAACAGATTCTTAAAACTTTTAAAATTTAGGTAAAAAACACATGTTACAGGCATTTGAAATTTTACAAATTACAAGCCACCCCAGTTCAAGATTTTAGTTCAAACTTAGTTGTAAACCGAAAAACATCGTCGGTTAGTATAAAACAGTAAAAAGTGATGTGCTCGCTATACGCACAAATTATTAATTAAGTAACATTATTGTACGTTAAACTATAAAGTGCCACATCAGATTATTTTTTTCGTTTAAGGTAAGATATTTCAATAATAATTAAAAATGTAGAAAAATTTTAAATTGCTTTATATTTTAGTCATTGCATTGAAAAAGGTGGAAAACAGCCACCGAAACGTTTGTAAAATGTGTTTATGAATAAATAAACAATTTAGACTTTCATTCATATCATTAAAGAACCAAAATCCCAAGAACACAATTGCTATATAAATATATGTATATATATATATATATATATATATATATATATATATATATATATATATATATATATATATATATATATATATATATATATATATATATATATATATATATATATATATATATATATATATATATATATATATATATATATATATATATATATATATATATATATATATATATATATATATATATATATATATATATATATATATATAAGTACAGAGATTAGATTAGACGACTATGTTAAAAACAAAAATTATTAATTTATATTATAATCACTACTTCTCTGATAACATTATTTAGGTATATTTTCATTTATTTCGTTTTCCATTAGTTTGAAGTGAAAGATAGAAGCCGGTGGTATTTGCTCACACAACAAACCATATTCTATCATTGTCAAATATTTAAAATTGAAGCCACTCTGTAAACCATCTTATAGCCTTAAACAGTGAAACGTTGTACAATTGAAGTTTAAATGAATTAAGGCGTAAATGTAAACAATAGCGATTTTTTATGGTTAAATTCGTAAGATTGGCTGCCTACCAAACCTGATTGCAATAATGAGTGTAACTCACCCCAATTTGAATATGCAAAGTATCAGAATCCAGCCGAACCAGTTCAACATATTTGACCTGTAATACTCTTTTACAAAGGAAGCTACTTAAGGGTGGGAAACTTTTTTCATTTAATTCAATACTGAAACACCTGAAACCTATTAAAATTACATCCCTATAAATTACAACATAAAGGTATTGCGTCATAACCATTTATTAATTATCTCTTGCAATGAAAATCACGTATTAATATTTAGCGAATTGGAACTAAAATTAACAATTAATAGATTTATTTATGTAAAAATATACCACACAAAACAAAAAATCAAAACACTTTTTAAAATTAAAATAGCAATAAGTATGCCACCGGTAATAACAACAATGTTCAACTTAGTGACAGAGCTATGAATTATTCAAATACAGAATTTTCCAATATGAACTAGATCTCCTAAAAATGGGTTCTAACTACTCATCACATATTGCTAAAAATTTGTTTGTAGAAACTCTTGTAGTAGAGACAGAGTAAACTTAAAAAAATCTTGGCAACACCGTATAAAATCAAAAATTTCCATTATTTTAACCAAATAAAAAAATGTAAAAATAAAAAAATCGAGATTCTCAAACCATTAAACCTATTAACAAAATTAAAGATAAAAACTTAATCCTAACCAAAACAGATAAATCAAATACAACTGTAGTTTTTCGGAGATTACATTATGAAGACAAAATGCAATCATTTATTCAATCTGAATTAATTGAAATTAAAAGGTATCCGAGTAGTAGTTTACAATGCAAATTTCATATGAAAACATTATCCCTGTCCATCCAAACTTTATCGTCTTATTAAAAACCACAGATAATACTTCCATACGACCGCTTATATCATACTTCAATAATCCTACACACAAATTAAGTAATTTCAACCAGAAAAATCTAACAAAATTCCAACCTAAACATGTAGTAAAAAAACTCCATCGACCTTGCTAAATTACTATGCAAAGAAGAAATTCCAGGAAATAGTTCTTTGGTATCTTTTGATGTTTCAAATATTTCTACTCAAGAATGTAACTATCTTATACTGGATCATCTGAATAAATCTCGTGTAAACGCCTTAATAAAAAACGAAATAACATTAGCCTTACATCACATCTATGCCTGAGTCCAAATTATTGCCAATATAATAATAAATACTACGTACAGAATATAGAAATAACAATCGTGCCTCAATGGGGACCAATGAGTCCACATTTAGCAGATATTTTTACTTTCTTATATCTAATATAAGGAAGTATAGTAATCATGATTTTTTTCGACCTCGAGAATTTGATTGATTATACGTTTTGATCTCTCCTGAATCTATTTTGACTATTTTCTGAATGATGTCTGTCGGTGCGTGTGTATGTGTGTATCAGCGACAACTCAAAAAGTACTAATGGGAGACTTTCCAAATTTAGCAGTTAAGATTTTCTACAACATTTTAGGTGACACATTAAATTTGGTGAAAGTAGTACCACCAGAAGAGACCTGAATGAAAGAAGAAAAAATGTTACAATTTCGGGAAAAAAGAAATTAAAATTTTTATTGCATTTCTGGACGAATCTCGACGAATTATAATGAAAAAACATAACTTTATGAAAAAAATTTCTGATGTGGCCAGCATATAACTTTATTATACCAGTGTATATTATCCTGATTTAAAAAATTCATTTTATTTAATTCTTCACTTAACTCAATTAAATTTTAATACCGTACCTTGAAATGTTTCATTAAAATGTTTAAACAATTAATTATCAACGTCATTCGATACTGTCAATAATAATTCATGGCATATATTTTAATAATTTCTTCTTATTGACATTAACATTTTTCTAACTAAATTAGACATAGCAAATGTCAAACTATTAAATTTATCCTAACCCTATTTTATGAGGTCAAATATGTAAAAAAATTCAGTTTACATCTTCTTTATTTAAGTGCTTGGAAAATATATTTTATTGGCTTGATATAGTAGACATGATTTATAATCTTTCATCAAGCTGACCAATATTACTCATCACCGAATTTATCATTGTCTTTGGCCTTTGGAACATGTGTACCAAATTTGAAAGCTTTATCTCAAAAACTGTGGCTGCTATCGCGATACTACAGACATGCCGACAGATTTTTTTCAGTTATGTTTTTGATTAAAATTCATCGGGATTCGTCCAGACATTTTTAATTTTTTTTCCCGAATTTGTATCTTTTCTTTTCTTTCATTCATTGTGTCTCTTCTGGTGGTATCACATTCACCAAATTTAATGTGTCACCTAAAATGTTGTTGAAAATCTTAACTGCCAAATATGGAAAGTCTCCCTCTAGTATTTTTTGAGTTATCGCGGATGCACACATACGCACATCCACACACACGCACCGACAGACATCATTCGGAAAATAGTCAGAATGGATTCAGGAGGGTATAGGAACGTATATAATAATCAAAATCTCGAGGTCGAAAAAAATCACGATTACTATACTTCCTTATATTAGGTATAAGAAAGTAAAAAATCTGTCGACATGTCTGTAGTATCGCGATAGAACCACAGTTTTTGAGATAAAGCTTTCAAACTTGGTATACATGTTCTAAAGGCCAAAGACAATGATAAGCTCGGTGATGAGCAAAATTGGCCAGCGAAAGGAGGTCCACGGGACCCAAACTTCTTTGTATTTCCCTTTACAAAAAAAATATATTCTTGATGAAATATTATAAATCATGTCTACTCTATCAAGCCAATAAAATATATTTTCCAAATACTTAAATAAAGCTTATATAAACTAAAATTTTTTACACATTTGACCTCATAAAATGGGGTTAGTATAAACAGTTTGACATTTAGTTACGAAAATGTCAATGTCAAAGAAGAAATTATTAAAATATATGACATGAATTATTATTGACAGTATCGAGTGACGCTGATAATTAATTATTTAAAAATTTTAATGATGCATTTCAAGGTACGCTATTTAAATTTAATAGAGGTAAGTGAAGAATTAAATGGAATGATTTTTTTTAAATCAGGATAATGATATAAGAAAGTTATGTGCTGGCTAGATATTTATGTTACATTTAGTAGAAAATATAAATTCCCATTTAACAAAAAACATAAAATTTTGATAGATATGTAGACGATGTGTCTGCTTTGCAGGTACCCGTACACAGTAAAAACAAAACTTTTTAAATTATACGGGGTGTCCAATTATAAGAACCTTCTTATATGGGGTGATAGTACTTGAAAAAATAAGTTGAGTTTTGTATATAAACATTTGCGATAAGGGAGCTACAACCTAAAAGGGTTAAGTACAATATAGTTTGAAACGTCTTAAATTGCAAAAATTAAATTTCATAATGTTACATATTTTGTCAAATTGATATCTAAATATCGTTGATGTAATTACGGGGGAGGGAGGGTGAATTTTCACTATTTTTTTTTGTCTTTTTTTTTTTAAATACATTTAAACCGGAAAAGACACCAGTGTTAAAAACTGCATAAAATGATGCTCTTACTAAATTTCGATAGCAGCCATCGTTTTGGAGTTATTTGTATTTAAATATTGCAATATAATGGAATTAAATACATATGTAGGTAGGTACCTCTATAAAAATAATTCCACAATATTTTCAACTATTGTTTTGTAGAGCAATTTAAAATATCGCTTTACGCAATGATGCATGTAATTTAACAAATGTTTATAAATAACCCATTCATTTTTTTATTCTTGATCATCTTCTCAACAGACACAAATTTAAAATAATATTAAGTAGAAAATTATTGTAAATGAAAAAAAAATATTTTTTGTCCTTAAATTACATTACTTTTTACGTAAATCGATATTTTAAATTGTTCTACAAAACACTAGTTGAAAATATTATAGAATTGTTTTTGTAGAGGTATGTAGTTCCTTTCCATTATTGCATTCCTATCCTGTATTGCAATATTAAAACATGAATAACTCCAAAACAATGGCTCCATCGACATTTAGTAAGAGCACCTTTTTCATGCAGTTTTTAACAATAGTGCCTTTTCCGTTTTAAATGTTTAAAAGACAATAAGTCTAAAAAATTATAGCGAAAGTTCGCCTTCACTCTCCCTGTAACTACCCCAACAAATCTTGATATTTAGATACAAATTTGACAAAATATGTATTATGAAATTAATAAATGGTCCGACAAAAGACATTTCGAATTTATTAGTAAATAACTGTGTTATCATTACCCACTTTGAGGGGTTGTAGCTTTCTTATGAACTGATATAAAGCAAATGTTTATATACAAACAAAATTTATTTCACTTATTTTTTCTAGTTCTACCACCCCCTTGAAATTACTTAATTATGGGACACCCTGTATAAGCAATATTCATCCCAATATTAAATTTATAATTGCGACAAAAAAGAGATAATAAAATCAGCTTCCGGGATTTAACTCAACACAATAATAATAATATTATATTTAAATATTTAAAGAAAATCTACATTCACAGATTCAACTATTTCAAATTACTCATTCAGCACCAGTTCTAATAAACTAGCAGCATATAACTCTATGATACATAGAGCTTTATCATTACCACTTTCAGATAAGCATTTAAAAATTGAATTAAACATTATAAAAACATTAACCTTAATTTCATTAAATTGTCAGAAAAAAATTGGCTTGTAAATGATATATCATTTACCCGCATATTCAAGACTATGACACTAATAAATATACATCTTTAGTTTCAGAATAAGTTGCTGATATGCTCCAGTATTTCCTGCAGTACCAGTATTTAACCAATTTTCTGAGACGATTTGCTGTCTCACAATAGACCACATTTTGTTTGCATATTTTTGTACGGTATATTTGCAACACTAATCTTTTTTGACACGATAATCCACAGTAATTGTGCATAAATCTTGTTTTGTTACATGAGGTGCCATATTATTCTGAATTCAGCAATGCTCCGAACAACATAGAGGGATGGCAATGGATAACTCATTGTAAACTTTAATTATCTCTTCATGAACAGATTCGAAACAGAGGCTAAACTTACCTTAGTTCAAAAGTTGATATTAACAGTTTAACTTTAGAAACAAACATGTATGGGAAACTAAAAATCCACATAAAACAAGAGATCGTCATTTCCAACATGAATTTAAAATTAACATTTTATATGGAATTATTAGAAATTATGTTTTGGGCCCATACGAGTTACCGAATAATTTAAATGGCTGATCGTACTTAAATTTTTTACATTATAAACAATTAGATTTAAGAGACAACATGTATGTTATGTATGACGCGCCAGCACATTTCTCCGTGCGAGATCGAAATCACCTTAACATTAATTTTCCCAATCGTTGAAAGTCGTGCAAACCAATTTATTGGCTAACGCATAGCCCTGATTTTAATCTTATGGATTTTTGTTTCTGGGATTATATAAAATCAATTGTTTACAAAGAAACAGTAAATACACGCACTGTTAAGGCAAAAAATTGTAAATGCTGCATAGTTATTTAGAAATGAAGAAATCTTATTTAATACTAGACAATCTTTTATTAAATGCATATCAAAGTATCAACGTTGGTTATTTCGAACATTTGTTGTCGAGAAATAATCGTTTCTAGTAGTAAATATTTAAAATTCTAAAATAAAAGTTAATTTTTAAATAAACCATGTGTATTTTCTTGTACAGCTGTCGCAACATAAAGGTTTCTAATCTAAATATGATTTGAATGAAACAACTACTCAGCGGGCAAATACCCAGACCTGCGTTGGATTATACCTTCAAATCATGATAGATCGGTAGCCAATATCATTTGTCAATTCCTAATCAGACATAGACCGGTTTCGAACTTATTAGTTCTCCTCAGTATGCCTTAGGTTACGGAACAGGCAAATGATAGTGGCCAACCTGCTAGTCATATACTGACTAAGGTAAATAGAGTAGTGGTGAGAGGTATGTGAAACTTCTCATATGGTCCAAATGCTACTATTCGACCGACATCATAGATGTCTCTGTGGCGGATAGCGATTTGCGAAGCATGTACCAAGAGCGGCGACCTCTAGCCCAGGTGGACTAGACTACTGTTATTAAATATGATTTGAACGAAACAACTACTCAGCGGGCAAATACCCCGACCTGCATTGGATTATTCCTTCAAATCATAATAGATCGGTAGCCAATATCAATTGTCAATTGTCAATTCCTAACCAGACATAGACAGGTTTCGAACTTATTAGTTCTCCTCAGTATGCCATGGGTTATGGAACAGACAAATTATAGTGGCTACCGATCTATCATGATTTGAAGGTATAATCCAATGCAGATTGGGGTATTTGCCCGCTGAGTAGTTGTTTCGTTCAAATCATATTTAATAACAGTAGTCTAGTCCACCTGGGCTAGAGGTCGCCGCTCTCGGTACTTGCTTCGCAAGTCGCTATCCGCCACAGAGACATCTATGATGTCGGTCGGATAGTAGCATTTGGACCATATGAGAAGTTTCACATACTTCTCACCACTAATCTAATTTAAAATTAAAAAAAAATTAATTTTGCAGCTTGGCTGCTTGACTATAATATACTTGGATGAATGCACGGGTTACGCAGAGGGAAGTAATTTATTGCCTATATTTAGATTTTATTCGTTACAGAAGAGAGAAAGGAAACATGTTCTCTTTCAAATTACGAATGACCTGGAAACTTATATGTTGCAACAGTTGTACCTACAATTTTAAAGATTTCTTTGAAGTTTTTAAAAATTGTGCATCAAATCTGGAAATAAAATTTCTTCCATTTAGAAGTAAGTTTTGCTATTATTTCTGCTTCAGCCAATGCCACACAACACAAAAATTATTGTGAATACTTTGTTGCATCCAAAATGTAAATAGCAAATATCTCGAAAACGGTTAACTTTGACGACATTTGCAAAGTGTCGTTTTTATTTTGGGGCATTAGTTTCTTTAATTAAATGTGCCATATACTTAGGCACAGAGAAGTTGCGGTTTTTTTAAGAAATGAGATGTAGCGCAGGTGGTGCCCTATAGAAACTACACTTAATTTAGAACCGAACTTGATTTCCCCATTTCAGGTAGGGGTCCAGGGTTCCTATCCACCAATTTTAATATCAATATTTCAAAAACTTCAAAAATTATGTGAGAAAACTGAAAATACAATATTGAGTTTGATACAGTGTATCTCCGTTAATATCAACTTTTGAACTAAGCTAAGTTTAGCTACATCGCAAAATTTTAATGTCAGGAATCCACTGTAGCCTTATAGCTGATTACTTATGTACCACCCTGTAAAAGGTATGACAGTAGTTCATCTGTCGGGAAGTAAATTTCAACAAAATTTAGGAACCCATGTGACAAAATTGGAATAAATTAAAGTCAGGGATTTATAAAATCAGCAAAGGTATGTTGGAGAAACCAAAAGCACAATCCAAATTAGGTTTAAGGAGCATTACTTTGTTTAATAAATGTTTATTTCGTTTTGAAAAGAAAGCGATTTATATCGTTCTATGTATAAAGTGAACTGTAACCACCAACAGGGACAGATGCAGCACATTTCAAAGAGGGGGGGGCGATACACAAGAGGAAGTGCCTCCATAGCCGGCGCCGGTAATCGTTTTACATGAGTATTGTTGCCGGCGCCGGTATTCGTTTTACACAATTATTGTTGCCGGCGCCGGTATAAATTTTACACAAGTATTGTTGCCGGCGCCGGCATCTAAAAGTGTGGACGGCAGCCTCTAGTCCGTTCCGGCTTGAGAAGTAAATAAATTTTTAAGAAAATACGTTTTATTTAGATATTAAATTTATATTAATAGGAACAAAAAATATTATAAAATTTTCTTTTCATAAATAAACCGAGATTTAAACGTAAACACATACTGAAAATATGATAAGAAAACGATAAGTTCTTTTTATTTAGTTTTTCTTTTTTTTCGAGCTTCTTTTTTAATCCAATAGCTGTAGTTCCACATCCTCTTGGACGACCCCTCATTTTTACAACAGGTATCTTAACATCAGAAATGATTATGACCTTTTTTTACAGTCTCTGTGCCATAAGTTTGTTCAGTGTCTGTATTATTATTATCTATTTGATTTAATGGCCTATTTAAATTAGAACTGCAATTACTTTCGGTATTTACTAATACACTGCTCGTCGCAATTTCTCTATTATATTTAGCATTATTATTGTCATTGACTCTATTACTTGTGGTATATATGTCGCTGTAAGAACTTGGATAGCTTGCCGGATTCTTGACATCAGGCTCATGATTAGTGCCATTATCAATATTTTCGTCATTATTTGACCATTTTGTTACAAGAGACTTGATGAACTCCAGCCGGTTGTAAAAAGTTTTAGATGAAACCTCACTGCATACTTGGGACAGTCTTAAACATTCGTCATTCATAATTTTAAATTTTTGGTGATTGGTCAATGGTCTGTGTTTCTTTGAATAATTATGACTGGTGACCTCTAAGGAAACATTTGTCTCTGAATTGATATTTGATGCTGATGTGTCGTAGGGATTATCAGTTGTGAGCGATGTAAAGAATGACTGGCGTGACTCAAAATAAGCTCTTTTCCATCGCTCTAAGCATAGGTTTTCTTCAAATAGTTGAAGATTACACATTGAACGAAATTTTAATATGTGACGACAAGGCAGTTTAATCGAAGTCCAAAATAAGCACTGACAACTGTAAGGTGTTACCTCTAAAAGACCTTCACTAGTTGGTGCAAGACATTTTTTCTTCGCCAACAACTTGAAAATCTTTGCATAGACTCATATATTCGAGTTGTTGTTGAACTTTCTTGAATGCGTAGTTAGTTAAGTGTCTTGAATACAAATCCTCCGCTGAATCAGAAGCAAATGCTCCTGTTGTCACTTTATGATACTGTTTTGAATTTTTAATGTTTCTCTTGACACGTAAAGAATTAATAATAATAAAGAAATTTTTGATGAATTCTTCTAGGTTTGAAAATTTTGAAATAACAGATTTTAATTTGGCATTTATAGATTCAACTCTATTGTTCGTTTTATTCAAAAAAAGATATATTTCCAAAAGTCAGATATAAAACCCATTCATCTCTAATTGGCTCCCAATTTTCTTCAAAATAATCCATAACGACTTTAGGAACATTTTGCATCATTTCTAGGTACAGTTTTTGGTAACACTCCTCAGATGCAGCACAGGCCAGTTTCTGCAAGTAATTTTTGACAACTTCACATTCTGAGGTGGACAATCCCATTTTTTTCACACTCACTTCCCTGTTAAAAATTTGAAGAGTATGAAATAAACATATCTGTAAGGAGGCATCAGGGAAATTATTCTTGAAAACATTCCTTTCCTTGTTGTCTTTATCAGACATCACCACTTTTACATCAGATGCTTTCCTATTAAGTGTTTTAAAAGTTTTTACAAACCAATCGATATTTTCTTCAGTTTCAGTTAGTAAGATTCCAACTGCCACTATTTCCCCGCCTCCTTCTGCATCCTCCACCATAATTAAGTATGTGGCTGCCCTACTGCTGTGTAGACAATATGTGCCGTCCACAAAAATTATTTCGGGATAAGATTCAAACATATGTTTCATCTCTGGATCTTGAAAATAAAGACATCTCAAATTTGCATCATCATCAACACAAATTCGAACCTCACATTTGTAAATATTTCGTAAAATTGAAATACATTCATCAAACTTTATCTTATTTAGTGGTTTTCTGCTAAGATTTGTCAAGTCTTTCAAAGTCACGAGACAACCCGATTCTTTTATAATATTATTCTGTATGATTTTCTTGTTGCCCTGTGCTTGTAGTGCTGCTCTTGAATCCATTTTAAGTCTCTCCGGAATTTTTAGTCGTTGTTGGGGTAAACTTTGAAATAAGGTCTGTGATACGGGGTGATTATGATCTTCCTTAAATTCCATTATTGCCAAAAATTTTCCGCAAGATGTCAGTTTTAAAAACATACCAGCTAAGCACTT
Source organism: Rhamnusium bicolor (assembly GCA_029963845.1). Classification (NCBI taxonomy): domain Eukaryota; kingdom Metazoa; phylum Arthropoda; class Insecta; order Coleoptera; family Cerambycidae; genus Rhamnusium; species Rhamnusium bicolor. The sequence continues at coordinate 249,537 of JANEYF010004321.1, read as the reverse complement.
CTGACGAAAGGTAAATGTGTTCTTTGTTTTATTTCTTGGGTTGTACATTCGGCCACCTTTTATACATGCTATTCTTAAATAATAATAAACTAACTGTTTACTATTTGCTCGAGCTGCTACACTTTCCGGATATCTTTTGGCCTGTGTCGCGATGGTTCTGCTGTCTCTAATCCAATAATCATTAAACACTTGTTTTTTGTATTCCTGCAATTGTTCGTTAAAGCTATTATAGCTTTCAAATTTATCACCAAGTTTCAGCACCTTAAAAAGCAAAATAGTAATTAAACAAGTACCTGACATGCATTATGTAAAAACAAACCTTAGACATTGTTATTTTAATGAAATAATTGCACTAAATACGACAGGAACACGGGATAAGTTGGACGGAATAAGTGAGGTTAGGTAATTTCTCTGCGCAAGCGCTAACTTACTTTGCCGGCTACGATGCACAGAGCCGGCGCCGGCTATGGACGCACTCCCTATACAAAAAACAATTAATATCCCATAATATAACATATTATGTTACATTTAATTTTTGCTATAACAAAAAATAGTTGAAATATATAATCTCTTGTTTCAAAGGGTGCTGGAGCTTACGATCACCATTTCCCACCCCCCGTGTCCACCTCTGGCCACCTATGTGTTCGAAAGAGTACTAGATATTACTAAAACTTCTTAAAATTCATATACAACACATTTATAGCCATTTATAAAAGCAACATGTTATTAATCCCCACATACTGATAATAGGTTAATCGCATTTTCAGTTAAACTTAAATTACCTGTTATAAATATATCTAAAAAGTAATAAGCAAAAACACAATAAATATTTAGTAGTTTGACAATTTCTTATTAATTATACATTATATTTTTTCTGATTAAAGTATCAATACTTATTTGTTTTATATTTTAGTTTTTAGTAAATATCTTGAATTTATTGTTTATAAGTAAGGAATTTGTAAATATAATTAGGAAACAAGTCCCCATAAATAGTATTTCATATTTTTAGCTCTAAATTAACAATCTGGGCAGTTAACATGTTTGCTTCCTAGAATGGTATCCACCAGGTCATAACCAGTTGAGTAACCTCCCACATCTGTCCGAGAAAGTCGTTAAAATTATAATTATATCAATCAAAATCTTATCCAGTGGTGTGCTCAGAAACTTAATTCTTACCTATACTATTTTTATAAAATCTACATTATAAACGTGATACTAAAGAATTTATGATGTGATTTTTATTGTAAATTTTGTTGTATAAAATTACAGTTTAAGGGCGACACATTCACGAAAATTGTATTCTAGCAAATGTCGGCCATAAAAACAGATCTTTTATTCCTAGCATAATCTTTGTAGATCGCTTCATTTAAATAAAAGTTGTGAACTGATTTGACATTTAACATAAAAACATAAAACATAAAAAATACCACCACATGAATTAGACAATCCCCAAATCCAAAGCTGGAGCTGCACGGGTGGGTTGCACTGTTAAAAAACGCGGACGCATAGCCACTCCCTTCGACTTTCTCAGGATCGAAGCCGAGATTTGAACTCGAGAGTCGGCAGACAGCAAAACCAGCTACGTTCGTCACTCAACACTCTAGTTAACTGCACTACCGAGCTCTTAACTTCTACATTTATTATTTATGACAACTTTAAGACTATCTTTTATTGGCTCAAAATATACGTAAAAAGTTAACTGGGTTATATTTGTTTATTGGTACTTTAGTTTGTGAATTATAGAAAGTATTATCAAAGTAGCATGTATAGACCTCTGAAACTGTATAAATAATTTTTTTATCTGCCAACGTGTCATAATGACAACATTATGAACGTCAATTTGAATATCAAAATGACATACTTTTTCGGATTGAGCACCATAATAAATCCATTATGGTATTCAGTAACAGCAGTCGTTAATGTGACGTCACATAATTATATAACCTACGTAAAACAGTCATGACACACTGCTTGCCTATCTGTATGATTGGAACTTGACCTCAAAAACATAAGTTCTGTAGCAAACACAAAACGGCTTGGAGCATACCAATAGCCCTATTGGCATCAGGTTGTATAAATGACGCCTTTTTTCCATATTTATTAAAAAACTAAACAGTATACGTTTCAAACGAACTTGAACACAATTAACTACAAAATGATCACCGGCACACAAAAAAAAAAGTTGTTTGTACATTTGACGCCACCTACCTCCCGACATGTATTTCGACCCGCTGAATCCGAATTTGAAGTCAGTTTGGACCGTACACCCTCAAATATCGAGTAAATTGAAAAACCGTAAAAAATAGCGAAAATTGGGTGTTTCGGTAATAAAAAAAATTTTGTGGATCTAAACCAAGCCTAATTTTTATGTATTTCGATCCGCTGATTACGAATCTAAAGTATATTTAGACCATAAGCCGTTTTAAATTTAAATAAATTGTAAAAACCCTCGAAAACTGCTAAAAATGTCAACAAATTGTGATTATGTTGATGAAAAAAATTTTCATTCTGTTTATACGTCATTTTTTATAGATTTTACAATTTTTCACATTTTCAGATTCTAAACTTGTATTTTATGCATAAAAAAATACAGGAAACGTATTTAATCGTGTTTCATAGATTTTTTTCAATTTTTTTCAACTGCAATTTTTTGCTATTTTATCGGTTTTTGCGATTTTTTGAGATTTTGAGGGATTAATGGGCCAAATATATTTCAGATTCGGATTCAGCAGATCAAATTACATAAAAATCCTCTTCAATCCGGGTCTACAAAATTTTTTTCATCAACATAATCACAATTTGTTGCCATTTTTAGCAATTTTCGAGGGTTTTTTTACAATTTACTTAGATTTAAAACGGCTTATGGTCTAAATATACTTTAGATTCGTATTCAGCGGATCGAAATACATAAAAATTATGCTTGGTTTAGATCCACAAAATTTTTTTTATTACCGAAACACCCAATTTTTGCTATTTTTTTACGGTTTTTCAATTTACTCGATATTTGAGGGTGTACGGTCCAAACTGACTTCAAATTCGGATTCAGCGGGTCGAAATACATGTCGGGAGGTAGGTGGCGTAAAATCCACAAAACACTTTTTTTTTTGTGTGCCGGTGATATTAATTGTATATATTCAAAAATTAGAAATAACAAGAATGCAGTGAAAATATACATAACATTTTTATTCTGGACCTATAAACACCATGTAGAAGCATACATATGAACAAAATTGTTTGCATGGATTCAAGTGTGATTTTCCAATATCGTTAACTTTCTGTGAACAGTGTAAATTAATAATATGGTTTTTTTGATTAAATATTGATTTTTAAGCAAAGAAACGTAGGCTAATGATGAAATAGAATCTCATGCGTAATAAATATAGTTAAAAAAAACTAAAAAACACGCTTTTAAAGTACATCAAACTAAAAAGTGAAAAATAATTATTAATATAAACTGAAAACAATAATGAACGAAAAATACTAGTATTATTGTGAAAAAAATCGTGGGTTGCTCGATATACGAAAAATATGGCACAAAGCTCCCCACGCTTTTTTCACAATAATACTAGTATTTTTCGTTCATTATTGTTTTCAGTTTATATTAATAATTATTTTTCACTTTTTTAGTTTGATGTGCTTTAAAAGCGTGTTTTTTAGTTTTTTAAACTATATTTATTTTCCACTTTTTAGTTTGATGTACTATGAAAGCGTGTTTTGTAGTTTTTTTAAACTATATTTATATTGCTTATTGATGCTGATATTATAACATATTACGATCCAACAGATATTTCTGAAAAAAAAAATATTTTTTTATTTCAGCCATGTGATTTGAACTCACGCCCGAGGAGTCCGTTGTTTCGGGTCGACTAAGACTTGCCCGCTCGGCCAACGACCGAACTGAGAATCACGGAATATACTTACAATATTAAGCCTTTTGCTCTCACGCAGAGGATACGTGAGGAAAGGACTGGCGATCCTGATCAGGATAATGATATAAACTTATCAAATTATTGTATTGTTACTGGTTCTTCGTAAGTTTCAATTAAATCTGTCCGTTTAAAGTGGGTCAAAATCGAGTCCAAAGAGTCGGTTACAAACAAACAAACAAACAAACAAACAAACAAACAAACATACAAGTGAAGCTAATAAAAGCGTGTTAAAAATAAAGCTTAGCCGTCTAATAAGAACATCTATCCAGTTCAGTGTATCCAATTTAATACATCCATAAAATAGGAAAGTGTTTCAATGTTGTACATGCCGCTGGCACAAGCCAGCTATAAATTTTCTCTTATCTTGTACTTAACTTATAAAAGAAACTAGAGTATCACACTACAGTAAAAAGTAAAACTAAATAATAATATAACTCTTACTTCGCAATGAAAATTCAGTTCTAAAATACATTAAAATGTTATTCCTTTAACAACTAATTTCATTTACTTATAGTGTAACTTTCTGCTGCTTACTTTTTTGTTTTATCGCTGGCTATCAGTTATTTTTTTTGTTCAATAAAAACAAGTTGGGTTTAGCTTTTAAATAAGTTTTTAAAACTTCGCACAAATGATATATTAATAATATATAATAACAATATCATCTAAACGTTATTTGTGGCATGCTTTAATTTTTCTTGTTCTTCCTTGGAAGGGTGTATGTATGTGTGTGGGAAACTTTCCCAATTTGGCAGTTAAGATTGTCAATAACATTTTAGGTAACACATTAAATTTGGTGAATGTGATAACACTAGAAGAGACATAATGAATGAAAGAAAAAAGAAGTTACAGGGTTATTCATTATAAATTATCCACCCCTTATCATTATTATTGCGTATAGAAAAAAAAATTAAATAGAAGTTATGTGGTTATGATTGAATTTTGTTTAAATGTTATCAAGAGTACAGTAGCGTGCAGATTTCAGGGAATAAAAAAAATAATATATTTTTTAAATGGAATACCCTGTATATTATTAAATTTTTGGACTGATCCTTGGTTCTTGATTTCAAAAATATACCATATGTTTTTGACGGTTAGAACACAGCACAGCATTTTATTTTGACCTTGAAACAAATATTTAAGAATTTTTATTTATCATCCACTATGCACAAAATACGTTAGAATATAATATACAATACGTTGCACTATAGAAATTTTGTTAATAATAATAAAAATAAAATTACTGTAATGTTCTATATTTATATATATTTTGTACATTGTGGATGGTAAGTAAAAGTTCTTAAATATTTCTTTTAAAGGAGAGAAAAAAAAAAGAAAATTCTGTGCTGTGTAATAATAACTGTCAAAAATTTCGCCTTTATGTTCACGAGCATAAGGGTCAAGTTCCAGTGTTAGATATTTTTTTAAATTAAAAATTACCACAGGTAATACAACCTCCAGTATCCCTAAGGTATTTCAACGTACTTTGTGTGGGACAGGTCTACAGTATGCTAGGATTAATTTCTGGTCTAGAAAAAATCCTAGCTCCTCGACCGGGGATTGAACCCGGGACTCAAGGGTGAGAGGCTAGTGTCCTTACCACTCCGCCATAAAGCCACAACACAACCAGTGTGTCATGACTCTTTCATGTAATTTGCATAATTATTTATTATTAATTATATGACGTCCCAACTAATGTGGTCCATTAGAAGTAGAACAAGTTAATGCAAAATCTTGGAAAATTTATTCGAATTATTCACATAATTTAACGACAAACATAAACAATATAATTACTACAATTTGACAACTTAATACCAGACATTGGTGTCGAAAATTTTGCAATATTCCAGATATTAATTTGCTCATTTTTGTTTTGTATGTTGTACTCTTTTCACAAAATTCGGTTGTTGCACTAAGTCAACATCTTTGTAGAATCTGTGTTTAACAATAACAATTTATCTTAAAAAATCGTTGGAAATACGTAAAAGTTAAAAATAAAATCTTAATAATATTACAATATGAATTGACAAAATAAATTCATTTTAAACGCGGATGACATCACATCGGTAGTTTGCAGAGAAGTTAATCACAAAACAACGAAAGATGGCTACGAAGTTAGAAACTCGTTGCCAGCGTTGGTGGAAGATGAAAAATCTGTTGGTGTACTAATGTGCGCTTACCTTTAACCAAAACTGGGGATGGCATGACTGAACGTCCCCTGGTGAAAGACAGTAAGATAATAAAGAGAACATGGCTAAGGGAGCTAGTAAGTGATACGTATTAGCAGTAAACTGGCCATTCTCAAAATATATTCAGTTTCAGTACCAGTGAAATAAACCGTGTATTATTGCCTGGGCCACCAGGTTCAACAGGAAAATTTAAACCACGCATGACTCCACAAAGAATGGACGTGCACCTAAACAAAAACAATTCCCTGAAAATCATAGAAATGAATAACTCAAATGTTACCAATATGTGAAAATGATGACAGAAAATATGGATAAAAGTGTAAACTTTGACAAATCGAGGTTTTTGTCACACATGAGTTTTGTTGGTGTCCAAGGTAAATACCTGAAATTAATTTTTTTGATTTTCGCATATAAACAATAACAAGAAAACGACAGAAAAACTATAAGAAAACTTTCACACTAAATACTAAACGCTGCTAAGATTTATTCATTAGTGTTGCTTGAATCAGTTGATTTAAAAAATCATACAGTGTGCCCCACTTGAAAGCAGAACATCCCCATAAAATTTGTATTTATCGTCCGATTTTGACTGACTTTTTTTGGATTGTAGAGCGAGAAAAACTGTACTTTAGGACAAAGTGTCACATTTTTTTTTACAAAAACCAAGGCCCACTGCGTAAGTTTTTAGGGATGAAAAATCAATGACTTCAGTGAAGTCATTGTGAAAAATAAAGAAATCGTATTAGCTATTTTTTTACAAAATATCTGAGTCCACCTCTAGCTTAAGCGCCCCTTAAAATGGAAATGTATCAAATTTCATAAAAAAATATTGCATATTAATAATTCTGTGGCAAAATTAAAAATCACATTCTTGTTATCAATTTATTTCTTCTGATGAAGCAAGCCATGGAATAAAACGTCAAAAATAACTGACAATATCAGAAAGTGACTTAAAGCCTTAGTTCTATCAGATTAGAGCCTTTAAAAATATTGTAAAAAGTGTACAACTTAGTGGTGTCATTATGGAACAACTAAGTGTAAGAGATAAAATTGAACTTGTGCGTCTTGTTTGCGATAATGTTCTTTCGGGAAGAGATGCGGCCAGAGAATTTAATAACAGACATCCCGATAGACCTGCAGTGAGCAGCAGTACTGTACACCACATAAATAAAGTTTTTAACGTAACAGGCAGTGTATCAAGGCATATTCTCAAAAACAGAAATAATCCACGTCGGGAGATTAGAAATAATGAGCGAATATTGGAATATTTTCATAATAATACTAATTCGAGCTTGAGAACGGTAGACCAGCCGTTCTCAAGCTCGAATTAGTATTATTGTGAAAATATTCCAATATTCGCTCATTATTATATTATAAATATCCCTAGAGAAAATATTAGAAGGTAGCTTGTAAAAAATAAAATAAAGTCGTTTAAACCTAAATTTGTGAATACTCCTCAACAGGGAGATGAGGAAAGAAGATTGGAATTCTATTTGTAAGCCCAGGGAGAATATCTGGAAAATAGGAACTTTTTAAGGGAAATTTTGTTCAGTGACGAGGCCACGTTTACAATCAATGGGGTGGTGTCGTCCCAAAATTCATGGTAATGATCTGTTGAAAATCCTTAGTGGGTCATAAACGCAGAGCCAGTATTCACATAAAATAAATGTATGGTGCTGAATACTTGATAATAGAATTATTGGTCCTTTTTTTTGAGGGTAATTTGAATGGACATCTGTTTTTGAACTTTCTAAGAAATAAATTTTGGAACGCACTGCATGACTTACATCTGGTTCGCTTGAATTTGAAGTTTCAATTAGATGGGTCTTCCGTGCATAACGCAGTAGTGGTGAGAGAACGACTGAACGAAAATTTTGAAAATTGGTGGATAGAAAGAAACAGTCCTCTTATTGAATAGCCGCCAAGATCACCGGACTTGACGCCACTCGACTTTTTCCTTTGGGACATCCTTAAGCAAAAAGTTTATAAATCAAGACCACAGTCAGAAGAACTACGCGCTAGAGTAACCGAAGCATGTGCAAATGTTACCCCAGAACAATTGAGAAGAGTAACCACGAACATACGAAAAAGGTATGATGTGCCTTGAAATAAACGACGGATTGGTGGAAGCAACAAGAATTTGATTAGCTTTTCTATTTTGAAACTCCAATAATTTTGTTGAATATTGTTACGAATAAAAATAATTATTTTCAGTTATTTTTGACGTTTTATTACATGGCTTGTTTCATCAGAAGAAATAAATTCATAACAAGAATGTGATTTGTAATTTTGCCACAAAATTATTAATATGCAATATTTTTTATGAAATTTGGTACGTCCCTTTCAGGGGCGTTTAATCCAGAGGTGTACTCAGATATTTTGTAAAAAAAATAGCTACGATTTCTTTAATTTCTGCTCCGGAATTTCTAAACAAGGAGGAAGACTCCCCGAAGCAATGGCTAGTTTATTCCTCCAGATCAGCAAGTTCTTCAGAATAGTAGCGATAGTTTTAGAATATTTCCAAATGTGTAAATTCCAACTGGTTGATTCATATTATTTGTTGTTTCTATGAGATAAAAAAACGACAATGATTTGTGTGATTTGGATGCATTCAGCATATTTCCAAACTAACTGAACCATATTCACTCCTTATAAATTCGCAGATGTAACAAAAATATCCAGAGTAATTTTAGTTTTCGTATAACAAATCGAAAAACCCAGTCTTTACCTTTTACATTTTATAAACGTAAATCCTTTAGTTCATCCCTCCTACTTCGTCTAATAATCATCGTTACCTAAATAAAGGAAAATATATTAAATTTATTGAAAAAAATTTCTGGATTGATTTTCTTTTACCTTCATTATGAAATACTTTTCATTTTCTGCTTCTGACGAAAACTTTGTGTGGTGAAAGTTTTGGATTTCTTAACTCTATATCTGTCGGACTTAGGCTTTAAAAATACAATCAGGAGACCTATTCTTAACTTCGCTCGCAATGATTCAACCTACGCTTCGAATCGAGTGATTTGAGAACTAATTAATCTTAAATTTGGTTTTCTCATATGCAATCGTAATCTTATTAACATGGTTGAAATGAAAGTGAATGAACAAATTTGATAACGTTATATCTGTCAGTTTTATGTATTCTGTCGTCATCAATAAAATTTAAATGCCAAATTTGATTGAAATTATATCATAAAAATTATGAAAATAACAAACTCAAAAATAAACATTAATTGAATACGTGAAAAGGGAAAACAATTTAATTAGTGTAAAGTTTTCCAATACTTTTACGTATAAAGATGCAGAAAAGAAATGGTCCGATATTGGTTTAATCCTAAACAGCATGCCAAGTGCTAAAAATGACTGGACACATTGGAGAAAGATAATATATCACGTTAAAACATTATGCTAATTATTCTGAATAAGAATTTATAGACTTGGCAAGATATGAGGTCTCAAACTAAAATAGAGGATCCTTTAACAAAGGAAGATGAATCCATTTTAGAAATAATAAAATCAGTATTGTTAGAAGAATCTTCTGTGATATTTGAAAATGAAAATTTAAACGATATAGTAGGTAGGTTTGAATATAATATACAAAAATATATCCAATAAATTATGTCAATACCGTAAATATATAAAATCCCATATTCGGTATATATTATATGAAGTGACTGTTGTTTTGTAGATAAAGTGGCTTCAAATATGGAAATAAATGAATTTACAGATAATCAAACTCAAGACCAAGATAATATTCCTAAGCCAAGGAGAATTCCAAAGAGACGATCTACAAAATGAACAAAAAAAAACCTCTGAAGCTGTCGATGTCTATGGCAGTTTTTTAAAAGATAAACTCAAAATGAAACATTATTACAAAAAAAACAGCAATAATGCAGGAGATTGCAGATGATCATAAATAATGCTCCGAATCGCTTCTAAGGATTGCCAATAAATTAGAAATTTAAATATTCATTTTTCTTTCGTGTTTGTTTATGAATGTTTTGTTATCATCTAAGTTTATCTAAAAATATTTTTATTTTATTCAGTTTTCCAGTATATTAATTAAATTCATATAATTCTATATGGTTATTTAGTTTTACAAAAAATTAATAAAAAAGCCTTGTATCAGTTTTTTCTTGCCTGGCGACCCACGGCAAGTTCTGGATTTATTCTTCCCATTGGAATATTTCTTTCATAATCATCGTAATTTATGTTATTAAATATACTGAAATCGATATCATCAATGCCATGTTCATTGGGTTCGGAGACATTGCATTCTATATATGAATTATGCACAACTACGCATATGTTGCAGCTACCTCTGGAGCAGAATGTAAAATACGATGTTTTAGTAGGCACCTAAATCTAGTTTTTAACATCCCAATATATATCTCAATGAGAGTACGAGTACTTTCATGAGCCAAATTATAATTATATGAAGGACTTCCTGGTTCTAAGTTTTTTCAAATGGAGTAAACATATATGACCGTAACGGGTATCCAGAATCTCCAAGCAAATAATAGTCTGTATTTCCACCTTCGTCTATGTTTCGAGGTAAATTCTGTAAGCCAGAATTTTTTTAAATAAATGAAACCTGTTCCACCAGGTTACTTCACATTTACACTCAGAAATCGCACACAAGTTGTACATTAATTGAATGGTACCCTTTTCTGTTGTTATACAAATGCTCGGGATACTGAGGATTGTCTATATCTCGTGGAAAGATGTATACAGTTAATGCATCCAACAATTCCAGGAAAATGGTGTTCCAAATAAAATTTTAATCTTAGAGCATTTAATTCTTCACGATTTCTTGGAAATTTTACCCAAGACTTAAATATTTGTGGCATATTTAAGGCTTTTGTTATTTCATCAATACAACGACTTACCGATAATTGAGATACACCAATAAACCAGTTAGATCTTACATCGAGTTGGTAACTACCAGTTGCAAAAAATCTTAATGCTATTAAAATCCGCAGACGAATGTCAAGGTCGGTGGATTTTACTTTTGGTATCACATAAGTTCCAAAGTTTCCACAAAAAATTTAAACAACTAATTTAACCAAAACATTTTTCTGAATTGTTCATTAGTAAATTCCTTAACAGGGTCTCCTCTTTGAAGTCTTATAAGATCATCCTGGTCACCAATAGTGTCCTCATCATCTTCCATATTTTCCAACATATCTATATGTATACATTAATTCTTCCATTTTTACAAAAAATGAACATCACAACGTAATACTGAAACATAATGCCAAAAGCGCTCGCTGCCAAAACAAATAATAAATGAGTTTAATTCGATGTCTATTCATTATAAACGATCGAGAAAATTGTGAAGGAAGGGGATTAACACCACACATGAATGCATTTGCTTAATGTATACGTTCATTTTGGTCAAAACGATTCGTAACATAGAGTAATACAGTCAAATACAAGCAGATTTTTTGTTTTTGGCTAGTTCTTTAAAATATCCCAGCAACACTCGTTTGTAATACTTTTAACATTTTTATGAATGCACCATTCTTCAAAACGATTGAATGTAATCTCATACAATGATCGTGATTTTTCCGGCAAAAGTGTCGACATTTTCGGATGTTTCTTCTATATCAGAAGGCAGACTTACATCCAAATAGCTCATTTTTTGACTACATTACCTTGCAAAATTAGAGAAATTAAAAACTTATAGAAATGAGAGAAAATAAACTTTCGTCATTTTGTTCGTAAACTAGTATTTAGCTACTAAGTAAACGGCTAAAAGCGCATAATTGGTGTTTAAAGCTGGGTCCAGATTTAAGAATTTTTGACCGAACGAACAGAATCCGCCCAGCGCACACGACCAAACACGAGCAAATAATCTGAACAAAAGCTCGCTGCATTCAGCACGTTCGTCATATTCGTTATTTCCCATGTATTCCCACATGTTCTTAGTTTTATTTATTAAGTAGATTCGGTGGCAACTTTTTTAATAGGATAATTTACGTAGAGCTTCTAGGATTAATAATGTATTCGGGATAGTTTTAATATTAAGACTTGAAATTTTGCACACGTTTATTATATTCTTTGATATCATGTTTTTAGTTTTTTATTCTACTTGCAAACGTTATCAAAGAAAAAGGAGAGTCGAAAAATTTTAATCCATAAATAATAAAAACGTGCCATCGTAGATTATACATTATCTAATAACTACATGAATGAAATATAATTCCTTTTTTTTAAAAAATAGATTAGAAATTTTTTATACTAATGTTCTCCAATTCCATACCCATAATATCTATAACAGAACTAGTTTTGAAAACTAAAACCACCAATATGGGAAATGGGTAAAAATTAAACGATCGGTATTTTAATTTTATATACAGTACACTTTTCCAGTATTGTATTTTAAACGGTCAGTTTTATAATATACGGTCGGTGAAAATAATAAAAAAAAATAAAAAAAAAAACGGTCAATAAAATTAATAATCAATTAGTAAAATTAATAAACGATCAATAAAATTAATGAACTATTAGTAAAATTAATGAAAAATCAGTAAAATTAATAAACGGTCAGTAAAATTAATGAACAATCAGTAAAATTAAGAACGGTTAGTAAAATTAATGAACGGTCAGTAAAATTAATGAACGGTTAGTAAAATTACTACATCGAAATATCTTACTTTCATTCCCCTTAATTTTCCCTGCCCTAAAATATTCTCTTTTGTAATTTTGAATATTACACATTTTACTGAACTTTTGTAGATTTATTACCCGGCCATTGAATAATGACCATTTATTAATTTATACTACCCATTACAATAAAACCAGTGAACATAGAAATGCTGGCCAAATAGTTATTTTACTGATCGAAAATCCCATTTTTTTACTGATAAAATATATTGAGCCTTACGAATAATTAGTAAGATATTAATCATGCTGATTATTCGTAATGTTGTACTGTACATAATGCATTTAATACTGATCAGTTTATTACTGTCCTTTATTGCACTTTTTAATTGTATGCAAAATTATAGTTTCATCCGTAAAGTTTAATCTGACAGAAAATTTGCAATAGAACTTTTTTACACAACTTCCTATTCTGAACAATTTTTATTTGAAATATTTATTAATTTAACGCTAAATTTGGTTCTTGGACCTCCCAGATATTGTACGTTAATTTTCAGAGTTCCACGTTGAGTCGTGTTCGAGAAAATTATATCAGCCATAGACTAATGAAATGACATATAGACACACAAACACAAAGACTCACGGACACACAGGCACACATATAAATTTGCAATTTTCCAGTCTCAAAACATCCATCTTCATCATAATCTGTATTCAATTCATCAATACTTTTCTCTATCTATAGATAGATGAAAAAGTAAGATAAGTGTGTAATATTTTAGTTTCAAGATAGGTATGTAATATTTCAGTTTCAGGAAATTCTGATGTTAATTATACTCTATTAAATTTGATTTTAAAATAAGAAATTTTTTGTTATGGTATCCATATAATTTTTAAATTTATTTTAATAATCTTGTCAGACATCGTGTAAAATACTGTATTCTGATGTATAATTATTTAAATATTAAAATTAGAATAAGAAAACAGGTGTAACTCGAAGAAAAATATTGACCACTTCATCTTAATTTGAATTCTCATTTTAAATTTAGAAAAAAGCGGCTTCTAGTTTGCCTTGTTAATGTGTAAATGTAGGTAGTTAATTAAGACAACGTTAAGTATTGTTAATTTCTTAATTTTTAAAGTTATCGCATAAAAAATCTAGTAAAAATGAGAGACATAATCCGTTACACCATCTGAATTCGGTCTTCTTGTTGGAATGTAGTATCGGCCGCACTTTACGAAGTATAAATTTGTTAAAGAAATTTTTTGAAATAATTAAAAAAACAATTTTCTATAATTAGTTAGAAAATAAATGTCTGATGTTTGGTATAAGCTTACTACGTATTAAAATTATACATGCCGTAAAATATTGTAACGAAGTGATTATTTTATAGAATTAAATTAGGTAGCTAGGTGCTGTTTGTCTGTTTCAAAAGATATTTTAAACATTGTAATACTGCGCCCTTAATAGTGGTATTGTCAGTTGCTCATTAATAATAGTTTAATTGTTAATTATAGATAGGTAGTATTGATCTGTTTGTATAGACATTCCACATATGCCGAGTGGCAGGTAGTATGTGAATCGCAAAACGCGAAGCGCGCATATTGCCCCCCCAGCACTCCTGTGCCCGCCCTACCGTAAAGGACACCGAGACTGGAAACAATAAAATTAGTTCCCGTCTGACCGCCAACCGAAGCACCACGCCGACTAGGACAGTAAGTAAACTCGTGAGTATAAAGGTATGTAGGTATTTAAATTTAATGCGGAATTACCGTAAACAGGTGACGTAGTTGCAATATTCCGCGCATGACTATCGCGTCCCATCCTACTTCTGCTTTTGGCAGTGTTTAGTAGCATGAGGATTTTTCAGACAAGTTAGTTCCCGTCTGATCGCCAACCGAAGAACCACGCCGACCAGCACAGTAAGTAATCTTGTGAGTATAGAGGTACATAGGTATACAAATGTAATTGCGAATTTTTCTAAGTCGGTAAAAGGTGACGTAGTTGCAATATTTCGCGCATGACTACCGCGCCCTCCTACTTCTGCCTTTGGCAGAGTTTAGTAGCCTGAGGATTTTTCAAATAAGTCAGTTGCCGTTCAGCGTTCAGCTGCTGACTGAAGAACCACGCCAACCAGCATAGTAAGTAATCTTGTTATGAGTATAAAGGTATAGGTTTGTTAAATTGAATTCGGGTGACGTATTGCCATATTCCGCCATGACTACCGCGGCTCATCCTACTTCTGCTTTTGGCAGAGTTTAGTAGCTTGAGGATTTTTCAGAGCATCCAGGACAGTCCGTTGCTGCCGCCCGTACCGACCAGACGTGCCGACCCCGACCGCTCCAGAGAGGAAGCAGCCCAGGATACGGAAGTAGGTAGCAAGGTTTGATAAAGGTTTGGTAAATAATCGGTATTTCTTGGCTGGTGAGTACTTTTCGGACCTTATTTAGAGTTTGTGAACCGCGAGCGCTAAGACATCATAAGTCCGGAACCACTCATCAGCCAAGCGATAGTAAATAACCGCCATAGATATTCATAGTGTGCTTGTATTGGCGCTTGCTTCCCCTCCTGGTATCCGCAACCGTCTGCTTATGGCCGTTTAACTATTGCTGGTTACCTTTTTCACCGCTTAATCCCCGTATTACCGTATCGCACCGCTTGTACGCCCGCTTACTGCCCCCCGCTCGCCCGTAGTTAAGACCGTTGTAATATAAGTTGTAGTTACTAAGGTGTATATAAAGTGTAAATAATAATTAGTGTGTAGAATAAATGTAAATATATTGAATGAGAGTCGTAATGTGTAAGTTACCTTTTCTCGACCCCTGGCTTATTCGTATCTTCACTGTAGTTGCCCGGCCTCTATCGTCCCGCCGATAGAGTAAAGTGGTGTTTCTGCACTCTAAACAGAAACTGGCGCCCGAGATATCCATACCGTGTGCACCGCCGTAGTGTTGGGCGTCAAAGTGACACTTCTGCTCTTGTGTAGAGCAGCGAAGTATGTCACAATATGTAAGGTTCTTAAATGTTCGCGGAACAAAAAAAATTAATTATTTATTTAACGTCCGCCTATTTCCGCTACTAAGACCAATCATAGATACCAGAAGATAAACTATCTTTATCCTGAGGTAAGGACTTGGTTCAGCCCGGATGATTTGGGTTAAGTAAAAACATATATGCGAATTTATTCATATTTATGTACATTGTATTTATGGTTATTGTTAGTGTTGTGCAAATCTCGCCTTGTCTTGACCAAGAACGGCATCTCGGCTCGAATTTCAAGAATGATCCCAAACGATATGTCTGAAAGTCGACGCGAGTCTCGAGACAAGATCACAAAATCCCGAGACAATATGAGACTCTTGATTTTCGACGTTTTCAGTATAGTTTATTTCAGAGATGTAAGAAATATAGAATACCCCATAATAACGTCTGACAAAGACGCCACCCGGCGGCATCTTTGTCAGTGTTTTTTGCTAAATGTTCAGCGTTCATCTAATTTTGGACATTACAAAAATCACCCGTCAAAAGTATAAAGTAAGATATTCTCTATTTTGTATTCTATATCATTTTTACACATTAGATTATTGATGTGTTCGCACACAAGTTGATTTCGCTTCTGATATTCGCGAAATGACTACCTAAGTTAGGGTCTCTAGTTATCATTGCAACTGAAAATAATTGTTTTATACTATGACATTTATTTCAGTAGAAATATTACAACATATTCTTCTCCTTCAATCTTTAATATCTCCGATTTATATTACTAGTTGGCTATGACTTTGCACATCTCTCGTTTTGAACAGCGATGAAACAATTCGAAACAGACTCCATGAGGCTAAACTAGATGCTAGGTTTTCTGTAAGTATTCTTATTATTAAACCCAGTGTAAATCGACGAGAGTTTTTAGAATTGTTCCAGGAACATAAAAACTGACAAAGGTAATGATGGAATCAAGTTTTATGTCCAGATCAATGAAAGTTTGGAAAACTCGATCTTGGTGATTACTTGAACATGCAGGTGCCAAAGTGGGTCTGTAACAATTTATGATATCTTCCACATTGCTGGTCGTACAGAGCTAATTTATATCTACGCCTTTTAAAGATTGTTTTAAATGCGGACAATTTTTTTTTCACATTAAAATTATTTAAAAAAAAAAAGAAAGATAGAGATTTTTTTTGGGCCAACAATAAAACCAAAATAATTCAATTTAATTGTAAGTTTTTTATGTTTGCTAGACTACAACTGAGAATATCCTGACAAGGAAAAAACTTTTTTATATTGATTTTTGGTATTGGCAAGTAAAATAAATTGTTGTGCCTAGATGTTGCCCTAGGTAATCAAAAGTTAGGTAAAATATCCCCACAATCAGTGAGATGATACAAAATTTTATAAAGAAAAATTAAGTACAATTTATACCTGCGATTTTCAAGGCTATTTATCGATAACTCAGCATATGGGTAGCCAATAGTAGCCGTCTAATTTAAACTTAGCGTATTTTAAAACCGCCGTTCAATGTGCTCCAGATTTTGAGTATGTCTATCGTATTTAGGAGACCATATTATTGAGGCATTTTCAAAATGGAATATAATATAAGTTGTGTACAGACTTATTAAAGTATTAGGGTTTGTAAAATGCGATCCATAAACGAAAGTTTTTTGTCGAATATCACGCCCAAGTCACAAAAAATGTCAAGACGAAAGAGTGCATGATTGTTTACATTGTAATAAAATGTGAGAACATTATATTTGGTTGTAAATAAATAAAGGCTATTCTGCAATTCTATACCGTCATTTTCAGATGTGATACTACAATATAGTTTCAAGTCATCTGCACAGAGAATGCAATTAAAATCAAATTTTTTACTATGTCATTGACAAAAAAAATTAAAAAAGAGTGGGCATAAATGTTATCCTTGTGGTACTCCTGATGTAGCAATGACTTCATTAAACTTAACACAGTAGTATACAATATATTACTTTCTATCACTAAGATACGAGCTGAAAAATTCAATAAGAGTGTCATGTAAACAAAATCAAATTCTCGTATATTCCAACAATTAAACCAAGTACAAAGTTAACAAATCGATTTTACATATATGAAATTAATTTACTGGGAGGAATGAAATTTCGGAGATTAAGAGCCAAAACACACTAGGCGGTTTTCGCCGAGTCGGCCGCCGAATCGACATATGCTGTAATGTGAACTTATGATGCTGTTCACACTATAGCGCGCGGCGAGAGGAGTGGATCCGCACCGCACGTATCCGTCGTTCGACTGATGTGCCGAAGCGTTTTTATTGTTTTGAGCGGGGCATGCTGCAATGGTTTTAAGTGGGTCTGTTCACACGGTAGGTGTTTTTCTAGTGGTTTGAAATATACCATATTTCACTTCCTCAAATATAGTGTTAAAGTAATGTTTTCTTTGGCGTTCCTTAATAAATGGATGTTGCCACATTCGCCTATTTTTTTTTTGTGATTGACTATAATAAACCTAACAGAATTAATCCGAACGAATCCATATTGCTCACTGTGCTATTAAAACAGTATTGACAATGTTGTATTTTGACTTCCTGCGCCAACTGGTAAATCGCTTCAGTGTATGTTGTAACAGGCAGCAGCCGATTCAGCGGCCGACTGGGCGAAAACCCCTAGTGTGTTTTAATCCTAACGGTGCGACGGTCAGCTTCAGCTCAACACGTTGTAGAGCAAATATCATCCAGGCCCCGATGCGATGGCTTACTCTAGCTCAACACGCTGTAGAGTAAATATTCTGGTGTCAGTGTGAAGGTTTTCTTCAGACC
Source organism: Rhamnusium bicolor (assembly GCA_029963845.1). NCBI lineage: Eukaryota > Metazoa > Arthropoda > Insecta > Coleoptera > Cerambycidae > Rhamnusium > Rhamnusium bicolor. The sequence goes on along the minus strand of JANEYF010004321.1, from coordinate 231,012 downwards.
AACGTGCTGTAGAGAAAATATCTACTATGCAATTCAAATGTATTGAGCCCTCAATTTGAACGCCTACGAAAAAAAACTAGACGGCTGAATTAGACCATTTCTTCACATATCAGTGCATACCGTATGTTAAACGGCTAATGTGGCCAAATGTTAACAAGACCGATTGAATAAGCGAGATGGACGTAATAGCACAAGAATAACTAAGTTATTCTTATGGTAACAGTGTGAGTGTATTGTAGGTAGTGGGGAACAGACTGAGCCCGTCTTTACGTTCACTGGGTTTGTATTATTCCATTCATTTCATCGTATTCTTTTTCTAACTGGTCACACGGCGCTATATAAAGGGTATATTGTTTACTGTAGTGTGTCAAAATAGATGTTACAATTTTTTGAAATATTGAATGATAATGAAAAATGACGAAATTTCGGCATCATTTTCGATACAACAGCATTAGCGAATTAATTTCTCAAAAACTGACAAAATTACTTGAAAATTTTCATAGATTATGATATGGACTTTTTTGTACACTTGTCCTTTGCAAAAAGAAATGACTTCTAGTTGTTCAGTAATTAAAAAAATGTTGCTAATTTATATTTTTATTATTGTTAATAATATAATTAAAATATTTTCACATAAGATAACGAAAATATTTTCACATAAGATAACAGTTGCACAACAAATAGCTATTCTATAATTAAATCACAGTTTTATCAAAAATTAACGAAATACCACAAGAAAACATAATCGGAGTAGGAGAAACTGGACCGTCTTCGGTTATTTATTTCTTCAAATATCTTGGATTGTTCGTTTAGATTTTTTATTTACTGATTCTCTAGACATTGAAACTATTTGTTGTAAAAAATATACTTATAAATTGCTTCATGTAAGATATATAGTTTTTGAATTTTTATTTTTTTTAATTTCTTTTTAAATTTTTTACACAGTGTGAAAATGGACATATATTTCTATCTACAGTCCAAATTTCATTCGAATATCTTAATAATTCATGAAGTTATACGTATTTAAACATTAATGTGTCCAGAGATCGCATAAAAAAGTACATTTTTAGTTATAATAATGCTAAACTAAGTTTAAAAATAAAATGTTAAATCTATTACAAGATATTAACATAGGTATGTCCAACCAATAAAATCTAATTTTTCCAAAATTGTTAACCCCTTAATTTTTTGTAATTCGCATTCAGTGTGAGGGCTCAGAGTTCAATACATGAATCGCATAGTAGAGCTCGATGCGACAGTTGGTTCAGTAATTATTTACAAACGGCGAGACCTGCTCAGCATGCTGAAAGCACACAATAATAAACATTCCCCGGACTCTGGTGATGTCGACGCAGGGCGGTAAAATGGCTACCAACATCAGGAGGCCTAGCTCAGTGCATTAAAGACCTCTAGATACCGAACGGCGTCGTCGACGGATTTTGAATACTGACTGGAACCAAGCCCAACGCGCTTAAGATTCACGACCACCCAGCTCAGCGCATTGAAGGTAGCCCTCCTAATCCAAAATGACGTAACTCAAAATTGACCCATTTCTTTATTATACTGCTTTACAATAGTCCTATATCAAACTCATCATATTTCCTAAGCGAAACAGAAGTATATTACCTGTTTAGCATTAAAAAGCCCTAATAAAATATAATATATCTCAATATTCCTTGAGAAACCTAAGAGAATTAGGTAGTTCACTTTTGAGATATGTCATTTTGGCTTAGGACAGGAACAATTTATCTGCTGCGGTAATTCAATTTATATCAAAATTGTGGTCCTGGTGACGTCTTTTTATTAACCTACATATGTTAACCATAAGGCAGTAGTAGCTACTAGTTCTGGGCTCTGGTCCAGGTTCCTCTCTCTGGTGATTACATATTGCATTAAATTTTAAATAATCATTCATATGAAATAAATCCAGAGTTAAAATATGTGAATTTTGATTTTATGTTTCTAATTTTTTTAATTTACTTTTATTTAGACTTTTTTACCCATTATCTAAGTGAAAAGTACAAACACAAAGGTTTCTTATAACATATTACTGATCAAAAATATTATTAAATAATGCAGGTTATCATGTTTGTCCCCTATTTTGTTTTGATCTTTGTATATCTCATAAAACAAATTTTTTCATATTTATACTACATAAGATGAATTCATTTCCTTTTGAATTATTTTAAATGTACACTTTCTTCAAGTTGTCTTAAAAAAATGTTGAATAATACTTAGTAACACTAATGATTTATTTATTATTGATAAATGTATTATTCATTGCTTGATTAATGGCCTTAAAGAGTTTCGTTCATTTCCTAAAAAGAAGAGTTATTTCAGCTATGCCGTTTTGCTGCATTGTTACTGTTTTTTAACGAAATATTTTATTTGAAATATCAGTTGATTTAAAAGTCATCATAAATTAATTATAGAGTTGAAAGGCTTGTTACATTATTAATATAAAATTTCAAAACCACGCAGAGTAATATATTATATTTTAATTAATTAAATGCAACATTTTATAGATGGCAATAATAATGTAAAATAAAAACAAGAATCTTAATCAACGGACTGGATAATAATGATGCATATAAACATTTCGGAGATTCTAATTTTCTTTAAATGTGTCGTTTTTTGTAGAAAACTTTTGCCAAATTTTCGAATTATGCATTATTGTGGAAGTGCACATAAATTTTCTTTAACAACACTAATAAAGTAAGAACGTAATTTTTCATTTAGTTTTATAACATTTTCAAATCCTCATAAAACTAATTTTCATTACTAATATTTATTAAAGAAACTATGAAAACGTAATAAATATGTTATTATTAGTAATATTGTTTTCTAATTTTTCCACATCATCTATTGCTGGGTAAAAAACTTCTATTTTCTTCATCCATCATGTAAATGATCAAATAATCAAAATTGCAAAGATGCTTGGGATAACTGTTGACTGCGATTTGACTAGACCATATTGAATATCTAATCATTAGGTGCCAGAAAGAATTTCAATTTTTCAGAGTCGGCACATAAAAAAATATAAATGTAAATAAACACCACATAAAATGCATGTGGTGTGTTTATTTATATACCTGTAGTATATGCAACCAGTATAACCAGTATAACCAGTATATTGGCAGAAAGGTGCAGGACTCTGCGGAAAACCGAAACACTCCTATGTAATCTTATAGGCGGCTTGGCACTTTTTCCCAGTTCAGTTAACTTATTAACATGAATGCGTACGGTGGTGGTGTTTGGTTTGATTTTCGCATAAAACGCTCTTAGCAATGGTGCAGGTACTACCGTATGTACAATACGCCTGCTGATGGCCACAGTGGAGGGTCCACAAGCACCCACTCACAAAAACCTAACCAAACCTACTACTGTATATACATGAACTACAAGAAATAATAGAAAACCACGATGACTTTACAATAGATGACTCACATATTCTTTGTACAAATATATATTCAGATCAAATCGCTCAAATTAAAAAAGTCACGAAAGCAGAATTTGTTAGTTGTGACCATGTATTCCAATGCGATGGCAGACATCAGTCATTCTGAATAATATATTGTATCAGGCGGTATATATTTCGTTATTCATTTTATACTTTTGCTTGTATTTGTCTACGTATGTCCTTCTGTCAACCATATGAGGCAGTAATAACTTCCAGTCCAGGACTAGTTTCCTGCGCTTTTAATCACTAAACTAATAAATCTTGTTCTTATTCTGTCTACATCAATTTTAAGATTTTTTTTATTTACACAACATACAATAATATTATAAGTACTACTACTACAACCTACAACTAAATAATTCAGAAGTGGTTTGATCAAATTATGTTTTATGTGAACTATCTAGACTTATAGAGGCAATTCTTATTTCCCTATTTTTTTTTATGTAAATATACAATACATGATGAGAGAAATATTTGCTGGTCCACTGATACATTCTTCATAATATATAATTGTCTTCTCTACATGAAAGAGATATTTAAATATTAGTTTAATAATTAATAATGCAAAGGCTTAATTATAATTAAAACTTTATGTTAGTTACTGAAAATTATTTTTTTAATGAAGAGGTTAGTTACGCTTGTTGGAAATCATTATTGAACTAAGCAAATGGGAATAAACATTTTATGATGCAAATTAAAATTTTGTAAAAATTAATGACAGGTGTCATAGGATCATTAATTTTTATTGCACTAAATTGTTGTATGAAAATTGTAATGGCTTAATATAAAAATCTATACTGGAAACAATATCAAAAATTACTTGTAATTAGTAGTTGCCGCGGATGTTCAAAAACATATGCTTCTTTAATAAATTACGTTTTATTATTTTTTATCGGTAAATTTAACAACATATTAATCGTTTTAAGTAAGATATATAAATGCCACAATTTTATGATATTAATTTTCTTATGTTTATTATATCAACCTTTAAATTTATTAAACCTTGGCTTGTTAACAATATTTCTATGGCACTATAAAGTTATGATTCTATTTTATCGTTAAGTTAATACTAGTTACTAAGAAATAAATCGAAAACACATTTTTACACACAACATAATTTTAATTTTTGTATTATAGTAATTAAAATTTGTTTAACTCCCTGACTACCCATTATCTACTTTTGCAAAAATGTATGACTCTTTGTCAGTCTTTTTATTATTTCCATTTACATTAGATGTTTTTCTCATATATTTTACATACATTTATAAAACAAATTAGAAGTAGCTGTCAAAAAAAAAACAAGACGAACCGATTTAATTCCGCACACGACGCACAGTGGACGGAAACGCCGAAAAGCTGGCCAAAATATAAAGGCATTGAGCTATTTTACTGAAATTGTGCATACAGGGGTTTTTTGTGTCGCTGATCAAGAATCCGAAGTTGAATTTTGAAAAAAACAAAATGGCGGCCATGAAATCCCCCCAAAACATACCAAAAATCGCCAATTATCGCTGCATTTTTACAAAACTTTGTATACAGTTTTTTTGGGTCGCTGATGAAGAATCCCATATAGAATTTCAAAAAAATTACGGTCAAAAATATATACATTGTTCAAAAATTATTATTGAAATGAAGCGAATTCATGTGTTTCATTTGTTTCGGGAATGGAATAAAAATGTGTAATGACTTTGAAAATTAATTTTATTTAATTATTATCTGAATTACATTCATCGTCGCATTCAAAAGGAGCCCACTTTATGGTGCACGAATGTGCATGCATCCGTGCATTCGCGCACAATTTGGTCTATATCTCGCAAAGATGCAAAAAAGATGCAGCTAATTTTTTATACACTTTCGAAAAAATGTCCATTGAACACATTCCAATAAGTTTCAAGACCAACCATCACCAACCGCGTAACTTATGGCTTTTTTTTGTGGAGTTTATGAATCGTTGCATGTACGAAAATGCACTCCACTTCGATAATTATTTACTAATTACCATATAAATAAACTGATCTAATACTGAGATATTTTAATTGTACTTACTTTCTGATGCAGAATTCATTTTTATGACACAGAAAACTGCACTTTGAGAATTTTTACGCTGCAGACAAAATTTATCGATTTTTGAATCGTTGCGAGCTGCCTAAGTGACGCGCTGCACAGTCGCACAATAAGTAATTTCCTCGCTCAGGTAGTGAACCAGGACCGGTATTAACGGTCGTTTCTAATGCTAGGGGTACCATTACAACGATTTAAAACGTTTCCATTTCAAAAAAAAATTCATTTTTTTAATTTTGGCCAGCTTTTTGGCGTTTCCGTCCACTGTGCGACGTGGAGAATAAAGTGGCATCTCTTACTGTAGAAATGTAGTGGTTGTAATTTTTGGAAGTACCGTACCAATTATTATAATAATAAATTACGTTACATAGCTTAAAAATTACCAACTATGAATGTTTTTAAAAAAAAATATCTATTTTTGCACATGAGTCCTTATCTTATAATAAGTAATATAAACTAACTTTCAGTCTCACCAACATTAGTTAATAATTGCTTGCACCCCGTTATATGACCCGCTCATGATTGCTGTACCATCATATTTGAGTAATGGGTTTTCTTATGACAAAACAGTCCATTTTTCACATCACAGCCACAAATCCAAGTATGTTTATTATGAATGTCTGATTGAAAAGTTCCATTAAAGGTTAATTTTTTACTGAAAATTAGGAGTAGGTCGTGTCGTCCATAGACAAAAATAAAAAATTATCTATACCTGAGCCCTGAATATACTACTAAGCTACAGGGCTGCCACTGAGAGAACTAAAATTGTGCTAACTTCTAGTGTAAAATAATACTAGATCTGACAGAATGATACCAAAAATAAAAATAATAGTTATTTTATTTACATATATCAGTTTATTTCGAAAAAATTAACGTTTAACATTTATAAATATAACTTCTGTCATCTATGATGTAGTATGCATTTTTTTTGGACAAAATAATGAATGACACTGTTAGTACCATTTACATTTGTTACATCCAGGATCCAAGTGTCTTTGAAATATGGTAGACAAAAGCCGCTGCTAAGAATAGTTGTTTAAGATAATTTAGTTTGATAATAAAAGTAAACAAATGATTTCCTTTTAATATTAATAACATTTTATTTTAAGAAGTCTGGCGCCAATGAATAGCGGACATACTTCTTTGGACAAAATATTTGCTTTTATTGATGTGACCAATGCCTTTGAAATAGTCAGCCACTCCTTTGCAGGGATTGGAAGAGAATATTTAAAATTATTTAAAAATTACGCATCCAATAGACGCATGTTTAGGAGGCATCTGTAGAAATATGTTAATAGAATATGGCGTATCACAAAGATCAGTTTTGGGGCCAACATAATCTTAATTAATATTATATCTATAAACAATACGTTCTGTAACTATAAAAAATCTGATAGCTGCTCTTCTTTTTCTTATTTTTAGTGACAATATAAGTTAGATTCTTAGACTCATATAGATTTAGATTATTAATCTTTATATATCTATTTAAGTAATTTAATCATAAAGTTGCGAGCTGCGATTAATATTAACTTATTTAATAGGAACGTGTGTCTTAGGTCATATTTTCATATTGTCATGTATTTAAATATACATATTAGTTTAATACAATTTATAATTGCATTTATATTAAGAATGTAGTTTTAAATTCACTTTATTAGCTAGCCAACTTTTAAAGCGTTATTTTGCATATGGGTTAGATTGGCAGCTCTTATCATCCATATGTTAATTAAGAAATATTGTTTGAAATTTCAAATTAAATGGCTCGCAAACACACTTTCCAAACCTTCCATAAACATAAATATTTTAACACTTGGACGACATGGGAGAACACCAGCTGGAATAACAACTGGGAAATAATACGTTCATTTTATATTCACTTTTAATCTACAGTTTATGCTTCATAATCCAATCCAATAAATAGCCAATCATAATATTGAATATTACATATTACCGGCAGAACACATAAACACAGCAATGAAATGGCAAAACAGTAACAGCTTGAATACACGCTGTTCCAATTAAATAAAATCTACGATCCTCGTATTTCTCAACCCTGTAAGCTGCTCAAAGCCAGTACTTGAATTACATTTACACACATTTCACACTGTCCGATTATAATGCTATCACACCTTAAAGTCATCATGTAATTCAAAACAACAAAAAATTATTATCGAAACGATAAACTTGCAAAACATGAACTATTTTAAAAATGAGATAGAAGCATAGATACCAGTTTTTACATACCTAAGGACTAACTTATTCTATCCGATTTGTATACATCCTGCAAGAGAAATACAGTGACTTACCTACCAGTTTTTTTTTTAGATTTCTTGACAATACATTTATCAATTTTGATTTCATTCCATCCTCAAAATCATCAATTGTAACATGTTTATTGCAAAAGTCTTTTACTTTCGGGGTTAAATTTTCATTTTTTTTCAACATTTTCTAATCCACTCTTTCCTAATTAAAATGTCAGTAGAAAACGAGAAAAATGATATTTTTTTCTCCATTCTTCTTTGCGCTCTCAGCATTACTCTTACAAATAGCAATACTGTATTTAGTTCTAGTCAACTTAAAACAATTATTTATTACTAACTGGATATTTCTTCTCCTCAAAATAAATATACATCATTTTATTGTACATACCTTCTCAAAATAAATGTAATTTAAACCAAATATTGTCCTTTATATAAAAATCCAAATTTCATTTAAAATGTCAAAAAAGCACGTACAAACTATAAAAAGAGGTCCATAACTAATAACAACGATAAGCAAAATATCAAAATAATAGCAAATAATCACACAAAACAATTGTAAAATGAACACAATGAACGTATGATTCACAACACAGCATACATTATGATGCGTTACATTCTGCTTTCGTCTCTCCTCACCAAAGTTAAGAGGTAACCTACTCCTGTACGGACCTCGGGTATTACGATCAACGTAAGATGTAGCAACCTATTTTTTTCTGTTAATATAGGACTTTAATTTGATAAAAAAATACCCTAACTGGATGGGAGGAGTAATAACAAAAGAAAAAAAAAAGAAAAACTGAGTTGCCATCATGTTTGATCATTATTTAAGACGGCAGCCATATATATTTCTAAAAAGCTCTTACCGACCAACAAATTCATAAAAATTTAAAGCTCTAACTCTATGGCACATCAAAATGAATACTGGTGTTTTCTCCACTGTCGGATCAGGTTCTCGCAGGGTTGGCTAGGCAAGTGAGATGTACTATCTTTTCTGAAAGTTTCATCCTTTATAAAATCGGAACCATTTCTTACGGTCACCGCTTGGACTATAAGTAATTATGAATTCAATTAAAAAGCTTATATTATTGGTTTTTGGAGATCTAACAAACTCTAACTACAAATAAATAACAATAATTCGTTACACATAAATTAAAAATATTACGACATAAATATTGAGCGAAGATTTTTAAAGAAATTTTTGCAATTCTCTAAAGATCAAGTGCTTTTTTTCAAATCAAAATCTTTTGTTTGCATAAGCTTGCTTATGGGATTAATACAGTTTAAAATTCTAAACCATATGACTATCGAACATAAAAATTTAAATTGTTTAATGCAACTTAGAAAACCCAAAGCTTCGTCTCTTATTGAGATATCGATGTCTTGGTTTTCATAAATGCTTAGCAAAGCACCGTATATTTCACCAAGTTGAAATCTTAAGAGCGTTAAAGCTTCTATCCTGCTTTCCCATCGAGTGTCACTCAAAGGTTTTAATGTTAATCCTTGGAGATATTTTAAAAATATTGCCAATCGAAAAGTAGAGGAAGAAAAAAATAAATATATATTTTGGACCATATTAAAAAAAATTGGCTTCTTCCAAGGATGCTTTTGCCATATCATTTACCACTAAATTGAGCGAGTGCTACTACACGGCACGTAGAATGCTCGTAGATTTAAATTCCTAATTCTAGATTGCACTCCTGCATTGTTGCCCCTCGTGTTAGACTCGTTATCATATCCCTGCCCTCTTATAACTTGCACATCAAGTCCCATTTCATGAAGTTCTTCAATTATAATTTCATATAGTTGTCTTCCTGTAGATCTTTCCACAGGTAAGAAACCTAAAAAGCTTTCATAGATTTTTATTTCGACATCGTTTGATTCAGAATCAGACTTATTGATGAAAACATATCTAATTATCAGAGTCATTTGCTTCACACCTTACTAACGTCAGAAGTGCAATCTAATATTATGAAATAGTATTTCGCTTTTTAATGTCAGCAATAATATCGATTTTACACTTTCGTGAAGCAAGTCTGTTATCTCGTTTTGAATGTTTTGTTCCAAGATAGTGAACTTTGGTTTCTTCTTTTTTAAGCATGCTACACACGTGTTCCTCAATGACGGAGTCAAATTCAGATAGCAATTCAACTATTTTTAAAAAGTTGCCGTTATTATGCTCAAACAGCTTGTTGCTTGTACCATGAAAAGCTAAACAACTTTTACCGAGCATTTTAGTAATTGCTACAATCCTTAGAAGCACCTCGTACCAGTGATTCGTTTCAGCGTTAATAACTCTTTGGGCAGCTGTATCTATAGTTGTACAACACTTTAACCTTTGACTAAATTCTAGCCAAGATTTTTGAGCTGATTATGATTTTTAGAAATTTCGTGATCCTTTAAAGATTCAACGATGTGCTTCCAGCTTTTAAAACCTTCTTTTGAAAGGGAACTTGACACACGGCCATAAATTTTGCAGGAAAAGCAATATATGCAGTTTCTTGAAGTGGAGTATACTAGCCAGTCTCTTATAACTTGCTCTCCATATCTTAAAATTCGAGAATAGTAATTTACGCTAAATTTTCGACTAGTGCCGTCATAAAGAAATTTGTAATTAAACAATGGTTTAGGTGGACCTTGTCGTACTAAAAAACTTCTTTCGGCATCTCCTAAAGTTCTAGGCCACAATGCTGAATCTGTAACTAATGTTTGTGTATAAAATTTCTTTTTTTTACTCTTGTTAAGTAATACTTTCATTATATGTGTGTTTTCTGATAGGAAAAGATTACTAATGGCCGTTAGTTAATTCATTAATCACGGCTTGTGGCAAATCCTACATTTGCAGTATTATCGAGGATGCTATGACGCAGCGCAATAATCAAATATCATAATTTGTTGTCACCACTAGTTGACATTTAGATAGAGCCAATCAAATTATTCATTGAGTTCAATAAAATACAAGTACTTATACATAAAAATCAATAGCTACAAATTAAAATACTAATACGATACAGACCTTTTGGAAATGGTTGCATTACTATTAATTTTGTTACTAAGTATGGTAAATAAAAACAACATTATATAAACTAATAGCAATTATTTTCGTCATACTTCTTATTGAGTAGTCGTAGAAAAAGTATAGCATTCTGTTTGCATGTAATGACTACGACTCATTCAGATTAATTACCTCAACCTTATGAGTAATAGATACGCTTGTTGAATATTGTGCTAGTATTACAGGCTAATAAAAAAACCCACTATTTTGACATTTTTATTGAAAAACCACCACATTTGGTAGTACAAACATCTTTATTTCAGTTTACATTCTTAATTAATCAATTTACCTTTTTTTCTTTCTGCATCAACTAACAACGATTCAGAAGTCTATCTAAAACTATGACAAATATAATTCTGAATATCTGGTAATTTGAGGTATACTGCTATGCTGTTGGGCATTTTGGATAATTTATATTTTCCCACAACTTGGACGGAACATGTTCCTCTATTGTACTAAACAAAAGAATGACGAAGTTCTGTTTTTGGTGATTGGAGAGAAGTATATTTTCAGTAAATTTCTATAATATTCACTCTAACAGTTTTCCTTGTGGCAGTGAAGAATCTTTGCTTTCTTGTTTTAGAATATTAAATTATTAAAAGCATATCAATAGTTATAAAAACTTACATTTAATCTGATTAATTAAGAAGAAAATTATATTTATAGTAATTATTATATTTTGCCTTCATTATTAAATATGTTGAATCGGGTGGGTCTGATATAAATTTATTTCATCTCTCTTGAAAAGGTTTTCGCTTGCATCCTTTGTATGAAGGTTAACCACAAAGAAGACAAATAGTAGACAATCATCAGTGAGAACGGCTCCATTAAGGATGCTGTTGAATCAAGAGAAGATTACCAATTGCTGCTTCAGATGTGTGAAACTTATCTTAATGCAACAGAATTGAAGAGTACCATAAATCTCGTAGAAAATACATCATTAAGAAATAGTAGATAAATACATATTTATAGATATCGGAAACTAGAGGAAATTGAAACTGCTTAATTGCATGGGATTGCTGAATAAATTTTTCACATAATAAAGATCAAAATGAAACACTCGATATACATATATGTATACAGGGTGTTAATTAATTACCACTTTAAGTGGTAATTTCTTGTATGATTTTAAGCTAAGAGTTCATAACATCATATGTTCTAAACGTCTAGGTTTTCGAGATAGAGTGTGATAAAGTTTTTTTAATTTTTTAAAATTTTACACAATTTTAAGGGCAGTTAATTGAAATTCTGCACGTATAATACTTTTCACAATACCCATAAAACAACATTATTAACGTTTGGTACAATCTACATGGCCCTAATTTTTTGGGGTTATCCCCCATTTAAACGCCCTCAATTTTTTTACGTTGACACGAAGTTGGAGATTAAATTCTACTTTTGTTCTTGAACTTTTCGCATTCTTGATGTTTTTCTTTATCTTGTACGGTTTAGAAGTTATTTGGCAAAAAATAAAATTATGCTTTGTTTCAAGAATAATTTATTCAAATTAAAATACTACTAACAGTACCCATGAAACATCGTTATTAACTTTTGAAACAATCTAGAGGGTCCTAATTAAAACTAAAATTAATCTAATTACCTTAAACTTAGTGTCGTCATAAAAAAAAATCTGGGGGCTTTAAGGGGGATGACCCTGCAGATTGTTACAAAATTTAATAATGTCGTATCATGGATACTCTTAAAAAAGATTATACGTGCTGAATTTTAATTAATTATCCGTAAAGTTGTATAAGAGAAATTTCAAAAAACTAGACGTTTAGGATATATGTTTATATGAATTTTTCGTCTTAAAATCATACCAGAAATTTCCGCTTAAAGTTTGTCCACATACTTAATTAACACCCTGTATAATATTAAAAATTTCATTTTGTGAAAACTCATTGTCAGATGAACTTTGCGTTATTGTTATTTCTGTTATTTATTTGCACGTTTCTCTCACACAATAATTTAAAATTTAAATATTACACCTGTAACTGTAGGAACAAAACGTGCAAGTGTTATTATTCAACTTTCAAAGAGTACTTAACTGTACATAACTGATTATTGATAAGTATTGTAATGAATAATTCAGTTGGTACTTTATTGACATGTCATATTTTATGGTCGGTTTTTGCTGGTGTGTATTTATTATTTACGTATCAGCTCCAGTTGCCTCCCACACTGGTTCGCTAAGATAATGCATCTGGTTTGCTTGATAGATACGAATTCCAAGCTAGAACGAGCATTGCAGGCGTGGCCCCATTCTCATACCCTGAGGCATCCCATTAATAAAATTTGACGCCTAACTTGGCTACCAGACTCTGAATATAAATTAATGAATTATTACAATTTCAAAAGAACTTCTTTAATTATAAAGGGAACGGTAAAATAGGAGGACTATAGTACTTTTACTTCATTACTTGACAAGTTTAACTTATTAATTCCAAAGCTATTCTTCTATTACACTTAAAATTCCTGTTATTCAGAGGGTACAAAAAATTTAAATTGAATATTATTTAATTAATATACTTTTATTAATTTATTTTATAGGAAATTAACTTTTTATATTCTTAAATAATACAAAAGGAGATAAAGGAACTCAATTTAGCACTAATCGTTTAATGCAATATTTTTTTTGTTGAACTTTCACCTGTTGATTTATCTTCATATCTTTCAAACTAGAATATTTTAATTAAGTATATGAAATATTTTCCAAGTAACAAATTTCACAAATGACATGAACTTCAGTACGGCTCTGTGTACTTTCACCTTTCTCCTTATGTACCACCAGCAATTTTGGTGCACCAAGTCCATTTACGAATTTTAGGTTATATTAATTTTAACTGTCAATATATAACAACAACGTCAATTTAATTATGTGAAAATGTCTACTCAAGATCATAGTTTTCAAGAGGATTATCAAGTTATTTTAGAAGATCTTGAAGATAATTGTAAATATAAATTATTTTTGAGCGCGGCAGACTATTTAAAAACAGCTTGCGACGTACTTACCACCCACCACCAGCAAGATGCTTATTTTGCGTGGGTGCCGTGTCACTTTGATACCCTTCAGTACACTAGCTGTACTTTTGAACTTTTTTTATTTTGGTAACGGTCTCGAACGCCAGTTCCTGTTTTAGAGTGTAGGAACACCACTTTATTCTATCAGCGGTATGATAGAAGCTAGTGTAATTCAGTGAAGAAACGGAATGCCAGGCGGTCTGTGTGTGTGGTTGTCGTTTGCGTAGCAATGGAAAACCTCACCTTACCTGCCGAAAATGATTCTCGGTGTGAAAATAAACTTTATTACTTCTACCTTTGCCTTTAAATAAAAGTCAGAATGCAAACGGCACTTATTCTATTTATTCATGTTTGATTTCATAGAAGGAAAAACCAAGTACACAGAAAAAAAATATATATAAATACAACTTTATTAAAGTAGAACAAAAAAAACAATGTAAATACTAGTTTTTATCTACAAGTGACACTAGCCTAGGAACGAAGCAAGAGTATGATACGGCGAAGTTTGGGAGACTACGTTTACGGTATTTACTTATAAGCAGGCAATATCAAAATACTTACTACAAGCAGTTATGAAAGCAATCTACGGTTACTATGGTCTATGGCAATGTTCGTAGTTAAAATAGATAACACGGATTTACTTGATGAACCACGATATTTTCCGGATATCTCGTGTCGTACGGTATTTGTAGACAATTAACAAACAATAGAATATAGCAGAAATGCGGACACAAACGATAAATGACGGAAATGTACCAAAATCAACAGTAAAGCAATAAAATTTTGAAATAGAATTCTTACCACTGGAGGATTCGTCGGAGTACACTGGAGTTCGGGAGCTGCTTGTACGGTATGGTCGGAGTGTCTAACCAGTTGTCAGAAGATGCTATTTTTGGCTCGTTCGTGCGGTTTTATTCACAGATCCCCCACCAGAAAGCACATGCCTACGTATTTCAAAGGATTCTGAACAAATTGCGCGCATAGTAAATGTATTCCAAGCAAGCTTGGCGTACTGTGCATAAACAAATTCCCTGCGTTATTTAACATAAACAAATGTTTATAGAATATTCCGACGCCGGGAATCGCTTTCTCATAATTTTAAAACTATATTTACAAAAGGAAATCTTTAAAAACGGTCATGAATTATTATTTTACTATAAATCCAATAATTTATTCTATAAATTATTTAAACACAAATAGAAGTGTACTCTTTTAACATTAACAACAACTATTCTCAACTTGGCTTTGAATTAAACTAAATTAAATTCAATTTTCAACGTCTTACTTGGCGGCTGTTTAGTAAAAACACAAGTGGTTTATCATTGATATAATAAAATAACTTAAGATTACCCTGGAAATAAACCGGTTTGAAACAATTATGTTTAGTAAATAATTGTTAATCCACATACTGGATTTCTAAAAAAACTTGAACTCTGGTTCAAAATGGTTTTCACTGAAACATTCCTACTAGTGATAGTATACAGTGTGTACCAAAGTAAAGGATGAACCCAATTAAGTCTTATTACATCCGAAAATGGTTACCGGAAAAATTACTTCGTTACAAGCTTTATTGTTTGGATAATTAGTGATTTTGTGGCAATTGATAAATAAATTTGTTAAATAAAAAACTTTTGTGTTCCTTTATTATTTTGCCAAGTAAAATTATTTATATTTAATACACTGAACTGATTCTGCGGTTGGCTCCTTGTGAAACATTATTAAATATTTTAGATATATGAAGGAAATTTGCTTTTTAATGTTTCAAAAAATATTTTATTAGAAACTCTATACGTGTTTCGGCTTTTTAGGCCTTTGTCAAGAGTACAGGGAATACTGTACTCTTGACAAAGGCCTAAAAAAGCCGAAACACGTGTAGAGTTTCTAATAAAATATTTTTTGAAACCTTAAAAAGCAAATTTCCTTCATATATCTAAAATATTTATATTTAAATTAAAGTTGGAACCTACAGAAACCTTGAGAGTGGAGTAAGAAAATAAGATTTTAATAAGAAGTAAGTATGGTTTTTAAGTTTACTCTGATCGTTCCACAAATTGAATAAATACAATCTATTTCAAGATATACTGGACTAGTATTGGCCCAATATCGTGGAAAAATGACTCATCGATATTGTACCAATATATATCCAATATTGTAAATCTATATATAAAACGTACTTTTTCAGTATCATCCCAATATTGTTCAATCAATATTGAGTCAATTTAGAGAATTGTTCACTTTTAATATTGAGCCAGCCTTTTCACAACATTGGACTAATATTGGTCCATTATTTTGTTTGCATGTTCTACATGGAATTCAGCGACTTAAAACAAAACATTGAGTCTGATGAATAAAATAGAAGCATTTGCTTGAAGTAAGAGGTAAAAGCAAAAGCAAATACTTCGAAGCAGAAGGTAGTAGTAAAAGCATTTGCTTCATTTTCAATGAATAATATTTTGCTTTTACTTCATAGCAAATACTTCAGACTTTATAGACAATGCTATGTTTTAACAAGTCTTATATTACTTTTTTAATGTTATTAATGCCGAAATTCTTGGCACATAGTATTTTTTTTATAGAATTTCAAAAAAAAATATTTTTTAGAGAATCTTCATCTGACCAACAAAAAATATTTTACAAAAGAATTTAAATTTTTTAACAAAAAAATTGTTTTTAATGAAAGGTCATTTTAAGAAGAAATTTTTTGTCGAAAATTTAAAAAGAAAAAAATTTCCAAT
Organism: Rhamnusium bicolor; assembly: GCA_029963845.1. Lineage (NCBI taxonomy): Eukaryota > Metazoa > Arthropoda > Insecta > Coleoptera > Cerambycidae > Rhamnusium > Rhamnusium bicolor. The sequence continues at coordinate 214,422 of JANEYF010004321.1, read as the reverse complement.
GAAATATTAATTTTTTTTCGAGACTTTATTAAAGTGGTGTAGATGATGGAAGATTTGTATTTCATGGGATTTCGACATCTCTTCACTTAATGGTCTGTAACTTTAAAAAAAAAAAAATTGGCCCACCTGTCTTTTTGTAATACATTCTAGAAAGGTTGCTGCGTGTGGTGGTCCTCGATTTTCTGCATTGATTTGAAAACGCCATAATTTGTATCTAACCAACAAAAAATTTGTTTCAAATTGAAAACAATTTTTTTTTCAATGAAATGTCATTTTTTGAAGAGGATAACTTTTTGTCAACGAGATTTTAATTCTAAAAAAAAAACAGTTTTCCAATGAAATTTAAATTTTTGATCGAGAATCCACTAAAGGGTGTGATGGAAGATTTGGGTTTCATGGGATTTTGATATCTCTTCGTTTATTGGTCTGTAACTTTTTTTAAAAGAAAATTGACGCCCCCCTATTTTTTTATCCATTCTAAAGAGGGTGCTGCGTCTGACGGTGTATCGCTCGATTTTCTATATTGATTTAAATTCGCACATTAAGTGTTGCTTTACCAAAGCGAAGTCTACTACTGAGATACTTACACATTTATTGAAATAAATACTAAGGTAGATAGTAAACACGCAATTTTATTCATATAATTAGTTTTATTCATAATTGTTGAAGCTTTTGATTCTAGCAAAGCAAATGCTTTTCCTTTAAGTAAGAAGCAAATGCTCTCAAAATATTAATCATATAAATCAAAAGTTTTTCTTCAAAAATATGTAGTAAAAGCATTTGCTACCTTTTGTTCATGAGACTCATTGAATCAGATAAACGGCTTTTTATTGAATACGTGTTTTCAGAATATGAACTACACAAAATTATTTTTTATCGGACAGAGATTTCTTGTCTTATGTATCATTGAAATCTTCAAAGGGTGAATAATTTAAATTCCGTATACTATTAAGTGAATTTTACTATTTAATTTAAAACAAAAGTCTCTACATCAAGGACATTTATATTAAACATTACAAAATGACCATACATACTCATGGGCGCTGCTAGAAAATGTTCCTTAAATCTGCATGTGCGATAGATGGTGGAAATCACAATAAAAAGGCTCTCTGATGACAAATAATAAATGAGAATCGACTTAAAAAAAAACAGCCTGATGATTATTCCAAGAAGTAAAAACATCACTAGGTATTTCTGATACTAATATAGTCCGAAGTAGAATAAAAAATGCTGGGAACTATTTTTCGTTTTTATGTATTTCCAAAAATAATAAAGTTATTGACAAAATAATAATTCAATACCTAAATTTTAGATTTTCCTGATTCCCTCGAAAACATTTTTAGATAGGTAATAGGTTTTTAAATCGACTCTTGTTCTTAAAAAAAAATAGCAAAAGTGCCAAATTTAAATTATCCCTCTATCTCTTCGAGTAAGCGAGATACCAATTTGGAACAGTGATCAAATATATTAATTAGTTTATAGAACAACGTAATAGTACTCTGATTTAATTTTTTCCAGAATTACGTTTATATTTTACTAAACATGGAGACGAGGACAGGCATACCATAACTTGGCACGAGTCAACCTGTTTCTTTGATTTGAATACTGGCAGCTGTGACATGGAAATCAATCAGTAGTTAATGCGTTCCCTGTAATGGTCACCAGCTAGTAATGGTAACTCGTTGGACACGTGCCTTACCATCATTTCTATTACGCTCCGCGACCTCAGTATCTCTTAAGTGCTAACAGATGCAACTAATCTGCTACGTGACAAATATCAATGACCTGTTTGAGAAAAAAATATTGCCGTGTCATGTACATAAATGAAGGACTTGAAAATAAAACGGCATGAAATCACAGATTCATACTATGTCCTGCTACTTGAATTTCAATGAAATGTTAATATCTGAACACTAAAGATACTATACATAAGGTAACCTGTTGTAGGTATTCTGTAATGATGTGCATAGTAAGAAATATAGTGATGTATATTCTTGATAGCCGATTGATTCAAGTGAGTGTACCAAATAAAAATCTCTACAATGCTGAACCTAATTGAAAATTAACTATCTGACCAGGTTTCTGAAGGATACTTAAATTGTGAAGTAAGTTGTGTCCTTCCTGACAAAGATATATGCATAAACAAAAATTTATTATCTGAAAATTGTTGCTACCAGGGAAGCGAAAAGTGACGTTTACAGTGTGTCAGCAAATTACACAAATTCTGATGACCACTCACAGAAACAAGAAAGAAGTTGCTGTAGATAATGATCTACAAATAGATTGTTTTCATGACACAGAGTGTTAGAGACTATGCCAAAAAAATAGGTTTGTGGAGAATATTTACAATAAAAGTAGAGATACGAAAACAAAGTTTTTTAGAGATTCAGACATCTAAGTAAATGGACCATACTTTGATAGGCAATTAATATTTTCGATATCACTCCTCCACATCAATAAGAAACAGCTATTAAATTTTGTTGTCTTAATATCAAGTGTAAAATAAATATATGCCACATAATTACAGCCAACTCTAAAAAAGTCGCTAAGTAACGGGAAATGGCAACACTGTGAAGATCTACTAGTCTTCTTTTTTATATGTTATATTATATATTATAATAATGTTGAGGAGTTGTTTTTGAGAATTAATATTGTATATTCATTGTATTATAATAATTACCAAGAGAGCACAGTGTGAGAGCGTTTGTTTCTGTGTTGTTTTAACTAGTCTTTTGAGGATATGTCAAGTCTACAACATGCCTAAAAGGTGCTGCGTCCTAGGTTGTAAATTGAATTATAACTTTTTCTGTACACAATATCTAGCCGAATGTTATGTAGACGACCCAGACAAAATTTATCTATCTGAATATGCATTCCATGGGATATCGAGAAAATTTACTTGTGATATTTTGTTTTTCACATATCGTTGAAAGAAAGGAAGCTTCCTTGGTAATAAAAATTTTGATTATTTAAAACGTGGGAAGTATATCAATCCCCTCAAATAATGTGATAATTAGTTTTTTTTATGTGTGATATATTGGAGTTGGAAAAAGATTTCATCGCTTCCTTTCTTAAAATTAAAAATCAAAAGGATTTTCTTGGTGACCTTATGGTGGGAAAAATTTCTTTTGATAATTTTTATTTAGATTCTTTGAATATGTGGAAAGGGACATCAACTATTTTTTTATGTATGCTTTATTCAGTATTTGCTAATAGACTTAAATAACTAGGTATGTGAAAACCATAAAAATCGTTCACTCGAATATACCTCAACAAAGATACGTGTAGAAAATATTTAACATTGCCAGTAAAATGAAAAAGAGAGCTAGATACATTCAAGAGAATAATGAGGTTTGCACAAAATTTTAATATAGCTATTCCAGTTCAACGTATTTTTCCGTATGTATCCAACCAAGGTGATCAAAAGTACCTACCTATAATAATTTTAATAAAATAATATTCAACTTGTGTTCGGTAATAGATTGTTTTGTTTTTTTTTGTTAAGAGTTTATTTTAACTTAAGTGGTTTATTTTTTCTAGGATTTTGCCATCTTAGATTGTTTTGTTTTCTTTGACATTATATATTTTTAGTTTATTTCAACATTTATGTTGTTTTCTGTTGAAAATTTGTTTCAATTTTATTTATCTAGGTAAATTTTTGTTTTCATATATTAGATAAATGTAAAAACATGGAAGGTTTTCATTTGATTAATAACTCATTAGTAGTCATTAGTGATACGCACACACATACACATAAGTATTGTGATATGACTTTTACTATTAAATTAGGGAGACGTTCTACACCTACTTATTGGTTTTGCCAAACACTGAAATATAATTTCGGTATAGTGTAGTGTATTCAAAAATTTTGGTACTTCATCGACTAAGTAGAGAATCCTTGTTACCGTTGATAATGTGTTTATATCGTTCGATTTTGGACGCCTCCTATGCGCAAACTGTTGAAGATAAACATATGCCCTCACAGACTTTATTTTTAGGAAATTTGATTTCCTACAACCTTGTTTATGTAGAATATTGACTATAATCACAATTAAACACTTTTAAGTCTCTATCTTATTTCTTTACTCGTTCACATTCAACTTAGACTGACTCTCGGCCCACCGTGCACCTTATTTATACATTAATTCATGCGGTGTTGCCATTTGTTACTTCGCAGGTTATTTAAAGTCGGCTGTGCCATAATGTTTCCTCGCATATTCCTTGTTTACTTTTGATATTTCTTAAAATTAAACTGACTCATATTTTATTATACTAGCTACTTAGCACTTTATTACTATGTTATCCTTCTTAATCTGTTATTTAATCACATTATTTCTCAGTAAACGAAAAGTTAAATGGCTGACCTCTAAGTTGAAAACGTTTATTATGTTTTGTTTTATCGGAATTATCTTGAGCTTGTTATGGGCGCCGTATTGAATAAAAAAAATAGCAACCACTAAGCATGATAATTAAAATAGTGTACATTTTTGTTTCATTTTTATTTTTGGTCGGATTTTTATTTGCAAAAACAAAGATAATTAGGCTTTAAGTTCTCCAATTTCATATACAATAAAATGTACTATTATATCCTCAATCAAATCTCTCTCTTTCTGATTTAACCAATTGCATTTGACGCAAATAGAATTTGATTGCCTTTATTCGTTTAGATCTGAAAAAAGTAGGAAAATGTATTCTTTTTCTTTCTTCTTTTGTTCATGGTTTCAATAGTTCAAATTTGTTTTTGAATCGTTCAAATTTGTTCAGACAATAAAAAACGGAGATTATCACGATGCACCTCCTTACAACATACAAGGTTATATTCAGCTGTCCTAGAATGATGGAATTTGCTTCCCCATTCCCCAAACGTAACTGTTTCATCAAACGATACAAAAAGTGCGCATAAAGATAAAAGCTGGAATCTTAGAATTACTCCAAACCTCAACTTCTGAAATTGAAAATGGTACAATATTACTGAGCTTGATAGCGCAATTGACAAACTTAAATGATTTTACTGTCTATCGATCCTGGGCTTTCGATTTTGACAAAGTCGAGGTGGTTGTGTGTCCGCGTTTTTTCAATAGTGTAATCACTGCCCGTGCAGCTCAGGCTTTGGATTTGGAGGTTGTCTAATTTTTTGTGGTGTGTTTTTATGTTGATTATCAAGCGTAATAAAATACTTAAAATGAGGAATGAGTTTAGGAAATTTTACGTTATTTAAGTACATAGACTAATTAGCTATTTTCAAAGAAAACTTCATTGCTTCCGAATATGTTTCGACTAAAGGAATCAGTGTTAGAGGAGCTATGCGATAGCTGTCTTTATCTGGAAGCTCGGATGTGTCAGGGAAGTAACTGTAAGAATTTTGAACTAACAAGGCAATAGCCAGCTTATATTGCCTATGGTCGCTATCAGTCACTATGACATCAGTGATGTCTAACGGGTAGTAGCACTGACCACCAGAGGGATACACTTATCACTCACTATGCCTGTCTTACTTAGTCTGCTTTAGGCTTGCCTGGTTTGCTATTATTATTTATCTTTTCCATTACTTATGGCTTACTGATGAGAACATAACAAGTTCGAAACCGGTCTATGTCTAGTGAGGAATTGAAAAATGATCTTAGCTACGAAACAAGATTTGCAGGTCGGGGCTTTTGTCCGCTGAATAGTTGTTTCCTCTAAATCTTATTCAGTATATAGTTTAGCCCACCAGTGCTAGAGGTCGCAGCTCTTGGTACCTGCTTTGCAGATCGCTATCAGTCACTAAGACATCAGTAATATCAGATGGGTAGTAGCACTGACCACCAGAGGGATACACTTATCACTCACTATGTCTGTCTTGCTTAGTCTGCTTTAGGCTAGCCTGGTTTGCTATTAGTATTTGTCTTTTCCACTACTTATGGCATACTGATGAGAACATAACAATTTCGAAACCGGTCTATGTCTAGTGAGGAATTGACAAATGATCTTAGCTACCAAACAAGACTTGCAGGTTTAATTCAACGCAGGTCGGGGCTCTTGTCCGCTGAGTAGTTGTTTCTTGAAAATTTATTCTTACTCTTGTCTACTCAAAACTAAACCTTTAACTATATTAATTTATAATCATAATAATGATGTGGTGAAATAAAAGTAAACGATATTGTTTTTCGTACTAGTATAAATTCAAACGATCTGCTCCAAGAAAAGTTAAGAATATTACAAAATTTAAGTCATGCCATACGAGTTTAGAAATTCAATAACAAAACTACAAAAAAGGTAGGTTTTTTGCAATTGCTAGAGGATTATTGGTATTTCTTTATCTAGTAGGATGTCATTATCAGATCATTAGCATAACTGTGAATAATAATTAAAATATGCCTTCAAGGAGATTGGTGCTGATCGAAATTAAGTCATGGTCGCTGTGCAATTCAATGTGTCTCAAAGTGTGTGTGTCCAAAAAAAAAAAAAACAGTGCGGCTCAAGACTGCTTCGTTTTTCTCACTGCCAATAGAGAAATGCTGTACCTCAAGAAACATAGCAGATGCATTAAACAATGTCAGTGAATTACGGTGTGTTTCGAAAGACGCGATTTAAAAACTTTTGAGGTAACGATGTATAGTGTTTAGAAAATGTTTGAGATAGTTCCTTTGACTGTACATTATAAACGAACGAGATTGAATGGGCACGTGAACATTTTTGGTGAGGTTAATGACGTTCTGTCTTATTCACCGAATGAAACTTGAGTATCTGGATTTTCTGATGATCGCAGAGTTAAAGTATGGACTAGGTCAGGTGTAGTCAGAAGTCGTCGTCAGATTCATGAAATCTATCCTTATGGCGGTGGTTCAATGGTAGTGTGGGGAGGCATATGCTTCAATGGACTATCTGACTTGTTTATTTTTGAAAGAACAATGAACAACAGTCCAAGTGCATGTTAATATATATATATATATATATATATATATATATATATATATATATATATATATATATATATATATATATATATATATATATATATATATACAACATTATTCTTCAATTTTATGGTGCCATGGGTAAGAACTTTTTTCTTTGACGATAATACCCGTCCTTATCGTTCAAGAATCGTTACCAATGCACTGCAAAATCTTGGACTCCACTCTGGCCGAAGTCGCCAGATCTCAATCTCATTAAACACATGTGGGATATGTTCAACAGAACCGCACGTGACCATTAACCTCATCACATGGCTCATCTCAAATATGCTAGAAAAAAATAAGTACAGTGTTGCCTAACATGTGCTTGAGAAAAACCATGAAATATATAGTAGCAATTCAAGATTAATTAAGAATATAACAAATACTAGATAGTTGGATGCTTTTAGAAACTTGGAAATTACAAAGTGTAAAAATAGTATGAATAGTGAAAGAGGGCCAATCCCATATAGTCCGCTTTATAGGTAAGTTAGTCACGGTTTACCGAACCGTAACAATAGTTTAAATATAAAAGACATACATACATATTAGCCTAATGTTAGTTTTATTAAACTCCAGATGATGCCAACTTAGTTGCTGAAATGTGCGTCAATTTCTTTGTGATTAATTCCAATAATTTTATTAATAGAGTGAAAAGCATCCAGTTGCAAGAAGGTGAAATTTTGATCACCTTTGATGTTTGTTCATTGTTTCCAAGCGTTTAGATACCACAGACCTTGGACTACCTTGAGGATTTACTCATGAAGAGACAAAAATGGGTACCTCTTTGTCATCATTCATTGCCAATCACTTCTTGAACAGATTCGAAACAGAAGCAAAAGAAGAAATCAAGTATTTCCCCAGGGTTTTCCTTAGGTATGTGGATGATGTTTTTGCAATGTTTGACACAAAAGTCACTGATATTAACATCTTTGTTTATAAATTACACAGTCGCTTCAGTCGGTTAAATTCACATTTGAAATTGAAAACTGTGGACAACTACCATTTTTAGATGAAATAATAATTAGAAATAACGAAAAGAATTTGTCATACACAAAAACGATACCAATATTCCGCAGCAACCACAGTCGCTATTTGGCTGCTACCGCGATCGCTTCCATTTGTGGATCCCTTTAATTTTCTAAATCATCGCCTATTACGCTGCCCTCTCAATCAGTAGAGGTTTGAAGAAGAAAAGGTGTTGATAATGGTTATACCTATGTGTAATAGATATTCTCAAAGTTTAGTTGATAAAATCATTAGGAAACATAAATTTAAAGAGAAATTCCTCGACCTTTCAAATTGAAAGAGAAAAACCAACATTTATATTGATTGCATACGATCCTCGATCCATCTGTAGTATTGGTAAGATTTTTAAAGATATAGGTGTGACAGTGATTTATACATAGGAAAATAAACTACAACAACTTTTAGGCAACTAAAAGACAACATTGAAACAAATAAAAAGTTGGATAATTATGAAATTATCTGCAAGAACTGTAAACAAAAGTATGTTGGAGAAACTGGACGATCAATTCAAATTAGATTCAAGGAGCATATCACTCATCGCAAATATTATAAAATAGATAGTTCTAGTGGTGCCCAATACGCGTTTGAGAACAACCATAAAATAAATGGTAGCAATTTAAGATTAATTAGAAATGTAACAAATACTAGTCAGCTTGATGTATTTGAAAGCTTGGTAATTACAAAGTGTAAAAATAGTATGAATAGTTATAGAGGGCTAATTCTATGTATCCGCTATGTTAGTTAGTTAGCAACGGTTCACCAAACCGTAACAAAAGTTTAAATACAAATAAATACAATGCATTGTTAGCATAAGGTTAGTTTTAGTCATCTCCAGATGATGTCACCTTGGTTGGCGAAACGCACGTCGACGCAGTATATGGTGTTCTGGTGTTTTGTGGAAAACCATGACAGTGTTAGCTTCATACCCTCAGAATCAACCTCATCTACAAACAATAATGGGCTTGAAAGCGATCATTCCAGGAATTTGGGCTAATATTTCTCAAGATTACATCAGTAATTTCATTAACAGGATGACCCAGACGATGTCAAGCTGTTATTGATGTATGTTGGGGACTACATCTTATTAATATTGAAGAATCGATTTGCAGCTTTAAATGAAATTTATATTTTTTTATTTAGGATATTTTATTGTGAATAAAATTGAAAAATAGAATTATTTGTGCTCGATTTAATAAAAAATTAATGGAAATTAGGAAAATTACATGATGAAATACTATAGCTTCTAAAAGAAAATGCCTTTTCTCTCAATCTTCTTAATTTTCTTGGAGTAGTTTACATACATTTTAGGTTGAACAAGTAAATCCCAGATTTACTACGTTTCTGACATTTACAGTGAAATATAATACGAAATCGTCACAGTTAGTCTAAAGACTTAAGTTATTCGCTTTCAATTCTTGCCTATTTTGGGAGATTATTTTTGAAATCAAAATACTGATCATATATTTTGGTACAACCAAAATGATCGATGGAAATAGAGTACCTAATATATATATATATTATATAGAATGTATTCATTATTTCAATATATTTATAATTAATAAGTATTACCAAAACGTTGATATTAAAATTCTAGAATTTTTTTTACCCATCATATTCAATCTATGCAAAGAAACCGAATGTTTTTATGTACAAACTTAAATTAAATTGCCATAAAGATTGCTAACGACTTGTATCTGTTCAGAATACAATTTATTTTAATGATAAACAAGAACAAGTAACTTTTATTCTTCAATTTAAGTGTATAAAATGACTGGAACTATACAACAGTAGAATAAACCCAACAATGTTCTATCTCCCTAAAAGAGAATTTTTAATTAAGTGCCACAGCAAACTACCAGCAATAAATCGGCACTTCTAGACAGTTACATTCACATTTGGTTAAATCACCTATAAGTTGATGGTCCTATTTCCTTAAGCTCTATTAATATACTATATATATTCACTTTATGATCGCAAGCACTCTTAGTAAAATGCGGGTTCATTAGCACTTGCTTATACAGCTAGCCATGTTTAGAGCCCAGTAAGAATGCTGTTAACTCATCTTAGTTATCACCATAGGTGACCAAAACTTTTTCTATCATACCTGCGAAAAGATATTATTTACTTGTTTTATATATTAGTAGTAGTATAATAACATATAATGGAAGTGTGTTGTAAGAATGTAGTACGCAGAAGAGAACAATTATTTAGTTGGCACTGTGAAATTCAATTATTGAATTAGCTAAATTACTCAAAGAACCGACAGAATTTTTAAGTCATCGTCTAAAATATGGCATTATTACAAATTATTATAGTCTAAATCGATTGACCAGTTTGTACAATTCATTTAGTCGGATTTTCTATTATTTAGGACGAGTTGTTGTACAAGGGTGGAAGTTTTGAACTCGGTTTAATTCCTAGGATATAATTGTCGTCACAATTATAACCAAAGAGTTAAACGTGGTTCAAAGTTGATTTACTTTTATACAACTAGCTCTTAGAGAACCACTAATTAGTTTGATAGAATTTACTGAAAATAGTATAAGGTAATTTTATGAAGAGAATATTGGTATGTCGCGTATTGCGAGGTGATCCTCTTTTAAAATAGCAGTAGACATGTTTCGCTCTCCTATGAATTTATCGGTACTACAGGCTGAAGAAATGAATGACATCGCAATGGATCGTTTTACCAATATTCGTTGGAAGTTCTTGTGGATTAAAACCACAGGTGATATAACGCGCCATCTCTTGACGGAAATACTAGGTACAGAATGTGATATGTTTGAGGACGTCCCGCAAGTGGGACAAAACTTAAAATCCCGCAAGGGAGGGGCTTCTGATGATCTACCTGCAACGTACGGGATTGTACAAAAATTAACCAAATCCCGCAAGGTTTTGTTGATTTACTGAAAATTAATGTACCAATTAATGAATAATCATGATGCCATCCGGTAGTGGTGAATTTGATTTACGTATTGTTTATAGTATGAACAGTACATCATACCACGTTTTTACAGAGAGTATGCCTTGTATACATGTGTTCTAAGGTCAAAATTAGTTTCATTATACGTATTTAATTTAAGAATTGACTTGGTGTTCTTCACATTTAACTGTAAACCTAATTTATAAAAAAATAGGTACAGTTATATTTTGTAGGCACATCCTATAACAATATTTTTATTTTTGAAGATATTAAATAAAAGTTAATTTCAAAAATATGGAAATATAAGTTGCAAATTTTATACTTTTAAATTTTCTTCTTTTTCCTCTTATCTTGTCCTTGTGACAGGGGGTCTTTTTTTAGGTAGATCTACCGCGACATTTAATAGGGTCCTAAAATTATAGTAAGATTAAATTACAACAAATTAAGATTAAAAAAAAATACATACGGGCAATGAAGCATTTGTAAAGTTGATTTCAGCATTAGCAGTTTCAATTATTTACTGACATGAATCTTCTGGATTAATAATTTTTACCACCTCACATTCGTCCCCGTCTTCAACTGAACGAATTATTTCAGTAATCGCTTCCAATCCATGATTATCATTATACATTTGCGTATTTGTATTATCGACGTTATTATGAGGAAGCCTTCTATTGCGAAAATAGATGTGTTCTAAGCTTAAATCGTTTTCATAAAAAATGCTCATCAATGTATTCATTCAGTGCCTCTATCATGATTAGCTTCAATAAGACTATTTTGCACAAAGAGATTTCCTTGATTATATTGCTAGACTCGAGAGATACATGTTCATGATTTTGCATATCCATCAATAATTTTTCTTATGAAATTCTTCTGTAGATATTTCACTACATAGTGTTGCAAGATTTAGGCAAATAGCTTCCGATTTTTTAAATTTTTGATGAGATGTTAATGGTTTTCTGTTTTTGATACAGACGTAGATATCTTGGTTTCTGTAATCGGTAGTGGCTCTGGAGTATCATAGTTGCTAATTATATTATTGTTATGGGATTCAATATAATTTCTCGCCCAATGTTGTGAAAATAAGTTTTCATCAAACAACTCAAGCTCAAGATATTTTCTATAAGCAAGTACGTACTTACATGGAAGTTTCATCGAGGTGAAAGAATCGCAGTCACAAGTTAGATCAAAAACATCACATCTATTGTTCTTCTCAGTGTTTTTATTGTTAGTGCAATTACTTTGTTATCTTTTTATTTATAAAATTATACAGGGTAGAAGTAGCAGCTGAGCCTATAACCCTCAGGTTTCCTTCAATTTTTTTAATTCCAAAGGGTGTAATATGTTTGGAATATTGTACTTCTGAACTTGTCTGGTTACCTTTGTACAGACTTTTGAAAATCATTTTACTTAATTCATGTTGAAACTGCATTCTTTTAATGTTTAGTAGTACAAAGAGCTTTTCAATAAATTCATCGAAAGTACTATGGGTTGAAATAACTGACTTTAATTTTGAATTTAAATTTTCAAGTCTATTGTTGGTTGAATTAAGAAAGTTTTTGGTTTTTGCAGTTAGTCCTTTTACCAACTCATTCCTTACGTCGTGCCAGTTTTTTATGTAATATTCTAAAACTGATTTTTGGGAAAATTATTTTTCATTTCTTCAAATAGAACATTGTAATCCGCCTCAGATTTTGCATATGTGATTTTCTGTAAATGTTGTAAAGAAGTTGTAACTTCTACCGACACGTAATATTCAATTTTGCTACTGTTATTTCTCTTCGAAAATTTGAAGTGTATGAAAATTACAAATTAGTTTGGATGCATTTGGTAGCTGTTCTGATATGGCTTGTCGTTCACTAGCACATTTATCTGTCATGATAACAGTAATTTCCTCCCATTTATCATTCCTTTCTTTAAATCTGTAACAAAATAAAATTATTACTCTTCCCACAAAATGAATAATTATTATATTTACTTTTCTAACATATAGCTGATGGACTCGCTGTTTTCAGATATTAGTATACCATTATACCATTAGTAAGCCATAATTTAACTTTTGAGATGAGGTGTAAATGTTAGATAAGCCTTCACAAGAATGATGTTACCACTTTTTCAGCTTGAAGAAGTTTTTTATTTACTTTTTAATTTCATCATCAGTTCTACATTTTGTTTGTTCTCATTCGTCAATCTTCTTTGTTTTTGTAGTTGTTTAAATAGTTCTCTATAAAAATATTTAGTAATATGAAACATACGAATATGAAAAAAATATTTAAAAGCTTACTCGGATGGAATTTGATGAGATGAAATTGTGATCATTATTCATGCTTTTCACAATGAGGAATTTACCATCTGTATTCAAACCAACGGTAATATGTGCCTTGCAGTTGTTCTTCAAAGTTCCTGTAACAAAGAATAAGTTAGGCACTATATAAATATAAAATTTTTCAAAATATGTATTATGTAGGGACGGTAATTTTAAAAAATTAACAAAATGCTAACATACCCTTGGTGGATTCGTTGAGGACCATTTTTATTCTTCTCTGGTCTAAACTCTTGTCCACCATGTATGTATGCATATTTTAATTTATAATAACGCAACTTTTCAGGGGCTCTTTTAAACAAATTAGGTGAATGATGTTCAGCACTTTTAAGGGTTTTTTGCATCTCTTTTCCAAAAGTGGACATGGTTTTCTTTTTTCAAAAGAATTGATTGTCACTATTAAATGTTTTATTAAACTCCAAATAAACTAATTCAAATTTACTTAACCTCACTTCACGATTCGTCAATCGGCCTTTAGATTCTATCAGACTTTAGTCACTTTTGTTCCAAAATACCGCAAGTTGTAGGCGGGACTTCAGAAGCCCCTCCCTTGCGGGATTTTAAATTTTTTAACCTGGTCCCACTTGCGGAACTCTAGCCACGTCCTATGTTTTACGTGTTGCAGTAAATTTGGCGTTCCCAACTGTCCACATCTCAATGTTATTCTCCCAGAATATGATAGTAGTGTATTTAGCATGTCATAAATGGCAAGCAAGAGTTCTGTGACCACGAGGACGTCATCGGACGTGTACTATTAAGTAATGCCACCAAATATTTTACTAAGAGAATATTGGTAAGGCTCGTCTTGTGATGTGATCCCCCTTTCCATTAGCAGTAGATATATTTCTGGGCGAACAACGTTGAGACTTGGACAGATGTATTTAACTACAAGTCAGTTGAGAACGCCAAATGTGCTGCAACCCGCAAAACATATCACATTCTGAACCTAGTATTTCCATCAAGAGATGGTGCATTGTATAGCCTGTAGTTTTAATCCACAACTTTGGTAAAATGGTTCATTGCGATTTTATCCCTTTCTCCAGCTTGTAGTACCGATGAGTTTATAGTAGAATGAAACACATCTATTGCTATTGGAAAAAGGATTCACATCGTAATACGCGACATACTAATATTCTCTTTGTTTCCACACAAAATAAATATATGGACTGGAATAATTGGTCCTTTTTTTCTATAATATTTACGAAATCAGCTGTTAGGACTGTAATCAAAAGTATATAGGACAAACTAGATGATCAATTCAAACTAGATTCGAAGAGCATTGGCTCACTCAAGTAGAACGTTGATTAGTACCAACATCTTTGAGAACAACTATAAAATATATATAGCAAATTAAAATTAATTAGGAATGTAACAAATACTAGACAGCTGGATGCATTTGAAAGCTTGAAAATCACACAGTGTAGAAATAATATGAATAGTGATAGAGGGCCAATCCCAAATAGCCCGCTCTACTGGTTAGTGAGTCACGGTTCACCGAACCGTGACAATGTTTAGGTATAAATAGCGTAGATTGTTAGTATAAGGTTAGTTTTAATCATCTCCAGATGATGCCAACTTGGTTGACGAAACGCGCGTCGAATGCAGTATATGACGTTTTGTGGAAATCAACGTCAACTGTTGCCCACTTCAGGATTATAATATCGGTCCCTCGGACTGAGATACAATTTTATAACTAGATGCTAGTCCATACAACAAGATATTTTAGCATACTCGAGACCATAAAATTCCTGTCAGTATACTACGAACTCTTCGGTTCAATTGATCATACCAACAGTTTGATTTCTGACAGAGTCGTTCAATTGTCAAAATTTTTGTTGCGCACTGCCTCTGACATTATAAAACCAAAATATAGTCTTGAAAATATTTTTAAACTGACAATTGCCTATGCATCTAAAAAAAATATCTTATAATTGACAAAACTGTAGGAGAGAAGAATATTTATATATAATATTAGCACAATATTCCAAGAAATAGTCAACAGACGTTTCACCGATATTTACACGGTGTTACTTTGTTGAACTTTGACCACTATATTTGACTCTTAAGTGCTTACGACAAATTTGTATTTAAATTTGGTATTTGTTTATTTGCAGGTATTAGAACAGGTTGTATTTTATCTTCTAGCAGTATTTCTAGTATTTAGCATCATTAAGATTTAATTTAAAATACCAATTAAAAGTTCATAAGTCTTTTTTTCTGTGAGAAACTGCCTAATCTCCAAAAAGTATTTTTAAATTTTGCTCAAAAATATACGCACGAAATGTTATGCAGAAATAAATCATCCTCTCTAATGATTTATTAACAAAATATTATTCAGGAGTATAGAAATATAACTGGTAAATACCATTTTTATATAATTAAGTTTCGAATAACTAAAATGACCGTTATTACTATTTTATTTATTCGCAGGTGGAATTTCCACAAGATAACAACCAATATATAATTTTAGATAATTAATGAAATAAATTATAAATTATAAATTGTAGGGATCCAACTGTTTAATAATTTTATACGGATTCTATACACTTATGACACTTTACGCGTAATAAAATATTCTCACTTAAAAATATTGCTAGATCTACAGGGTCACTGATATGTATGGAAACGGTCGATTATTTCCTAAAGTAAGATAGCTATCGAAAAATGATAAGACACAAAAGTTTTAGGTATTTAGGATGCAGTCGAAAAAAGTTGCTTTTTCGTTAATGGAACACCCTGTATATTATTATTTGCTCAAAATTCTAAACAAAATTCATTATAAGACATTATGTACCTAAACTTAACCATTTTCGAGATATCGAATTTTGAAAATCATTTTCTTATAAATTATACAAAAATATTTTAGTCCATTAAGTTTATAGTCCATCAAGGTTTCAACAAGATGGGGCTCCTCCACATTTTGGACATGTGGTACGGGCATATCTAGATGAAACTTTTCTGATAAATGGATTGGACGCAATGAGGGCAACTGAATGGCCAGCTAGGTCTCCCGATATGACCCCGCTTGACGTTTTCTCTTGGAGTCACATAAAAAATGTAGTCTACAAAAACTAGGTCCCAAAATATCGAAGAGTTGCAAGAAAAGGATAAGGCATGAAATTGCTACTATTCCTCCCAACACCCTTTTAGATTCACTACAAAATTTTGTTTAGCGAATTCATTACTGTCAAGATGTAAATGGTGAATACTTTAAGCACCTTATAAAATAGAATTCCAAGAAATATTTGTTGTTTATTAAAACTTGTTTTCTCTCTTTTTTTCTGACATAACTATTTTCACTATGTCCTGGATATTTAAAATATCCAGGACATTCATTAAAAAATACATTTTTTTCGTTTCATGCATTTTTATCAACCCTAAACTATAATGCTTTTTTATTTTCTGTAAAAAACTAATAATGAATATTAAATCATATCCATATCCTCCACCTTCCCTTATTTTCAAATTCTAAATGTCCATAATTTGAGTAAATATGAGAGTAGTAAAAAGTTACTTTCAAAATTTGATATCTCGAAAACGGTTAAGTTTAGGTACATGATGTGCTATAATGAATTTTGTTTAGAATTTCGAGAAGAATTGAAATATGGAATAATATACAGGATGTTCCATTAAAGAAAAAGTAACTTTGTTTCGGCATGACTTCTTGACTGATCCTGTATACTTAATTATACCTATTGTAATACATTTTAAAAAACCCTAAAACTTTTGTGTCATCATTTTTCGATAGCTATCTTACTTTAGGAGATAATCGACCGTTTCCATACATATCAGCGATCCTGTATATTAATTACTAAATAAATTCTTAGAAACATACCGAGTGTTTTACCTAAGAATTTCATAGCGTATATCTCTCTTACTATAAGAAATAATTATCTAAACGTAGAGCAATTTTCTGTCTTATATGGTAGAGCATACATATTTTCAATTTCCGCTTGCAATTTAATTACAGCTTTTATATTTCAATAATAATCAATCATATTATTAAAATTGTGGCACACTTGATAAATAAATTACATCTATTTAATAATATCATACAGTAAAAACTGTTGGTTAAATTGTTTTGAAAAAACTCAAGAGACTTTAACGTTGGATCAAGACACAAACAAAACTGGAGAGAAATAAAAAAATCAAACGGTAGTCTTATGAAGACATTGCATTGCATTTTATACTCCATTTTTCATTGCTTTGTTCATAGACATAGTTTTGAATTTAATTTTGATGTTACTAAAGTCTCATTAAGGATATAGCAGTGAGTAATGGATATTCTGTAAGTTTAGTTGATGAAATAATTAGGAAACGCATCTAAAGAGACACTTCAAAATTCCTCTATTTTCTAAAATAAGACAGAAAATCTGAAATTTGTACCGAATCCATACGATCCTAGAATCATCCGTAATATTATTAAGAATTTTAAAGACATAGATATATTAGTAGTTCATTCATCGGGAATTAAACTACAACAACGTTTGGGCAATCTAAAATACAAAATTGAAACAAACGCAAAGTCGGGGATTTACGAAATCAACTGTAAGGACTGTAATCAAAAGTATGTTGGACAAACTAGACGATTAATTCACACTGGATTTAAGGAGCATAATATGGTGCATCTCAAATATGGTAAAATAGATAAGTCTAGTGTATCTAAACATGAGTTTGAGAACAACCATAAAACAGATAGTGGCAATTTAAGATTAATTAGGAATGTAACAAATTCCAGACAGCTGGATGCATTTAAAAGCTTGAAAATTAAGAATTATTAAAATAGTATGAATAGTGAGGGTCAATCCCATATAGTCAGCACTATTGGTTAGTTAGTCACGGTTCACAGAACCGTAACAGTAGTTTAGGTACACTCAACAAAAATGATAGGTCAAATCAACTAAAAAGAGCATATGAAATCGCACCTAGTGTCATAGTTAAAACAACCAGAAGGGAATAGTCAAAAAATTTAGCCACCATACAATTTTTATTGTTATTTTAAACAAAAAATTTTGTTAGTTTAGCAAATAATCATAAATAGGATACATTATTAGTATAAGGTTAGTGTTAATCCTCATCGGATGATGCCAACTTGGTTAAAGAAACTCGCGTGGAAAAAAACGTCAGTGTTTGTTTTCATAAAAAAAATGACTACGTTTGCTTTGTTGAGCGACAATTTTTTGTTAATTGTAATAACAATCACCTTTTGTTTAAAAATACCGCTAATATAGTTTAATTTAACATGATGAATTTATAGTATTACAAAAATTATTTCATTCAACATAAAATAAACATTTTTGATTGGTTCTAATATGTCTTTAATGTACGAAAACTATGTGTTCTTGTTTCTGTATTTCGCTTTGTTATTGACAGTTTTATTCAATATTGAAAAGCACTACGGCTGTGATCTTATTTCCATAGATACCAACAGTAAATTATTCAACTGAAACTTCATTATTTGCCACAATGAATCCAAAAAAACGCCTTGGATAATATAATTTAAATGAAATTAAAAATAAGGTGCACAAATATTGCAAAATACTGTGCGGTCCAAAAAGTATGGCTAGACATAGTTCACAGACTCTTGTAAACATCACCTTGAAGAAAATACATCTAATGAAAATCATGCTGAAATCTTAAAGGAATGGGCATTCAATATGCGAAAATCTGATGGAACGGGTATAAGGAAATGGTAGTAAAGACTATTTGGAACAGATGCTTTGATCTATTCGGAGATATAACTTTTCAAATTGCTAGAAATTCGAAAAGCACAAGGAGATAACAATTCAATGGTCTTCCGGAGAAAAGGAAAATATTTTCTACATCTACATCTGAGGAATTAAGATATATTATCAAATGTTGGAATGAAAATACTCGTCTCAAATGGACTGCAAAGAAAGGTTTGGTTTAAAAACATGACAATTAAATCAGTAAATAATATACAGAATCTGATGCAGAAATGATTAGTTTGGGTACCAAAAAAGATAAAATATCAAACCATTCAAACAGATCCAAACAGAAAGCCAAATGGCTAGTTCTGGAATTGAAGAAAAACAAATAACTAAAGTGACCGGCCATAGTGATTCTATAAAATGATATCTATAAAACCATATCTGCAAGTGAGTAAAACGCATCATGCTTAAATAATATCGAATCTAAGAAAAACGGATAGAAATATGTCGATGCATGACGTCAATGACTAACAAATTAAAGAAAAAGGAATTAAATTTAGGTATTACATGTAACGGCTGCAACAATTGTACGTTTAATAATAATACTTACAATAAATAATTATTTAAATGGTTTAAAAATAAAAAAAGCTGTTTTTCAAGAAATAGTCTTAACAAATACAACTCATTTATTTATAGGCCAGTCGTAGGGGATTTTAGATAGCATTAATTATAGTTGTAAAGAAGCTAAATTTTTGTATAGGGTACTTAGAATTTTAGGTCATGATTAACATCTAATATTTTTCTGATTTGGTCGCCTCGCAGCCATTTTTGAAAAATGGTGCTAAAAATTGAAATTGCCCTTATATCTTGCTTACCGCAAGTGTGGCATTAAAAATACTTAGAAAATATGTAGAGAAAAATGTCCTATAAGAAATTTATTTCGCATTTTTTCCCCCAACTTAACTGTTACCTGTAATATACGCCAAGAAATGGATAATTATTTGTTTTCTTAATTTGACATCTAAAATTTAAATAATTAGACGCAACAAGTTGTAGAATATTATCTCAACATAAAAAGTAATTAGTTTATTGTTCGTCTACAAATTAAATGTCAAGTTTTTACGTTTTTGCACTCATTTTCCCACCATCGCGCGGTTCGTTTTTTTTACGAGGTATCTCCAATACGTCTACTCCACAAAACTAATTGTTTTACATGATTTTCCTTATTTTAATTGATGTAGAGATTGAAGCCTCTTGTAGATCAGTTGGAAGTTTGTCGATTTTCAGAATGTCTCCTTCGACATTTTAGAGGATGTCTATACCCTGTTTCTCTTCATCTTGAGTTTGATTTGGATGAGTTTGGAAAATAAACTTTTGTGGTTCTATTTGTACCATATTGTTGTCATTGAAGTTTTGTTGGAGACTGTTTAAACACGGCTATCCACGGCACTGTGCATAAATAACTGAGCATTTCGGCTCTGCCTTTCCAAACTGTTCCACATCTCTTCGCACATTTGCGTCACCCGCAGTGGTCCATGAATTCTAGAATGTTCCATGCAGTTGCACGTTTTTAGTATATGAGTTCAGTTACATACACGTGTTCTATATAGATAGAAATAATAAGCTAGGATGCACCTATCCTAGCTTATTATTTATTTTTTTTCTCAGCTATAATTATTTTTTTTAATTAAAATCGTCTGTAGGAGTTCGTAAACATGCAAAGGAAATTATGTGAATGGGCCGAAAATGTGTGTGTTTTCTTTTTCGAGGGATGAAAGCCTATATAAAAAATGGATTTCTGCAATTTCAAGAAAAGGATTTACACCTACAAAGTGCAATAAAGTGTGCGAGCTTCATTTCATCACATAGAAATTTATTACAGAAAACTCAGAAGAAGATTCCCGAACAGGTCAGATTGTGACCGTAAAAGTAATGTACCCTCGTTTCAGTCAGATGAATACCTATTAAATTTTCTAGTTGTCCCGAATATTTTCCTAATCCTTTATCTGTTCGCCCAAGTAGGGATCCTAAACATCCGGCAATTGAGCAAGCTGATATTGTTCAAGTCCTTCAGGAAAGTGAAAAAGAATATTTATGTCTCCAAAATTGTATCAGCTATAAAAATTACGATAAATTTGTCAATAATTGATTTCGTTAATAGAGAAATATAATTATTCAAAACAGCCCGATACGTTGTATGTTTTTGCAATTTAATATTTTGGTAGGTAAAAGTAAATAAAAATAAGTGCACATAGGTAACGGATTTTCCAAAAATTAAATGGCATAAGCCGTTATTTGGTGATTCATAAATGATAATATAATGAATTATTACGTAATTTTACTTTGTTAACTACAAAAATCAGTTTCAACTTTTTCGAATCACATCTTAGAGTTAAGCCACAATTTTCTAAATTTAAGCAATTTTAAGATGTTACATGTACAAGAAACAACTCAGTAGCCCCGGCAGTTATTTACTTAATGATTAGTTAGACATATTAATCTTAATTCAATCTTTGATGTTTTTAAAATATAATTCTTGTTTGTTAATCCTAGTATAGAAACTCTTATTTATTGACTTACTGCTTGATCAACTAAATTCACCTTAATAACTGAGAATAATACTCTCATTTATTTAGAAAAATTCAGACCCAAACTGACAAGTGGACTAGATGGAATTCCAGCTTTCTTATTACGTGCTTGTGCGTTAATATTTGCAGAACCCCTTTCTAAACTTTTTAATTTATCCTTAAAAATTAATACTGATCCCTCGCAATGGAAATTATCTAAGATAACACTAGGTTTTAAGAAAGGTGATCGGTCTAAAATTGGTAACTATTGTCCAATTATCGTAATCTGTAACTTTGCAAAATGTTTTGAAATGCTACTATTTGATCACACATTTCCTCTTTGCAAACACTTAATCACAGAGGCTCAACATGGTTTTGTTAATGGCAGATCAACTGTAACAAACTTATTTTGTATGACAGAATTATTAACTGATGCCATCGTTGAGGGATTTCAAGCCGACGTGATTCATACTGTTTTCATTGACAAAATTGACCATGATATACTATTAAATAAGTTGATTAATTTTGGTTTCTCTCAAGACTCCCTGACGTTTCTAAAATCTTATTTTTCAAATAGGATCCAATATGTAGTATATCGTGGTTGCAATTCTGTTGAAGTATCTACTAATTTGGGCGTTCCCCAGGGATGGATATTAGGGCCTTTTCTTTTGTTTTATGTAATAATGCCATTGTTGATAGCCTAACAGTTTCATGCCTATTATATGCTGATGATTTGAAAACCTTTTGCAGAGTTGCAAGTATTGATGACTGTCTTGAACTACAACAAAATTTAATTTTTGGCAAGGACTGGTGCATAAAAAAGTAATTTTTAAATATCAAAAAATGTAATGCAAATGTCGTACTCCACCAAAGAATCTTTGATACATTTCGATTATTCTATCGATAATAACATACTCTCAAGACCTGAGGCTTTCTGTGATTTGGGAGTCATTTTTGATAAAAAAATTGTCCTTTAATAGTCACAATACTTCTATTGTCGCAAAGACTTACAAAGCTCTAGAATTTATTATCAGAAATAGCAGTAACTTTCAGAATATTGATACACTTAAACTACTATATACCACTTTTCTCCGCTGTCAGAATCTGCGTCAACCATGTGGTGTCCTAATTACACTACATATATTGATAATTTGGAACGAATTCAACGCCGATTTTTAAAATATGCCAAGATGGGGAATATCCTGCTATTGGTTTCCCTCAATACGGACTTCTTGCAAATTTTAGTTTCGACTCACTTGAGCATAGACGCATAAAAGCATATCTGATTTTTTTGCAGATCATTCATAACAATATAAACTGCACAATATAGCCCTCTAAATTGCGCCATGGACATAATATCCTACAATATCCAATTAAGAAGTTGAATTTATAGTTGCCTTATTTCTTCGCTTCTTTTTGGTTGGTTCCATGTTATTATACTTTTCCTGATATTTCCTTGTTCTCTTTTTCTTTGAGTTTTTAGCATATTTCTTATTCTATTTCTCTCTGTATATACACATGTTTAATATTGATCTTGTCAAATATCAATGTTTATGGATTAAGTGTATACTTATATCTTTTTTTCCATTGTTCCTATTCTGTTATTGGGTTCTTCGACCTATTGAATAGTGTAAAATAACTAAATAAATAAATAAACACTGTTGAAAATTTCCCATTAAAATATGGAGACGATTAAAACAGTTTTAATCATATCCAGACGATGCCAACTTGGTTGACGAACGCACGCAGTACAGTATATGGTGGTTTGGTGTTTCGTGGAAAAACATTAGTGGGTTCCAATCCACTTCAGGACTGTGATTTATTATGTCGTACTTATTTTCTAATTTATTTCTTTGAAATTTAAATCTAAAATCTATTCTCATAATCATTTTCACAATAGTTTGGTACATGAATTCCGCTGGGTTTTTGCTTTGGAATTTCGTTTTCTCTTTAAATAAAACCGAACGGGGTGTGACATAAGGTCTCAGTTCGCGACTGGCAACCCCGTTTGTACAGGAACCCGTTACTAAACGCTGTTTATTATTATTCGTTTTTACTATGCTCACAGCTAAGTACGCTGGCTCGCTTGGACCAGAGGCTGTGACATCTCGCCGCAACACTGAGGCTTTGTTTTTAGGTGGTAATGCCTCTGTTGGTGGAAGCGAGGCTAAGCTTAATTTACTCTTAGTAATTGATGTCACATAGCAGTAATATGGATGTTTTAAATACGTTTCCATGAGCATCGCTCCATATAGAAGAAGCATTTCTGGCCTGAGCTATCTGCTCTGCCTCAGCGTTTTTGTTTTTAAAAGTTTGTATAATGCCGTACGCGCATTTTTATTTATCGAACAGTTTTACAAACTTCATCTTGTTTAAACAATGCCAATGTTATGCCACAGCAACTAAAAAAGTGTAGAAACAGAGTGTTCGATAAAATGATCTGGTTGACGTTCAAGCGATTCGAGCAATACAATTTTCTTTCAATTTTGCCTTTGCCAGGGTTGAGAATGTAAATATTTGGAAGAGAAGAAGATACAGTAGCCAAAATCACTAATAGGTCGATATCCTCTTGCTAATAATTATCGAATGGTATTCTTGACAAATCATTTGCTATTTCCACAATCATAAGTGCAAATGTGTGAAAACCTGATCTAATTGATTATGTAGACATAAAATAAAGTAATATAGTAAAAATATCATCAACATATAATACCCAAAAATAGAATTCAAGATATATTAACTTCTTTTAACAACTATGATACTCATATTAAATGTACTGTTGGGGCAGAAAATAATCATCAGTTACTCTTTTCAGATGTAAATAATGTAATTAGAGATGGTAACAAAATACGAACTGATTGGTACAGTAAGAGTATAAATTCAAGTAGAGTGTTAAATTTCTATTTAAACTATCCATTATAACAAAAAATAGCTATTATAAAATCAATTAAACATAAAATATATAAAATATGCGACGAACAGTTTTAAAAAGGAATATAACCATTGCCAAAAATAGTAATTATCCCCCCAAATTAATAAATTGTATATTTAATTATAATGTAGATAATGAACATACGCAAGATGGTAATAAAACAGACGATTATATAAATTTAAGAACAGACATTGCCAACTTAAGTGTATTATTTAAAAACATATTAAAAAAATTTGTATTTTAAAAAATATCGTTCCTGCGCGTGAATAAGGAGATATGTCTCTTTTGATTAGTATTGGTCTATCCTCTTGTTCACGCACAGTAGCGAATTTAAACATTGTTTATAGCATCTTTCTTTTTAATCTTCTAAGGATATGCTGTGCAAAATATTATAATAATAAAATCTTGTAACAAAAATGTTTTACATTTAAACTTGACCTCCATTGTTCTGACAAATAGTGTAAAGTTTAGTCACTCTATTTTATGTTTATAAGTTATTTTAAGAATCTTTAATTTATCCAAATGTGTAATTGTGTACATGTGAAAATTATTTACCATTTTGATTTTGTCTATTGGCTGCGTATACAGGGGTTATTCACGGAAAGCGGGTATTAGACGTTTCTCGGGATCTGTCGAGTTTAAAAATCTGAAAATTCGTATAAGGAGGTTTTTGGGTATGGCGAATTTAACGAAAATATTTTCAACTTTGTGTCACTTCCCTTATACCGGAAATATCACCAAACTTTGTTATTTTAAATGGAATACCCTGTATATTATCACATATTTGGATTCCTCATAAAAATTTAGCTTTGGTTTGTGTACCATAATGCACCCTTAAACCTACTATTTTCCGAGATAATTAATATTTTTGAAAAATTTTGACGTTTCTATCCTTTGGAAAAACATCGATATCTTCTATCATGTTGCAGATTAAGAAATTTTCTTTTTCAAACTCATACAAGTTCTCGACGATCTAACTAAAAGTGTCCTTATGTTTTCACAATTTTATACAGGGTGTTTTATTTTCACAGTCGAATATTATTTTAGTTCAAACGTTAAAAACTTTTTTTTTAATGGAACCCCCTACATATTTTTACAGAACCTAATAGATTATTGAATTCTGCATCGACTGATATTACCATTCCCTATAACTATCTCTAATAGTTTTCGCACCATAGACGAATATTTGTAAAATGTACATACAAAGCACTGTTTGTTACTAAACAACACAAGTTATAACATGCTTGCTTTCTTATCATAAAGGAGTATAATCATGTGGATAGTTGATAATTATTTGTTAGTTATCAAGAAAACAAAATCAATAAACATCAAAAACAAAAGATCATTTTATTATTAGATTTATAAAAAATACTTTGCAACAAAAAATTTACAAAATTAACAAATACATTGAATAAATATTTAATGCAGCAACTGTTCAAAATGCCTTCCATTTTGCTCCAAACAAGCCAATATTCTGCGATTTACGGCACTTACCGTGGTCGGCGAATTTCGTGGGAATCTAATTGCTGAAATGCAGTCAGTACCCTATTCTTTAGATCTTCTTTGGAAGTAACCGGGGTGGCATAAACAATATTTTTGATTGTACCCCAAAGGTAAAAGTCTAAAGGGGTGAAATCAGGGGACCTTGCTGGCATCTCAAGTCTGTATCAAACCACCTATCTTCGAACAACCAACCATCCATTTGATAATATATAAATTATAAATATTTAGGGGCAAACTATCAATAAACCTTTCAACTACTGTTCTCAAGATTTCCATGTATTTGTTACTATTTACATTTTCCTCGTAGATATGATACTTAAAAGTGTTATCTACCAATAAGTAGAAAACTTAAAACTAAATTTGGTCTGGAAATTCGAGTCCCGTACCACATGAGGATTTTGTTGTGCCCAGTTGTGCAAATTTCGCCTGTTAAAAATTCCTTCTATGGAAAATTTAGCCTCATCAGTCCAAATAATCCTTTCAAAAAAATCAGGATTTTTCTTGAAGACGTACGATCATCTGTTCACAGAAATCAGTTCTTTTTCGAAAATCTTCAGGTTTCAATGATTATATTTTTTGGTACAGAAAGTTATGCATCTTATGCTTCTTTAAATTCGTTGAATAGACGAATATGAAATTCCTAAATCCCAACTAGCACCAGGAATAGATCCATGCGGATTTGCATAAAAATAAGCCAGAACATTAATCTCATTTACTTCGTTATCTGTAACTGGCTTCGGTATTGTCTTTACGGCTTTAACTTTGCCAAATTTTAAAAATTTAACCTGATTCTTTGGAATTTATTGTTTGTCATTGGTGGTAATTGTCGGTATTTCTCGTTGAATTCTCTGCACGTTCTACTAATTATTTCCTTATTATTTCCATAAATAGAAAACAAATCTAATATTACAGCATTTGTATAAACGTTTGCCATTATTTTTCACTAATAATTTTCGTAAATGACGCTACGCACACAACAATAACATGGTGTTGACATTGGTAAAAATAAAGCATTTTTACATTTGCAGCCTACTAGATGACATTCTGAAACAGTGCTGATGTTGTACGTACAGTTTACAAATATTCGTCTATGGTGAGAAAACCAAGAGAGAAGGTACAGGGAATGGTAATATCAGTTGATGCAGAATTCAATAATCTATTAGATTCTGTAAAAATATAAGGGGGTTCCATTTAAAAAAAATTACTTTTTGACGTTTGAACTAAAACAATGTTCGACTGTGAAAATAAAACACCCTGTATAAAATTGTGAAAACATAAGGACACTTTTAGTTAGACCGTAGGGAACTTGTATGAGTTTGAAAAAGAAAATTGAAATATTAATTATCTCGGAAAATAGTAGGTTTAAGGCTGAATTATGGTACACAGACCCAAGCTAAATTTTTATGAGGAATCCAAATATGCAATAATATACAGGGTGTTCCATTTAAAATAACAAAGTTTGGTGATATTTCCGGTATAAGCGGAAGTGACACAAAGTTGAAAATATTTTAGTTAAATTCGCCATACCCAAAAACCTCTTTATACAATTTTCAGATTTTTAAACTCGACAGATCCCGAAAACGTCTAATACCCGCTTTCCGTGAATAACCCTGGATAATTGGTAACTGTTTTCATGTTTCATTTTTAATTAATTTAATTAAACTGTAAAAATATATTGTAAATTCTGAAGAAGTCTGTATATATGATTGAAACTGGTTACTTATGTATATTATTGCATTTTTGAATTCCTTGGTTAATATTAGGTAGAGTTTATTAAATGTACATGGTGTTTAAATCTTACCGTTTTCGAGATATTCAGTTGTTTTTGAAAAAGGCTAGATAGCATCTAAACCGTAAGAGTTAGAAACGTGCAGTTTTCACAGTTCGTTTTGGCATAAATTATTCTATCTTGTCATCTGTGAGCAAAACGTGTACATTATTCAGACTCGGAAATACTGAGACCTACATTTAATAATCTTACGAGTTGAAAAACTTTTTTTTTTTCAAATGGAATTACCCATATTAATTATCATGGGTGAATTCAAAATTGAATGCCCTTTCGACTGATATAAGGTTGTTCATACTTATCTCTAACAGTTTTCCAGAAAAATCAGGTTCTTTTCTAAAGTCCGAAAAAGTAGCTATGTAACAGCGCAGCGTCAAGAAGGCCTTGCAAAACAACATTTCCCTCACATTTTATCAGGCTTGGGACTGACAGTGTCAATATTTACTGGCATATTTAAAAAGTGGTTTGACAAATAAAAGTAAACCACTAACAACAACTAAAACAAAACTCAAAACGAAACAAACTGAAACTCGGAACACAACAAGGAGAAATTGTCCTCCATTTTGATTAAGGCACAGACAAATTCGGTTTTTAAAAGACTGTTCAAGATTGGTCAGCATGTGAGGCGTAATTTCTTGAAATGCTACTGTAATGCGCTGCCGCATATCTTCCGCGGTAGTTGGTGGTGTAACGTAAACTTTACTTTTTATACATCCCCAAAAAAAAAGTCGCAACTTGTCATATCTGGACACCTTGAAGGCCAACTCACTGGTCTCCCGCGCTCAATCCATCTGTTGGGAAAAGTTTCGTGTAAAAACTGACGAACCGTAGCGGTATTGTGAGGTGGAGCACCATCATGTTGCATCCACATTCTTCGAAGTGTAGCTAAAGCAATGTCGCCTAACAAATCTTCTAGAGTGTTTGTTAAAAAAGTTTAAATAAACTGCTCCAGTTAGATGCTGGTCAAAAAAGAATGGTCCAATGATATGGGTTCCCAAAATTGCTCCCCACACGTTCAAAGACCATCTGTGTTGGCTATGAGTTGTTCGAATTTGGTATGAGGATTTACTGTGTCATAATAATGGCAATTCTGACAATTAACGAAACCATTTTTATGAAAAGTAGCCTCATCGGAGAACATGACCCGTTTAAAAAAATCATCATCTTGATTTAACATCTCAAGTGGCCACTGACAAAACTCCAGTCTCCGCTAAAAGTCTACTTCTAGCAACTCTTGGTGTAATTGGATGCGATAAGGATGACAACTGTGCTTTTTTAAAATCCTATGTATCGACGTTGTACTAATACCCGTTGTGTGCCTAATTTGTCGCACACTTATTTGCGGGTTTTCCTGAATACACCCCAGCACAAAAAATTCGTTTTCCTCCGTAACTACAGTTTTATGGCGATTTCGTTTTGTATATCAAATATTACCAGTATTTAAAAACCTATCAAGTACTAGTTGAAAGGCTTTACGCCGTGGATGTGGTCTGTCTAGATAGCGCTGTACTAAATTCGTGATGCCAATAACGGATTTCTTTCGCACTCACCGAGGACAAAAACCATATCAATCATTTCTTCCTGCGTCAGCGACATTTTGAAAATATTATAATAAACTTTTACTCTCTACTTAGCAAAATAACTACAACGTCAACGTTAATCAAAACAATACTAATAATATTAACCAAGGAATTTAAAAATGCACTAATATACAGGGTGTTCCATTTAAAATAACAAAGTTATGTAGCGCCCACGCGAAATGGAATACTCCGTAAAGCTAAAAATATTTTCCTTACATGGCCCACATGATTCCAGACAACTTTTATTTAAACCATTTTTTTTATAAATTTTACAGTTACATAGTTACAGAAGAATCCCTCTTAGGTGGAACACCCTGTATATATATATATATATATATATATATATATATATATATATATATATATATATATATACATATATATTCATTTTCCTGGGTCCGGAATCCCACGCAGGTTTGCTATAGTTGCCCGCGTGTGCGATGCTTGGACGTCGTTCTCATCAGAGTCTCAAGTGGAAGCCACAAAGGTGCGACTGGCTCCCTGTCAGTGGTTTTCCTTTAGTGTCTTTGTGAGTTTTGTCCATCATTTAACTCCAGCTACACCGTGCTGATGAAGACCAATTAGTCAGAAACACGTGTCCACGGTTTGCGTCTTTCTGCCATTTGCAATTTGTGCATTTTCCACCGTGCAATTTTTTTATTTGTGCGGGCGTACCCGATAATTATTCATATATTTTTATACTGAATGTAATTAAACCCGCATATACCTCATTCTCCGTACGTATTCATTTTCCTGGGTCCGGAATCCCACGCAGGTTGCTATAGTACGCCCGCGTGTGCGATGCTTGGATGTCGCTCTCATACCAGAGTCATCCAAGTGGAAGCCACAAAGGTGCGACTGGCTCCCTGTCAGTGGTTTTCCTTTAGTGTCTTTGTGAGTTTTGTCCATCATTTAACTCAGCTACACCGTGCTGATGAAGACCAATTAGTCAGAAACACATGTCTACGGTTTGCGTCTTTCTGCCATTTGCAATTTGTGCATTTTCCACCGTGCAATTTTCTTCCTTGTGCGGGCGTACCCGATAATTATTCATTATTTTTTTACTGCATGTAATTAAACCCGCATCTAACTCATTCTCTCTCTCTCTCTCTCTCTCTCTATATATATATATATATATATATATATATATATATATATATATATATATATATATATATATATATATATATATATATATATATATATATATATATAGAAAAACAAAAATTGCAATATATTTTGTTTCTTATAATCAAACGTAATTAATTTTTGATAATCATTAATAGACTTGTTGTATTACTTGCGACAACAGTGCTATAATCATTGCCATCCACAAACATTGATAATTATAATTATTATTTACTTAAGCTCATTTTCAGCACTATTATCTTATTCAATGTCAATTAAGATTAAAGTTGCTCAATTACTTCATCACATAACAACAAAAAACGTGAGAAAACTATGTAATCTTTTTAAAACAAAAACAAGTGTATTCTACTAACATTATAATGTATTTAACGCAATCGTCAGTTCACTGATGAACACTCTGTATCAAATGAGATAGGCGATATAATCAGTGAAGATACGTGGGTTTCTTTCATAACCGAGCATTTACATTACCACACAGATAGTGTCACACTGCCTGAAATTTGATAGGTATTCGATGTGTCTCCAGAGTGTCTATATATTTTAAATTTCATCTATGCTGTATCAAATATTGTTGTCTGAGTTATTAGGTTCTAACGACATAAAATAGATTATTAATGATTTTACTGTCATCGGATAGTTTTCGCTCCATAATATGGAAAATATTGTAATTCATGTAACTTAATATCAAATTAAGATATTAGATATTAAGCGGGCAAAAAAATCTTAATTATTAATTTAATAATAGTTATCCAGATAATACGAGTGGACGGTAACAATAAAGGTCATATAATTAAATCTGTTTCATTAAATCAGATACGTTATACAGGGTGATGGGGAGTATATCTTTCAAACTTTAAGAATTAATAGAATCCATGATAACAATAGGAGTTTATAAATTGATATCGAACACTCATTAGTTAAAGTTACATTATTATTTTTCTTCTCACATTCTTTGGGTATTAAGTCACTCTTATATAAATTATTTTAAAAAAATTAGAGGTTATTTTTTGAACACAACAATTATGCAATGAAGTAAAGTCCGATATATTAGATGTCAGTTTAGGAGTTCCTCAGGGATCTTTACTAGGTCCGTTATTGTTTTTAGTTTATATAAACGATGTATGCGGATGACACCACTATCACAGTAACTGCCACTAGTCCTGATGAACTTGAAAACAGAGTTCAAACTGTTATGGAGAACATGAGTATATGGTGTAATCGAAACAGACTAATACTGAATAAGAATAAAACGGTATTTATAAATTTCAATCTTAGACGCCCTATTACCCTACCTGGCTTATTATTAAGTGATTGCACAAAGTTTCTAGGCATTTTAGTGGATAGTACCTTATCATGGGAACATCATATCGATTACATATGCAGCAAGCTGAATTAAGCTTATTTTGCTATATTGCAACTTAAAGATGCATTAAATGAATTAGGACTCATCAGTGTGTACTATGCTTTAGCGTAATCACATTTGTCACTTAATATATCTATTTGGGGTCGATCATCCAAAGCAAATAGGGTATTTGTTTTACAAAAAAAGAATACTGCTTTTATTGTTTAACTTAGATTATATGACGAACTGCAAAAGTACTTTTATAAACAAAAAATCCTAGCAGTACCGAGTACTTACATGTTGAAATGTTTAATGTATGTCAAAAGCAATATGGGCGCTTTTGAAGGTCTTTCAGAACATCATGAATACAATACGCGGAACAAAAATATATTATCGATTCCCTTACATAGAACAACAATATTTAAAGAGTCACTTCATTATAACTGTATTTTATTATATAATAGATTACCAAGCAACATTCCGAATATGAATATCTCAAAATTCAAAATTACTGTTAAAAATATGTTACTAGAAAATAGCTATTACACTATTGATGAATTTCTTAGATCTAATATAATATAGTCAACAGCTTTAAAATTATATCTTTATATATTTGTTCGTTTGCAACTGTTAGCAGTATTGCTATGTTATTTTAACGATGTTATTTTATTTATGTCATTTTATTTATTTATTGACAGTTATTTAATATTTATTATAATTAACTCTCCACTTTTTGTTGTATGTTGCTTTATTTATTATTGTTGTTATTGACTTGCCATATATACTTATTGTATCATTACAAATGGTGAATAAATATATATTTTTTTTTTTTTTTTTTTTTTTTTTTCGGTTGCCCGACGCTGGACAGTCCTCCCGTGGCCTCCGACGCCTCACGGGAGTCGCGCCAGCACATTAACCTCAGCCACTCCCCACATCCCGCAGGGTTAGTGACTGTAGGCTCCGGAATCGTGTGCCCTAAGCAGACGGAGAGAACCCAGAATGACCGCCTTCTGCATTTGGCCTGCCAGCCACTCTGCTGATTTTTGGCAGGCCGGTATGATCTTTAGTTCCGAAAGTAGCGTAGGCTTTATCCCTCCGAGTACACCGATTATAAGGACGACTATTTTTACCGAGTAGCCTGGGTACAGCACTTGGAGCTCGTACCGGAGATCGCGATATTTGGTCCGTTTCTCCTCCTCCTTCAAGGTGATGTTTTTCTCCGCAGGAGCCGAGAACTCGATGACATACATCACCTTGAGTTGATGGTCGAGGAGGACTATGTCAGGCTTGTTGGCTTGGATTAGCCTGACAGTCGGGAACAAGTAGTTCCAGTAAATCCGGCATTTCTCGTTCTCGACAACGGACTCAATATCTCCGGGGACGTAAGGCAGCACTGGTGTCTGGTCTACCCCGTACGAGTGCCTTAGATGGTAGTATAGCACTCGTAACGCCGCATTATGCCGGTGGATGTAGGCCGAAATCGCATATATAGGGCATGCAGATAGCAAGTGCATGAGCGATTCCGGCGCCTGATGGCAGGTCCTGCAGTTGATATCAGGAACCTCTACACGCCACACGCGGCTACGGTAGACCAAGGTGTTGATAACACCATCTTGACAGGCCATAATGAATCCCTCGGTCTCCGACTTAAGCCCTGCTGACCTTAGAAAGGCGAAGGTCAGCCTGGTCGATAAACCCAGTGTTTCTATGTTCTTATAGAAGACACCATGCTGGGGTTTATCGACGTGCTGCCGAAACAGATTTTCCTGTTCGGCAGCTCTGATTCGGGCTTTCAGACGATTTGGCTGAAGTTCGGTGACTGACTCAACATCAGCACTTCGCCGGCCTCCTCGCCTGATGTCAAATGCGAGACCGAGTTCATCTGCGGCTCTTTTTGCTGCCTTGAACAATCCTGCTCCCACTCCTACAGTTTCGTGATGTTTTACGAACCGCAAGAGGGGATCTGAGCTCCTGAGTATGTTACATGCCATACTCAGAACTACTCTGCCATGCGCACACTCCAGGCTCAAGAGTCCTCGGCCCCCCCGTTGACGTGGGAGATACACACGAGGAACGGACGATCTAGGATGAATACTTCTGTGAATATTCATCATCTTGCGGGTATCTCTGTCTAATTGACGCAGCTCATCAACCTTCCACTTTACTACTCCGAAGGAGTAGAGCAGAATCGGAACGGCAAGCATATTAGTTGCAGACACCTTGTTCTTCCCCGAAAGTTCGGAAGACCAAATCTTTCGGAGGCGGTGTCTGTACTTGCCGCGGAGAGAATCTTTTATTTGTGATACATCCTGGATGTGCCTTTGTTGCACACCCAGATATGTATAGGTCTCTCCGGCATCCAGATGTCTTAGGATGCTTCCGTCTGCGAGCTGCGCATCTTCAGGGAATTCCCCGCATCGTCCTCTCTTGAGGTGGACGACTGCACATTTGTCCAACCCGAACTCCATACCAATTGCCCGCGTATATTCTTCGACCACCCTAAGAGCGTTTTGTAGTTCGCGCTCTCCGGAGGCATAAAGTTTAAGGTCATCCATATAAAATAGATGGGTGACCTTATGCCTCCGGTCGCTGGGTGGCCCACATTGATAACCGCGGGTTTGGCGGAGCCCAACAGACAACGGCAGCAGTGAGATGCAGAAGAGGAGAGGACTCAGGGTGTCACCCTGGAAAACTCCTCTCCTAAATGCCACCTGCCCTGTCGTGGCCCGCTGTGCACCTGATGTTATGGTGAAGCGGGTCTTCCAGAGCGGCAGCAGCTGTACGATGCATCTCACTAGTGGTGCTGGTACCGCAAGACATTCGAGCAAGTACAACAATAGCTCATGCGATGTTGTATCAAATGCCTTGCGGTAATCAATCCAGGCCATCGATAGATTCCGCTTGTATTGCACAGAATCCTGTGTAATACAGCGGTCTATCAGCAGGCTGTCCTTGCAACCTGCCTTGCCCTTCTTGGCACCACGCTGTTCGTGTATCTGCTGGAAGACCGGATCAACAGACCTCAGCGTCCTAGCATACAAGATACGTGTAAATATCTTGTAGCAGGAGTTAAGGCAAGTGATCGGCCTATAATTCCTCGGGTCGGAAAGATCCCCCTTTTTGGGGATTAGCACAGTACGTCCCTCGACGAACCAGTCCGGAATCTGCTGCCCCTCGTTCAACCATGAGTTGAAAACTCGCGCCAGACGGCGGTGAGTGGAAGGAAATTTCTTCCACCACCAGTTGTTAATGCCGTCTGGGCCCGGAGCAGCGAAGTTCTTGGTACCAACAAGTGCTTGTTGGACTTCTTCCGTACTGATTGCCGGGCACACTTCTTCTGGCTCTTCAAGATGTCTGTGACACAGAGCCTCGAAGTGTGCAATTGATGGAGTGTCGCTATTGAATGGACGCGGCGTTTCGTAGATTCCCTTCCAGAAGGTTTCGACATCTTCTACAGTCGGCGGATTCTCGACAACACGCTGTGGCTCTTGAAAGAGGCGGGAAGGATTCGTACGGAACAAATTGTTTTGTTCCATACTCCTCACCCGCCTCTTCAATGTTTTCTTTATCGCCATGAGCGCTCGGATCCTATCTAGACAGTGCTGCTTGATGGTAAGCATCACTGTCAGATTTAGAGTATGGTGTTGACGTCTTAATCCGGCAGCTATGCGCCGGATCCTGGGAGTAAAAACTCTACCAGTCGTCTTATATTCCACCACACTCTGGATCCGAGAAGCGTGTTGTCTGGCCGACTGTATCTTGCCTTCGATTTTTTGTACACGCCGCTTGGCTTTCTCGACCCCGTGATTGGTTGACCTCTCACGGGGGACGAGTTGCTTCGCGGCGTTGTACACAGCACAGTTGATTTGCCAGATGTCTACATCTTCCGGAATTTCCTCATCGATGACCGCGTCCATTCTAGCCAGGTCTTGTGGCTTTAGGTTAGCCCTGGTGTTAAGGCTAACCCTCGTCCTTAAGTCTATATCGGTGAACTCTAATGGATGATCCCCATCAGCTGGTAATTGCCGCGGTGGAACTGCGCCTGGCAGTTCTTCCAGCTGACGGGGTGCCCTTACGTAACCTGTCCTGAGCAAGAAGGATACTTGATCTCTCAGATGTTGTTGAGAGAAGGCGCGATGCTCTGGATGCATTTCGCACCAAAGTGCATGCAATCGCGCCATGTATCCCCTTCGCTCAGGTTCGCTACTCTCGCGGCAGGTCAGCAAGTCATCCTTTAGTTCCCTCGTCCACTTAAAGCGTCCATGTACAATTGCGGTGTTGTCATCGTTTGGACCGTCCGGTAAATATTATTATTATTATTATTATTATTATTATTATGCTAGGAAGGGATAATTTGAAAAGCCAAAATAGGATTTTGCAAAAGATTTAGAAAAAGAGAGTAATAATATAAGAAGAAAACTGAAAGAATCTGCCATTATTTTGTTGAACGGTGATAAATTTGTGTCCAATTATTCTGTAGATTTTTGTGCGAACTGACTGACAATCGTTAGAGATTCAGTAAGCAGACAAAATAGCAATATAACATAATGGCTCACGTGTTTATGAAATATATAAACAAAAAAACTGTCATATTTGACATTGCTGCAAAGACAATATTTTATCAAAGAAATGTTGCTCTAGTTTTGAGAACGGAATCAGAGATTATTCCGAAACGTCAACTTTTACTCATCAAAAATATTTGACATTTAAGTTTCATTTCTCACGTTCATATTTTTTAAGTGTGACACTTTTTGGATCAAAAAAGCAATTTTTTCAAAAAGCAGCATCTGTGATCCTTTTGGCTCAAAGGTTTATTTAACAATTTTTTTAAATAATTTATTAGATAGTGGCTTAATAATCAAAGCAGGTGAGAAGAAATATTATAGAATGCCACAAATAAATATCTATTAGACAATATTTACATTATTATTACTATTTTCTTAAATATGTCCGGAACTAAGCAAGATATTTTAATTTAACTTGGAAAGCAAATGTTTCTCAATAACTACTTTGCTCTTGATACTTCAAGGGACGTTGCGGTGGGGATACTGATTATATTTAATAAAAGAAAAAATGGCACGACACTGAATAAATTCAGAACTTTCCCTCTTTGAAATCTACCATTATTTTAGTACCGACTGCTGAATCGAATTCGAGTAAAAAACTTTTGTCTCAACTACTCATTGGGAAGTGATATATCAATGTGTAAATGTGTGACACATTTTCATAAAAGAAAATGTATATATTCTTCCAATTTGTCCATAAATCATCCTAATATGACAGATAAAACCTACAATTGTTTTTTACATTTTCGAAACCAATGATACAATGAAAAATTGCAAGAATTTCATTATGCACCCTGTATACAATGTCTTCTATCGTAGTTTGATATAATGGATAAGCCAGTTTTGTTGACAAATTTTACATGGAAATCTTCAAAACCGCATCTCGATATCTCGAATCGCTTTGAAGATATTCTTCCTCAAAATTACGCAAGAAAATTATTTTACTAGTTCCCTTTAGCCAGCAGATTATTTAATAATGTTAATAAATTATCAGAACATGGATCGAAAAAACAATTTAAGTAGTTTCCATCCATCCAAGCACAATAATTACTATTCTATTTGATATCTTTTTAATTAGACAACTACAGTGTACAGGGTTATTCATTATAAATTACCCACCCCTTATCATCGTCATTATTGCCTATAGAAAAAAAAGTTTTAAATAAAAGTTGTGTGGTTATGACTGAGTTTTGTTAAAATGCTATCAAAAGTACAGTAGCATGCAGATTTCAGGGGATACAAAAAAATATTTTTTTTAATGGGATACCCTGTATATTATTAAATTTTCGATATGATCCTTTGTTCCTGATTTCAAAAATATACCACATATTACCACTACCATATACCGTTTTTGAGTTGTTAAACGCCGAATATCGTAGTTAAACTAGTTACTGTAAATATGGAAAAGTTAACATTTATTAAAGTGAGCTATGGAAATAACTATTATGTTTGATAAGTGACATTTATTTAATGAAATAATCAAAATGGTTTACAGTGAGGAAGAAAAATTCCAAATATTTACTTGTTATATACAAAATAACAAAAATAAACGTGCAGCAAAAAGAGCATACAGGGTGTTATATCCAAATCGTCCAACATATTTACCGAAAGGTGAATAATACCGCCAGTTTTAGTAGAAAAAAAGCATCTAGTTCAAGCAAACCAGGAAGAACAGCTAGATATACTACTTCATTTTGAAGGTAAGCCCATCCATATTTATTCGCGAATAGACTTTTTTGAAACATTGAATTATTTTCTAGAAAATTCTGATTGTAGTATAAATAATGCAGTCGATCAATTAGGTAAAAGTTATTCCAAAATCCAACGTACATTAAAAAATAACAACTACAGACCATATAAAATTTTACTCGTACAAGTTTTAACAGAGATTCATAAAAGGAAAAGGCTGGACTTTTGCCGCCAGATGATTCAAAAGTTGGATGAAGATCCCGATTATTTTACTAAAATATTATGGACTGAGAATCATCCTTTTCTACGGTAGTTTTTAATAGGAAAAATCGAAGGTCGTGGGAAAACAAGCACAACAGAAAAAGATTGGTAAAACAAATAAAAAAAATCAGGAAGAAAAACTGTTAGCGCTTGGTGGAATTTTCAGAAACAAAATTGTTGGTCCTATATTTTATGATTATACTTTAACTGGAGTTACCTATCTGAAAATAATTATCCCAGAAGCAGAAAATATTCTTTTGCAGAATTTTCCGGAAGCCGAACTTGATGATATGATTTGGATGCAGGATGAGGCAACCCCGCATAGTGCCCTACCCGAGATAATTTGAATAATGTATTCCCAATATGAATAGGGAATAATGGACCTATTAAAAGGCCACCTAACAGTCCTGATTTGACCCCTATGGAATTATTTTTTTAGGGATTTCTAAAAGAAAGTGTCAATGATAATAGTAATAGTATTCAAGTCATTAAAGACTGGATTCGACTTGAAATAAACAATCTGAATATAAATAATGAGGCCGCTTCCGGTGCAATTATAAATATAAGAAGAAGTTATCAATTATGCATTGACAGTAATGGTGGACACATCGAACATCTTTTATGAGTTATCATTTATTTATATTTAAATTTCCTAAATAAATCTTTGTTATCTATTTTGTATAAATATTTGGTTTTTTCTTCTTCACTGTAAACCATTTTGATTATTTCATTAAATAAATGTCACTTATTTAACATAATAGTTGTCATTTTCATAGCTCACTTTAATAATGTTAACTTTTCCATATTTACAGTAACTATTTTAACTAAGATATTCAACGTTTAATAACTCAAAAACAGTATTATGGTATGGGTGACATAAGGTATATTTTTGAAATCAGGAACAAAGGAGTTTCCAAATATTTAATAATATATTGAGTATCCCATTAAAAAAATACATAATTTTTTGTATCCCCTGAATTCTACTACACGCTGCTGTACTTTTGATAGCATTTTAACAAAATTCAGTTATAACTATCACTTTTATTAAAACTTTTTTTTATAGGAAATAATAACGATGATAAAGGGTGGGTAATTTATAATGAATAACCCTGTACAATTTTGCAATATAGACCTAACAACATTTTTTGTGTATTGATAATAATTTAAACGTGAAGAGTTTTATAGAATAATATAAAAACGCTTGAATTATTGATTTAAAAAATATTTATTTTTCTTTATTTAAAAGGCTTCGTGCTGATATGTAAAGCTGGCAGAAATGTGCAGTAGGACATAGGCGTACACATCATATTAAGCGTAATAAAAGAAATTAACTTGTAACGAAGGCAATAAACTGTTACAATTTATACCAATCTATGCACAACTTACCTTCTTAACTAGCTTGATGAACTAGCTTGGTTATCACAAACTGGGGAAGATCTGTAAAAGCTTTGCAGCATCGCAGGCGTGTTTCTATGGTGTCTTGTTTTAACACACGTGCGAACTTTTCTGTAATGCGCCCATTTTTTTGCGTCACTTATAGCGTTTAGCAGTCGATTTATTTTGTTCACTATTTACAGTGACTCCGCTAACGACAACAAACTGTTTTGTAAGATTTTTACGACATCATTGTAATCTTTAATAGTTCTTGTAAATAGTTTTTAAAGCTATTTCAAAGGAAATATCTTCGTCTGGCTTTCCTTAATAGCTACAGCTTGGTCAGGATTGAATTGTAGTATCACAATTTTTATTTGTTGCAAATATTCAGCATACTAAAAATATCGGGACACTTGCTGTGAAATGCGCGAAGACGTTTAGGAGATTTAAGAAACACTTTTTTTGTACTTGCTATTTAATGCATTTACCTCTGGAAAATCTTGTCGAATAGTTTCTGCCACCAAGATGTAAAGCATGCACTTTACACGTAACATGTACCAACCGTGTTCTTGGAGAGAACGGCCTAACAAACGCATTGTCGCGGCACCATCAGTCACAAACATCAACACTTGACTTGTTACAGATCAAATTTTTCTTACGTCCTAAGCACCACCTGCGTAATTGTTTTTCCACCACACGCAGTTAGTCTTTTGCTAGCTAGTAACAGTGGAAATATCGGTTTAAGAGAGTCCCGTACACGTGCTATAATATTTACAATAGAATTTTCTTTACAATCTGTCAGCCGTGTAATTTTTTAATACACATTTTCGCGTCTCGCTTTGGTATTTGGTAAATACCAAATACCAAATGTCCGCCAGCCGTTGCCCCTAAATACCTGATGTGATACCATTGAATCGCCGCACGACTTTTCAGCTTTACTGATAAGTTTAAACATATTAACCAAGCAACCGTTAACCTAGTAAAACCAAGAACTTAAGTAGTTATAATTAAACATGTTACGTGAGCTTTGATATTTTTTTAGATTCGCAGGCTTTTAAGTTTTTAATAGGTACGTAAAAATTCCAATTTGCTAATAAAAAGTAGCATTTAAACACCATCGACTAATTAAGAAAATACTATTACATCTACGAAATATCATAATTAATCAGATTTAATAGCAATCTGCCACCTGCCACAGAACTAATTAAGAATTTTAAGTATATTTTAAATTAATAAACTTTACAACTATAGGCAAACCTCCAAAATACACCTGTTTGTGTGTGGTTGTGAAACTTATTAATTCGTAGTAATTTATTTTAATTTATTTAGTTATGGATTCCATAAGTTAGAATAAAGTAAGACTATGGTAATTATATCAGGTTTGTTGGGGACGAAGCTTGTCATAACATAATTTATTTGAAAAGTTTATGGTCCCATCATGTAAACCTGTTGCCTAACATGTATGCGGAAATGTTTGAAAGAAGGATAGGGGTATCAGTTTCTGTAATACTAAACCCTCATTTAGTGTCATTAGTAGAATTGGATACATTCTCCTACCTGAATTATGTTTTCTTAACACAGTATACTTTTCAGGATGAATGTTTCAAAAAGAATAATGTAGTTTTAAATCTATAATTGTGAATAATTCTTAAGATTAGACTAATCGTTTTGGTTTATTTGCCAGGAAGGGGCAAACATAATGTGCATGTTTTTATGAATATTTTTAATTGAGAAACGTTAAAAATATAATGTTAATTCTAAAAAATAAATGTAAATATTGATCTTTGTTAATAAAACTTATAAAAACGGTGAACGCACTTTTATTTACATTACATTGCGGCATAATGTATAGAAACGAAAATAAACTAAAAAAATTAAGAGGGCCATGTT
Organism: Rhamnusium bicolor; assembly: GCA_029963845.1. NCBI lineage: Eukaryota > Metazoa > Arthropoda > Insecta > Coleoptera > Cerambycidae > Rhamnusium > Rhamnusium bicolor. The sequence continues at coordinate 172,902 of JANEYF010004321.1, read as the reverse complement.
CATAATTTACATCAAATCTTTGATATTAAAATAAAAAAAATCTAAAACGAAAACATAGATTTGGTAACACAAAGTTTCAAATAATCTTATTCCAAAATTCATATAAATACACAATGAGATCCTTCACTACAAAAGATACGCCTTTAGTACCTGCTTCAACCGGTCCATTAGATCAAGCAATCTATCTGTCTAAGTATATGGCGAGACTATGAAAAACATGGTTCCCAAATTTACCGTTTTTTTCTATAAAAACTTTGGAAAATAAATAAAAATAGGTATTGGTTTAATTGAAAGCAAATTACTTAGTGTATTTTCAGAAATTTATGTTGATACTTGATACCTTTCATCATTTTCCAGGACAACTGCCCTATCTTGGCCTCTTTGGCGGTGCCCATGGTATCTAACATGAACAAGAATTAAAAATCATTGTGAAATAAAATTTAGATTCTAAAGAATCTTACAAGTTATTTAAATGAGGAGAATGATTCTTTTTTTAATGCTTTTTTAGGTCTTTGAGAATTGACTTTTATAATTCATACACCATTTTAAATCTTCTTAATCGTTTTCGGATTTAATACTTATGATTATACGAAAATGTTTAAAAGATATTTCAACGTTTTTATTGGTTATAAACAAATTCATATACAGGGTGTTTCACAAAAAAAATGCAGCAAGATTTTTTTCTGAATTTAACGATGTATCATAACTTGATTTTCGAGCAATGTTAGTTGGAAAAAGTAAATAAATGTTTATCAATATTAATTTGGGCTTCTAATAAAATTACCAAGTGTGTTATGGAAAATAATCAAATCAACAAAGTGACAAATGTTATCTAAGCCTTCAGGGTTATAAATAATTATTGTTGCTTATAATTTGTTGTTTTTGTGATTTAACAAATAAAATAATCATGAATAACAGTGAACTGACCGACATGTTGCAAATATACTTCGAATGCAATAAAAATAGGAGGCAAGATAATTCGCTTTCCGAGTTCCAAAAAGCCGTAAATTTGGAAGACTAGAACAGAATTTGAGAAACTAGGGTGCTTTTAAGAAACCCAAACGAGAGAAACGTCAATTTAACTAAAAATAGAATTAAATGTTCTTCTTAGTGTGACAACGCAAGAACTTCTACTCGTGAAATTGCCAATAATATTAATGCATCAAAAGCTACTGTACCTGGCGGGCAACTAAGAATGGACGCCGGCCATATCTCAGAAACCAATCATCGCACAAGTTTAGGAAAAAAATTGTCTAAAGTAAAGTGAGCCTGAAAAATCGCTGGAAAATATTTTCGAATCCTCAAAATGGCCGCTAGGGGGCGTAACAGCTATGATCAAACAGAAAATTAGGGTTTTCTCCGTATTTTGCCCAATTAAGTGTCATTAAAAATATATGCATCGTAATCCTGGGAGAATTTCAAATCTTATTTGTTTTACAATTTTTTTTCTATCTTCAAAAATAAAGTGGTGGGCAGATGCCAAAAAAGAATTTTTTAATGTCGATTACTCCGATTAGACTTAACGGAATTTAACAAACTTGGTCTCGTTACAAAGGGCTTTTCTTAGTTTATCGAGTGTGCTTTACGGTGTTTTTATTTATATATTACTGTCGCCGCTAGAGGGCGATATCTGACATGTCAACAAATATCGTGCTTTTTCTTAAAAAAATTAAATGGAATGGTATGTTTATTTTTACACAATAAAATAGAGAATTAAACGCTTCAGATGTCAGTGAAAACCGCAACTAGATAACTTTCTTCTAACAGTAGATATTGGTAAAGAGAATTGAAATTATGAATTATTATCAGATCTTGGCGATGAAATTTGCAAAGTAGCTGTTGAAAATAAGTTAGCTGTGAAAATAACAACATAATATGTCAACAATATTCAACTTGTCCTTGTTGCTATTTTGTGCAGTATTCACTTTTTATAATTGAATTTGTTTACGCTTTGGAATTAGTTCTTAAAATTGTAATGATTCTTAGAAGTGAAGAAGCATTTGACATGTTAGCGATTTACTTCGAATGCATGAGAAAGGCAACTGTTGCTGCCAGTCTATGCGTTGCAGTACCCTGAAAGACGTCATCACGGTAGAACAGTTTTTATTCGACTGGCACACTGTTTACGTACGACAGGATCTGTGCAACTTCCTGTGCATCGGAGACACCGTAGAGGTTGAACCGAGAAAAAATGTTATAAATGTATTAGCGTATGTGCAATTTAATCCATATTTAGTACTAGAGCTATAGCCAGGGAATATGTCGAACCACTGTTCGAAATATTCTGAGAGAACATAAGTAAGTATTTATTTATAACGAATTAGTTCATCATAATTAGAAACATAGTGGGTTTATGCAAACGAATTTGTTATAAAGTTTATAAAATTTATATTTATATGTATAGTATAAAGTTTTTTGTCTTACGGCTATGTAATGCTGTTGTTTCTCGAGGTTATCAACATATTAGAGCAAGTATAGAAAATATATGACATGCAAATAGGTTGCATCCATATCATATAATCCTCCATCAAAGTTTAAATTCTCGCGATTTCGATCAGAGACTGGATTATTGTAACTGGCTGTTGCAAATGATACAGGAAGATCCTGCATTACTTTCACATATTTTGTGGTCAGATGAGGCTTCATTTAGGAGTGATGGTACTGTAAATCGCCATAATATGCATTATTGGTCTGAGACCAATCCGCGTTGGATGCGAGAGGTCCAATTTCAGGGTCGTTGGTCTATAAATGTGTGGTGCGGAATTCTAGGTGGACAAATAATTGGGCCTTTCATTTTCAATGAAACTTTGAACGTTCGAGATTTTTTAGACCAGACACATCCTGACAGGTGGATAGGACGTGGAAGTCTATTTCATTGGCCAGCCAGGTCCCCAGACCTGACTTGCCTAGATTCTTATTTGTGGGGGCGAATAAAAGATCTCGTATTTGCCACCAGACCTACTACAAGGGACGACATGATTGAGAGAATAAGAAATGCCATTCAAAGTATTTCGATGGCAGAAGTAGAGACTTCCGTTCAATCCACTCGCCAAAAAATGAATTCTTGCATCGAAAATGATGGACGACATTTTGAACATCTAGGATCCCAATAATTATATTCTAATTCTTTTAAAGTATTGTAATGTATTTTTTTGCGTTTACCTTATTAATTTAATTTATTAATTACTAATTTTTGTATTACATAATATATATTCTACTAAATATTTTCGACTTATTATGTTGTTTTTTCATTGTGTCATTTTCACAGCTACTTTGCAAATTTCATCGCCAAGATCTTATAATAATTTATAATTTCAACTTTGTTTGCTAATATCTACTGTTAGAAAAAGTTTTACTCTTTTACTGTGTAAAAATAAATATACCATTCTATTTAAAGTTTTTAAGAAAAAGCATGATATTTGTTGACATGTCAGATAACGCCCCTTAGTGGCGACGGTAATAATCAAATGAAAACACCGTAAAGCGCACTCGATAGAATAAGAAAAGCCCTTTGTAACGAGACCAAGTTTGTGAAATTCCGTTAAGTCTAATCGGAGAAATGGACATTAAAGGAAATTTGTTGGCCACCACTTTACTTTTGAAGACAGAAAAAAAAATTATAAAACTAATAAGATTCGAAATTCTCCCAGGATTACGATGCATATAGTTTTAGTGCCACTTAATTGGGCAAAATACGGAGAAAACCCCAATTTTCTGTTTGGTCATGGCTGTTACGCTCCCTAGCGGCCATTCTAGGAACTCGAAAATATTTTCCAGAAATTTTTCAAGATCACTTTACTTGGGACAATTTTTTCCCTAAACTTGTGCGATGATTAATTTCTGAGATATGGCCGGCGTCCATTCTTAGTTGCCCACCCAGTACATAAAATATTGAAAATTAAAAACCAACATATCTCAAAAAGCGCAAACATTAGAGGAAAGCGATCATGGTCGAGAGAGAGCAATTTGGTGGTTTTTCTTTAAACATGACTCAACGAGATCGTATTTTTTATAGGAGAAAAATTTAGACTGATGAATGCACTTTTAGCAATAATGGCATTTTTAATAGAAACACCGATATTGGAGTCGGGAAAATCTCAGAATTATTGTCGCAAATATTTTCCAACGAGGATTTAGTGTTAATGTCTAGTGCGGTATTCTAGGCGATCGATTGATAGGACCATTTTTCATAGATGGCACACTAGCTTAAGAAAAATACCAGCAACTCTTGACTAAAGTTCTTGAACATTTTAATGACTTGTTTCTTGCAGAATTTAATAGAATTTATTTTCAACAAGATGGGGCAACCCCACATAACGCAAGAGTAAATGTTAATTGGATAAATGCTACATTTGGTCCAAGGTGGATAGGCAAGTATGGACCAGTTTGTTGACCTGCTCGTTCTCCTGATATCACACCACTCGATTTTTGGTTTTGGAGCTATCTTAAAGATCAAGTGCATCTAACACAATCGGAAAACGACGACATTTTAAGACAGAGAATAATCAACATTTGTCGCAAAATACCTCGCAATTTTTTATTGAACGCGGCCCACGGACTAGTTCGAAGTTGTGAAATTTGTATTTGACAAGGTGGTGGACAATTTAAGCAATACTTATAATATTTTTCATTATTACAATAAAATTTTCCAATATTATCAAAATGTATTATTTCACAAAGGAACGATAATTTTATAATAAAAGTTGTAAACATTTGAAGACAAATGCCATTTGTCGCTTTGTTGATTTCATTGTTTTCCATGGCATACTTGATAATACAAGATTAATGTAGAAGCTCAAATGACATTTTGCGTCAGTTTATTGAATTGATTATTTTCCATGGCACACTTGGTAATTTTATTAGAAGCCCAAATTAATATTGATAAACATTAACTAAATTTTTTTTTCAATTAACATTGCACGAAAATCAAGTTGTGATAAATCGGTGAATTCAGAAAAAAAATCTATATCAGACTAAGCAAAAAAACAAGAAAGAACGGAGTTATGACTTGCGGCTTTTTTTTGCGAGACACCCTGTATATATAATTCCAAAAACCGTTGGAACAAAACTTCCAGTTCTCAAACATCATCTACTAAGAACGATATTTTGTTATACAGTACATTATTTTTTATAACAAATTCTGTATTATGGGAAATTTCCCAGTTGACAAATTGCTATATGTTGTATACTTTGTGCCCACATGTAAATATACATTTCATGAAATTGATATCCACTTAAAAAACTTTACTTTACACTTTAAAAATTGATTAGATCATGAATATTGAATTTCTGTTATAAACTGCATAATAATATGTTAATTTCATGAAATGGAAAACTGAAATTTTTGCTTAACGAAATTGTTTATAATTACATGATCCGTACAAGGATAAATCATATATTGTTACAGTTATTGGACTGCAGATGAGCGGGATTAATTACTCATTCACGTACAGATGAGCTGCAGTCCCGGACTGTGGGCGATTCCGCCTTTAGTCCAAGTCGGATCACCGTACTGATACAGATCGACGCAGGCCTGTGCCTGCAGTTTGTCTAAACTGTTGGAAAACTGCGCTCGTGTGTCGGTCGATCTTCACTTCTAGTCTTCTGGCATAAACTTTCATTGTTGTGAAAAATTTGATTTCAATCCATAGTTTAAAACTTGTAAATTGAACTAGCCCAGGACTGGACTATCCATATAGAGAAATGGGCAATTGCCCAGGTGCCTCCAACACTAGAGGGTTCTCCGATGCCTGGCAAAGAAATAACTATTGACATAACTTAAAGTTAAAATAAATCATCTAAGAATACTTTTTTTGTGTCGGAGACTACGTAATAGAGTTATAAGTTAAATGCCAAATGATGCCATATTTTCTCCTAATTTAGGAATAACAAAATGTTTATTTATTTACAGATAATTTTTTTTGTGAGTACTGTTATTTCTTATATTTATTTTAAAAAATAAAAAACATTTTACAAAAGTCGTATCAATCATATAATTACTTTCTTGTACCTAAATAAAGGAAGTAATTTTTTTCCATCTCGAGATTTTGATTGATATATACATCTTAAACCCTCTTGAATCCATTCTGACTATTTCCCGAATGATGTCTGTTGGTTCGTGTGTATGTATGGATGTGTGTGTGCGTGCGTGCGTGCGTGCGTGCTTGTGTGTGTTTGTGTGGATGTGTATATGTGTCCGCGATAACACAAAAAATACTAATAGAAGAATTCCCAAATTTGGCAATTAAGATTTTCAACAACATTTTAGATGACATATTAAATTTGGTGAATGTGCATGTGGTACTACCAGAAGAGACCTAATGAATGAAAGAATAAAAAGGGTACAATTTCGGAAAAAAATTTTAAATTTTTTATTGCATTTTTGGACGAATCTCGACGAATTATAATGAAAATTTCACACCTCTTTTTTAACCAATAAAATGTATATTTTCTCTAGTGTCAATCCAGGTATTTTTTTGTTTTTTTTTTTTGTTTTGGGATACCTTAGAGAGAATTACAGTGGACAATTTTTAACATAATCATATAATAATTTTTTGATCTTAAGCGTAACATGATTAATAATTACAATTAATCAGTGTTTAGTTCCTTTATAAATTTAACATATTTGGACAGAAGTGAACAAATACCTAATAAAATTATTTATTTCTTTTACATTAAAAATTATTATAATTTTCAGTTACAAATTTCAAGTGTTTCTGATATTCTTCTGCTACCTCATCTCTTCTTAATGGTGGATAGGCTAGGTCAGGAGAAATAGCATTTATTAAATATTTGTGTCTAATAAAATATATAATATTTGGACACTATTTTGTTTAATTTTTGCCCGTACCGTAAACTAACCACAACTGGAAAGTTAACAAATTCTTTTTTTTTTCAAATTGACATTTAAAGTCATTCAAAGGCTTCTATATTATAGTGTCAAAATAGAAATAAATTCTGGCATTATTTAATTAAATGCAACTTGGCTTGAAAATTTCTTACCGAATACTACTCGAGGTTATATAATAAACCAAAAATTTTTCTTCGGCCATGAAAGTTTTAAGAATTAATTTTGAAAATATTCATGATCTCAAAAAATTTCGGAAATAATTTAACCTCTAGTGGTATTACATGTGTAAAAACATAATTTAATGGAACAAAAATCTGCCTTCCTGTCTGTAGTATCGTGATAGCAGCCACAGTTTTTGAGAAGCTTTCAAATTTGGTACACATGTTCTAAAGGCCAAAGGCAATGATAAATTCGGTGATGAGCAAAATTGGCCAGCTGAAAGTAGGTCCACGGGATCCAAACTTTTTTTATACTTGACTTTACAAAATAATATATTCTTGATGAAAGATAAATCATGTCTACTATATCAAGCCAATAAAATATATTTTCCAAGTATTTAAATAAAGCTGACCTAAACTGAAATTTTGTACACATTTGATCTCATAAAATGGGGCTAGGATAAATTTGCTAGTTTGACATTTGAAATGTCTAATTATTGACAGTATCGAAGGACGCTGATAATTAATTATTTAAAAATTTTAATGAAATATTTTAAGGTACGCTTTTAATTTATACTGGTATAAAAAAGTTATGTGCTGGCCGCATCAGATTTTTTTTCTTATATTGTCTTATTAGTTATTTTACCCAGGGACCCCCAAGCGTGTCAGTCTAGTTCTAAATCAGCCATCGTTTATCTATAATAATTATCATTTATTTTATTGACACTTATACGTAGGTACCTAGTTTGTGGAATATAAAATCGAAAGTTGGTTGTAACAGAAAAGAAAAAGTAAAAGCAAAGAAAATTTCAGGTCCATTTAAAAAAGGGAGTAATGGCATTTTACAGCTATTTGTTTTGGGCGAAAAATGTTTAAAAGAGCTTTTCGTACCTAACTAGTTGCTAATTATTATAAACTAAAATATTACGAACTTCACAACCACTCACACATACATTTCTATTTTTCAAGGTAATTTCCGATTCGATTTTCATTTTGAAAAAAGCCTTGTGAAGGTAAACCTCCATTAGATGAGATTAAAAAATATATAGGGTGCCATTAAAAATAAAAAAAGTTACTAGTACTTCTGGTTAAACCGGAAGTGTAGTTTTGAGTATGATTAATTAAAAAAATATATTTTTATGACAAATTTGCCGTATTCAAAATTTCAAATTTTTACCTTGAAAAATAAAGAAGAAAGTGGAGGTAACTGGTCTCGTAGGCATCCGGTATACAAAAGTTTTTAACACTGTAAATCATACAGAGCGTTTCAATGTTTCTATATTTGAAAATTAATCATTATATTTTTTTTCTTCATAAAAATCAAAGATACACGGCTTATTTTATAGATAAGTGCGATAATAGTATATTATGCAACAACCATTTAATGATAGCTATTAAGACACGAGTATGAAAATTACGATATGAGCCGTAGGCGAGTATCGTAATGAAAACGAGTATCGTAATGAATACGATTATCGTAATGAATACGAATTATGCAATTTATAATGAAATTATGAGTTAACTAAGGAAATATTATGAAAAATTTATGACAAACAAAACACAGAAATGTCAGAAAATCAAGGTTTAATAAAAAAAAGGGAAATTTCTTTTCATTTGTATAAAACTTTGTGATTCTTTGGGTTTACCCTTCAGATTTTCTTTTAACAAAGCGTGCAATTTAGGATATTTGGATATGTCCACTTTAACTTTAATACATACTTTTAATGTAGATTTCAAAATTGAATAATGTGTCTATAGACTTGTGGATATCAATTTTTTTGATAAATCGTCAAAATAAACAATTAAGGCGTTTTCTGAAAAGCTGCTAACCTTATTTTTAACCCTACAATCCATAAACTGAGAGTAAAATTTTTAGTGTTTTTGCTAATTTTACGGGTAATAAAATTGTTTGCGGTTCTTATGGTTTGTTCCACAATTTCTGGTGGAGTTAAATTCTCAATTTCACTCTCACTGTCGCACATTTTATTTGCAAACAGCACAAATTTTAGGAATTTGCAATGTAAACAGTAAATATGAATATTGCTCTGATGTTGCATTTCTATTCTATTTCATTACAGTACAGGTGGTAAGTCTAATAAATCAATTATAGCATAGGGGTAGAATAAGTATTTTTTGATCCCTTTGTAATTAATATAATTGGTTATAAAAACTTAATGCATTAAAAATTAATATAATAGTTATTTATGATACAAGTGTTAAAAATGACTTTTTATTTTGTGAGTGGAGAAGTTTGCGAAACGAGCGTAAGCGAGTGGAGCAACTCCACGAAAAAAATAAAGTCATTTTTAACACGTGTATCATACAATGTTTTTTCTACAAACACCATGAAAAGAACAATAAAGTTTTTTTAAAAAAGATTTCAAATCCTTTTAATGGTTACCGCATAATTCTAGTCGTTTGTAGAATTTATGAAATAAATAAATCAAGTTTGCCCGTTGTTTGACACATGCTTGTCAAATGTGAAAAACTATTGCAATATGATGAGTTCCAATATTAATTATAGTCCAGAAGGAAGCGAATCAATTCCTCAAGAAATTGAAGAAGCAGCTACAAGGCCAACTTTAGATTTGTTGCCCACAAAATCCAAACAACAATATGAATTAGCGTACAAACTATTTGTGGAATGGTGCGATCGGAACAATGTTGCAGGCAAGTACAGTGAAAATGTAATGTTGGCCTATTTTGGGCACATTTTCCAATGACAAAGGCTATGTTAAATGTCAAGAACAATCAAGATATAATAAGTTTCATATACTCATCGCATTTTTGAAGCGCAAAGGAGGACATCGTCAAAAAAAATTTTTACACGCCATATTGATAAGTTTATTGCAGAGGCGCCAGATGGCAAGTATTTGATGTTTAAAGTATCTGCTGTAATGGGTATACTAGGCGCGTGTCGCCGTGAACTACTTTGTCAAATGAGTTTAAACAATATTGAGGATTTAGGAAATACACTAGTGGTAAACATTCCAGATAGCAAGACTAGAGTTTCAAGAACCTTTACTGTTATTATTGAGACTTATATTGACTTATATCATAAGTACTTAGCATTACGTCCAGCTCATGTCAACCACCAACGTCTTTTTATTAAATACACTAGTAACAAATGTACGATTCAACCTGTTGGAATAAATATTTTTGGAAAGATGCCTACAGATATTGCAAGATTTTTTGAAATTACCAAATAGTGAACTTTACACCGGACATTGTTTCCGTCGGACATCCGCCAGCTTGTTAGCAGACTCTGGTGCAAATTTATGTACAATAAAAACACATGGAGGATGGAAAGGTTCGAGTGTTGCAGAAGGCTACTTGGAAGATTCGTTAGAAAACAAAAAGAGGATTGCTTGTCACATTCTTCCAAATAATTGCCCTTCTTCTAACAATTCAGAAATAGAGCATATTAATAGTATTTCCTCCACTGCTTCAAGTTCAACTTCAACAATTTCTTCTTGTGAAGTAGCTGCCTCACAAGAGATAAATGTTACTAACTGCTCCAATTGTACAATTAATATAAATATTTCTAAATAACTTTTAATTAATTGTTAATAAATATATAAGTGTCATTATGACAGACGACTTGTCATTTTACTTTTTGCACTAGTGTTAAAAGTAAATCATGTGATCATTTTTAACGCAAGTTTATATAATATTACATTTTTAGTTCAAGTATGCCGTGTTAAAAATTTAGTTTTTAATGGTGTTTGTAGAAAAAATAATTTAAATATTTTGTGAATTATGATAAATTAAAAATTCATTAAAAAATGTAAATCAGCGAATAATTTTGAACGTAATTACATAATTATTTAATTTTAACTGGATTGCAGTTAAGATGCTAAAATAAATTGGTAACTCATAGATATTAATGTCATTTTAAGTTCATCAATAATTAAAGAATTTTATAAAGTTAACAATGGAATTTTACCACACAGAGATTACCTATTGCATACCAAAGGTGCATTGCCAACCCTAATCAAACGAATAGATCTCCGAGAAAGAGCCCTATTATTCTCACATTTTAAAATGTATTTGAAAAACTACTTAATCAAATATATCCTTTATAAATCCGTATAAATATAATTAACCCCTTCCTTCACACACCTTAGTACAAACATATAGGCCGTACAGCTCTCGAATGCGACGTATAATTACTTGTGTATATCCAACAAAGGCAAATTTTCGTCTTAATTGAAGAGTACTTAGTCAAAGTCAGATTGCAAGAACACACATAAAAGAGGGTGGTTGCGTCACCACCTCACCACCGGTCCCACGCTGAGACCATGTGGGAATCCGGCATTTACTTGCATATCTAAAGGTAAATATTACTCGCAATCTGCAAGAAGGGGGTTACTTGTTCTTAAAATTACGCAAGGGGACTTTAAAAGAAAATATAAGGGTGCGCCTGGAACCGTGGGAATGAAGCTAACTTTGACCCCTGTTGAATTGTCCTTTAGGACACGCTCAGGATTTTAAACGCAACGGGTTTGCTTTCGATAGGTGTTTAGTATTTTTTTAAATAACAGCAGGATGCATTATAAGTGTCAATATGTTTACTTTTAAGAACAAAATATGTGTTGTGTGTATGGTAATATGTAATCCTCACTATGTTTTCACAAATAAAATATTTAAATTACGTATTTACTTTTACAAGGGATCAATGATCTGTTATTGTTTTATTAAATTAAATTTGTTATAGTTTGTAATCAGAGTGAAAGGTTTATTTGTGATAATAAAGATTCCTAATAAGTGATTATTCAAATTCAAATTCAATTTATTCAAAGTATGGGTACATAACGTATACGTTGACAGTGTATTTTGTTGTATTCTGTAACTTATTTTATATATTACTATCAAGTTGAGACGAAAACACCTAAGCACAAAATGCTTGTTTTGTGAATTTCATATCAACCCGAATTGTAATATATGTATATAGTTATTTAATGTTTTGTGAAAATTACAGAATGAGAAGAGATGAATGTTAATTTATAAAAATGTAAATTGATAAAAATGAATAGTGGAGTATGGTGAGGTATAACACACAACATACAATAGTATACAGTAGATAAATAATACAAATTATGTCAGAGGTAAGCGGATTATTAATATTCATAGTTAGATCAGTGATAGTAAGTCTAGAAAGTAAGCTAAATTGTAATGATCTAAACATATCGAATACAAATATATTCTCTCTAATAAAACTAGATTTCAGTTAATATTTTTACTTTATGATATTCATTATAGGATCAGGATTATCTAAAACAAATTTTTTTATTTCATTTTTGTATTTACTAAATTTTTTTACGTTTTTTTAGGTGGATTAGTAATAAATTAAATAATTTGGGGCCAAGATAGAAAACAAATCTTTGTGTATGGCTTTTTTTAACAAATGGTATCTCCCCAGACTTATTTTCTATGAATCTAGTTTCATATCTAAACTGAACTGATGGGGATTTTGTGTCAAACATATGCAATAAGCAATGATACGCAATGAGATTTTTTATGTTGAAAACGTTTGCTTCTTTATGTAATTGTGTAGAAGAAAAAAGTTTTCTTTTCATTAAAATTATTTTTAAAATGCTGTTTTGAGATGTTTGTAGAATTTTCAATATATTATTATATAGTCCTCCCCATATAACCATGCAATATCTAATCACTGACTTGTGGACTTATATATAGTTATTAAATTTTTTTTTTGTAATATGTCCCTTAAAATAAAAAATTTATGCGTCAACTGTCTAATTTTTTTTGTGATGTAGGTTATATGTTCATTCCATCTTAGGTGCTGGTCAAGCATTACTCCTAAATATTTTATTTTATTAATTTTTTATATTTTTGCACAATTACAATTTGCCTGTTGTAGACATGTATTATTATGAATATATAATGAACTCTTGGGAGGCTGATCATTAGCATACAATGTAAATGTCAGAAATTTACTTTTTTGTGTGTTTAAACTTAATAAACTAACATTTAACCACTTAGAAATTAATGATAAATTCTTTTCTGCTGTTCTGTATACTCCATTCCAAGAATTTTCCACAAACACGATAGCTGTATCATCAGCGTATGATACCAAGTGGCCTTGAAATTGTGCTAAATTTGTAATACTGTTAATGTACACAAGGAACAGTACTGGACCCAATACTGTCCCTTGTGGCACGCCTATGGTGATATTATAATTTTTAATAATTTATCGTCAATATTTTTTTTCCTTTAAAATGCTCTGATTTATTATTTAATCCGATTTCTTCTAGTATCAGCTGGGATGAAGTAGTTTTCGTATATTCTTCAATAATTTGTATTTCAAATCGTTGATTAATTACTTTTACCTATTAGCATAATCAGAAAATATAGCAATATGCCCTATGAAAAACTGGGTCATTTCTTATATTAAGTAGTAAAAGTATAAAAGTTAAGGCTAAATACCTAAATAATATTTCTTTAACCATAATTATCAGTCTTATTCTGGTGTATAATTCAAATTTTTCAATATGGAAAAAATAACCTATTACGGTTGGCACATTGGAAATAGTTATTTGTATAACTAGTGTAAAAAGTGTATATTTGTTGCACGAACCATGAAGTTTGCAGCTCGAGACACAGTCGAGAGCTGCATTCATGCTAAGTGCAACAGATATACTTTTTGCACATTTTTCCTACGGATTTTCCTCGCTATAGAACTGAACATTTTTAGCAACAAAATATTCAGATTTCAAACTGAAAACTGGAAATTAATTCCAGAAATTGTCACTGTCAAACACGATCCATAGATAACTATGAATAAAATTTCGTTAGTAACAGTAGACTTGGACCGATCAAAATTAGAGAAAAAAATTGTAATTAAATAATACCTACATATGTCCTTGTAATATCAAATAATAAAATTTTAAGGAATATTTAATAGTATAGTTACTTACCATGTTCATACGTATACCCAAATTACAAGAAAATATGTTTTGTTTTAGATCAAACTCGTAGGCAATAAATTATCAAAATACGTTTTGCACTAGTGCACTTTCATACGTATACCCGAATTCCAAGAAAATATGTTGTTTTAGATCAAACTCGTAGTCAATAAATTATCAAAATTTGCATTAGTAAAAAAAGTAAAACTACTGGCACTGTGTATAGTTAGGTTCGTTCCAACAGTAGTCTCGGACTAGTTTGAAACCCTCAGAAATATCCGCACAATTAAGTATTGATGTATATACAGTGAGCTTAGCGTAAAATAGGCACCTGGGCGAATATTTCTGACGGTTTCGAACTGGTCCGAAACGTCTGTTGGAACAAACCTAGTGTTAATAGTATTAACCGGAAGTGGTAATATATGATCGTCAAAATAGGCCCATTTACATCTCAAACGTAAGTTTTAAATATGAAAATTTTATTCCAATTTTTAAAAAATTGGCGGGCTGATACATAATCTCCCGGTATAAATAGTACAAATATAAACATCACAGAATACAAAGCCGAAGCTGCACAAACGAGGGTTATACTGATGAAAAAAAGCGGACACACAACCATTCCCAACGACATTGCCAGTATAAATGCCGAGATTGGAACCCACAGCTACGATAGAGAGATTATCTAATCACACATACCATCGCGCGCTCTAGCCAACTACTCTGACATAGTCACAGAAAAATATTGGAATATTTTTTATAATATCTTAAATGATTTTTTCGTTCCAATGATTATTGAATATATATATATATATATATATATATATATATATATATATATATATATATATATATATATATATATATATATATATATATATATATATATATATATATATATATATATATATATATATATATATATATATATATATATATATATATATATATATATATATATATATATATATATATATATATATATATATATATATATATATATATATATATATTTATAGGATTTATAGGATTTTTTTAGGTGAGTTGAGGGATCATAAAAAATTAAACAAAATTTTCTTTTTTTAACTTGTTGACATTTCGCTAAATTTATTAGCTTCGTCAGGATATTAAAAACGTATAAACAATAATATAAATAATAAATTTTTTTCTATGTATATTATTTTACATATAAAATTTTTTTCAAACTTGGAAAATGTAAAAATATAGAAAACACAGAATGATAAAAAAATAAAATTAGAGAATATAAGTACATATAAAAACTTACGGTTAAATTAAAATTTTGTGTCATTTTATCAAAATATTTACTGGACATATTAGGTACGTAACTTTTTCTTTAAATTGTTTATTGAACAGAAACAACATAAATATAATTGCTACGTTTGGCGATTTAAATAGCACTACTTAATGTATGAAATTTCCGTGATCTTATTATCTTATCTCTTTAGTTTTTTTTATTATTATTAGTTTTTTATTGCATTTAAAAGTACTGCTTAGGTGGTCAATAATGTTAAAGTAAGCGCTGTTTAAATTTTATATATCTGTTCTTTTATTTATATTGTTAGGGTTATTTTTATACCGATCATTTCGTTAAACATTCTTTTTTTCTGTAGTTGTTATTTTTTGCCATTATTTTGACATCATTAAATGCAAAAGTGTGGCCCTTTTGGATAAAATGCCCAACTAACTGAGTTGGATTTTTTTTGGCAAGGAAATTTTTACAGTCAGCTATATTCTCAGATAATCGTTTTTTAAAATATCTTCCTGTAGTGCCTATGTATACACCATTACATTCTGAGCATGGAATCTCATATATAACATTAGACTTTAGGTTTTTTGAAGTTTCGTCTTTTAATTTAGTAAACAAAATTTTTCAAAAGATGTTCTCACTTTTGTGCAATGACAACAAACAATATCACACAATTTCTTATATAAGAAACTTTTCAGAGAAACTTACCAGAACTCTCTCAAGAAATGGTTCAGTTATTGCATACAAAAGTGAGAACACTATTGGGAAAACATTTTTTACCAAATTAAAAGATAAAACACCAAAAGACCTAGAGTCTAATGTTATATATGAGATTCCATGCTCAGAGTGTAATGGTGTATACATAGGCACTAGAGGGAAGATATTTTAAAAAAACGATTTTCTGAGCATATAGCTGACTATAAAAATTTCCTTGCCAAAAAAAAATCCAACTTAGTTAGTTGAGCATTTTATTCAAAAGGGCCACACTTTTGCATTTAATGATTATATGTACATACATTCTCTAATTCTATTGTTTTTATCATTCTGTTTTCTATATTTTTACATTTTGCAAGTTTTGAAAAAAAAATTGAGTGCCCACTCTCTTTTATATCTATTTTTATAATGTAAAATAATATACATAAAAAAATTATATTATTTATATTAATGTTTATACATTTTTAGTATCCTGAAGAAGCTAAATTTAGGGAAACGTCGACAAGTTAAAAAAGAAAAATTTTGCTTAATTTTTATGATCCGTCAACTCACCTTTATATATATTTTTTATATTCAACATTTCGTTTGTGTTAATTTGGATGGAAAGCAAATATTTCGGGAATGGCCTGGGCCTTACTTAAATCCACTAGTGATATTAGAAAAGCTTGTTACAATTTTGTTACTATTCGACCGCAAGTCAGCAAACATTATTTAACAATTTATTAATGAAAATGCTAATTAGTAATTATTTTTAGCTGCTAACTAGTATCAATTAGAGAAGTATTTCTTAATTAGCCATTCATATTTAGTCAGGTTCATGAGCATAAGTAATTTAATTCTAAGAAGTACATCATTTGAGCTGATGTTCTTTATTGCGAAAACAAGAAAACAAACATATATGTCTGCTTCTGTTCTAAAGCTATTTTAAGCATTTCTTCAGAAGTGCTGTTGTTGACATGTCATAAAATAAATTGACTTCCCTGGATACCTATTCTATAACTAATTAAAATTCCTAAATACTAATCTTATAAATAAACAAAACCAAAAAAATATATTTTATAAATAATAATTAGTCTATTAAAAAAAGTTACGACTTCCCCAGGGAGCACCTGTTTGTGAGAAATAAGGAGGCACTCTCTATGAGTAACTGTGTACAGTAGTATAACAACTACTGTTAAATATAAGAAGCAGCTGATCCTATGCGTCGTAACGCTGTAGGAACTGGTCCCGAGGTCCTTTTTAGGAAGGAAGGAAGAACTTGCCGTCGGCAGGGGAGCAGAAACAAAGCACTCCCAAGCCGCCCGTACAAAGCAAGTTGCAAGATGTGTCGTCATAAGGGGAGATCTAAAGATCCTTTATAGCGATTACACGTGAAAAGCCAAGCAGAGAGACTTCAATAGTGGATTAGAATAAAAACCTCTGATTGATATGGAGATTGATTGCATGAAATGTGTGCTGAACTCTACGAAACGCTTTATGCCTTTGGGAGCATTAAATTTGAGCAACGTAATTTAAAACTTCAAATAAAATACATGATGCATGTTATGTTTACTTACGCAATAAAACTTGAATTGGAACATCTGTCCTTTTAAGAATATTTTATATCATTGCTTTTATTTAACTTTATTAATTTAACCAAAAATATTATAAAATACAATAATAAATAGTGATTACATTTGATACTGACTTTTTTCTATTAGAATTTGATCACTATGAGAATTCTAGAATTGCCTAAAGGTATAAAACGTTTGTTCACATAACAAAATTTACTGCTAGCAATTTGTCGCTCTTCACGAAGATTTGTTGAAAATGCATGTACCTAACAGTTAAATTCGAATGAGGAAAACATATTTTAAAATTGTGAAACTCGATATATTAAAATAAATTAAAAGTGTTTAAAACAAAACGTGAAGCAACATCTTTAAAATATTATCCAGCAACCCTAAAAATATTACTATTATTAGTAATTTTATTTAATGTCGTTTTAAAAAGCCAAATCGCGTCTTTATCGCCAATTTAAAATAATTAAGACATATATTTTAGTTGAAAAATAATTTAAAGGTCCTCCTTTTTAATAAAACATAAAATATTGTAAATTGTACCATTTAATATACAGAGTGATTCATTTCTCGCATGAACATTTTATTCAAAATATTAAATGGGATATCCTGTATATTTCTAGAAAAAAGATAATAAAATAATTATTGGGTAATATATAAACATTCTTTCAAACCTAACATGATAATAATAATAAGTACCTACGTAGAGTTTTCTTATATTGTATACTGTCATTCTTATCTGAATGCGCTGGTATAAAAGTTTTAGGTAGATAATAAATTAGACACAATACTTCCAATACATTTTATTATAGAAACTATTAAAACAACTACTCAATCTAGGAGCAAGAACAGCATTGAATTAAATAACATTGTTCTTAGTATTAGAAGAATTAGAAAAAAAAATATTTTACCAACAAGAAGAAAATTTTTTACACTTAGGAAATGATTTCTTCCAGTTAGAGAACAATCTCGTTTCCCTAATGGATTGGATGAGGTGGCCAAAGAAATTGATCTACAAGATCGTCAGACCTACCCACTTTAGACTTTTTTTGTAGGCTTATGTAAAGAAAAAGTGTGTGCTAAATGTCCTACAACTATAGATTTGAAAAATAAACTTTGGGAAGCATTTGCATTCATTACACCGCAGCTGTTAAATAACGCCTTGGAAAATTAAATAAATTTACTACAATGTGTAAATCAACAGGGACGACATTTTGAGCACGTTATATAGATTTAAGTTTTTTTATTGTGTACATGGAAAGAAAACTATTCTATATCAAAGGAATAGATTATTCTTAAATATTTATACTTGTCACTAGAAAAATATTACTTGGCATAATAAATTATTATTGTTTCAATATTATACCTACCAATTGTAAACCAAACACAGATATATTTTTTAGTTTCATTAGCGCAAGTCTTTAAGTCAATATAAGTTTGATTCCTTCGAAGTATAAGAATGTATTAAATATACTCTTAATAGTACACTTCTTTCGAGTACTGTTAACCGTGAGAGTAAGTATAAGGGCATCTTGAAGTAAATTCTTATTTAAATGTTTTTCTTGACATAAGAATACTACTCTTGGAGTAAAACTACAAACAACTTTGCTGGAAGAATTATACATACTATTAATCCAATAACTGTTACCCTTGATTGAATAATTGCTAATCTCAATGTGAAGTGTTGACACAAGTGAATCGCGCAGTGGTGGGAGGTAGATAGCTATGCTTTTGCCAAATAAAGACGACATACCTTACATACTACGTGTCATACATGTTGATTGTTATGAAATAATTTATATTTATAAAGTTACATTTGAAAAAGAAGTATATGAACAGTATGAACTGTAAAATAGAAGTTAATGAGTCTACGATGGAAGAACTATTAGCAAGTTGGGAATTGGAGTTCTTAATTTCAGTATTAGAAGGTAAGTTTAATAATTCTGGGTTTAATGCATGCAAGCTATTTTAATTATGTTATACGTTACAAAAAAATGAATACACAACATCACTATATTGTATGTGAAAAGGTATTCATCTGAAGTTTAATGGTTGTGTATAGATTTCCCAAGTTATTTTCCTTTTTGATAATTTTTGCTTGTGTATTATATACAATCTAAAATCAAGATCTGCAGGGCGACTGGTAAGTCGGCTTATTACGTTGAGGGTGGGTGAGTAGAACTCATTTGCTATTGATTTAGAGATCTAATAGTTTTTGAGATATTTTATTTAAAAAAAAAAACTTTCTTTAATACTTCAGTTTCTTGCGCTAATTTACATAGTTATGTAACAAAAATTAGGTTAAATACTTTAATAAGACAAGAAGTCGAGCTAAAAAACTGCATTTGTAAAAAAATTTCAACCCAATTCATAGGAATTTATTTTTAAAACTTGATAATGCATTAAACGTGCAAATTATTCAAAAACTTCTATACTTTATATATTACTTTTCGAATGAGGTTTATATGAAGTTTTAAAAACTATATTTTACTTCCATAAATAATACAAAAATAAGTAGAGCGTCTATTGTTTTCAAATTAAGGAGATACAGGGTGTTTCGAAAAACATGTGTCATCGCTTAAATGGAGATTCCACACTCAAAAATAAGACAAATGTACCTAATTTCTATCAATATATGTCCATTTTTGCTTCGGTTCTGAGATATTAAAGTTTTATTTTTCTTTGCGTTAACTGTAAAAAATATATACGCCACTGATTTAATTTTTGATTGCTCAGTTATGTAGAAAGTTAATTGCCGAAAAAATTTCACCTCTTGACATTTTTTAGATATTGGCATCGTGTAGAGGATAAATGCAATTTTTAAAGTCTTAGTCTTATAGACTTACTATTTAAAAAAATGATGCCATTAAGTACCCTACATAAGAAAATTGCATTTATCTCTTACACGAAACTTAAATCTAACAAGAATCAAGAGATGACTTCTTTTTAGCAATTAACTGTCTATATAACTGTGCCATCTAAAACTAAAGAAGTCAGTGGTGTATATATTTTCTTTACAAAATTAACCGATATAATAATAAAATTTCAACATTCTGCAATTCAAATGCGAAACAGCAATGGACCCATGTTGATAGTAACTATTTGTCTTTTTTGAGTAAGAAATCTCCGCTTAAGCGATGACGCATGTTTTTTGAAACACATAAGGGCAAGGGAAGTTTCTAAAAAATAATAATAATAAAATATCTCAAAAACTGTTACGTTTTGCTTTATGCATATTATAGTTAAATCAGTTGCAAATGAGCTCTACTAACATCCCTTGAAAGGAATACGGCGACTTATATATAACATTATTAATCAATGACTTTCTAAAGTCATTGATATTCATTTATTATCAATGTAGGATTAAAGTTCTTTGTTCTTGCCAAAAATGCCAAGTTAACATATTAATTATTATGTATTTTAGCTGCCTATTTACAGTTTATATATATGCATGGAAATTTTATGTATATTCAAATGGGCTTAAAAATTTTGATTTTATATGTACAAAACTTGTCATGCCATATATGTTTGAAAGTTCGAGCATACTTTTCCATTATATAGTTACCTACAATGATTTGTTTAAATGATTTATACTTTAATAACATAAATAATTGTTTTCTAGGTCAAGAAAATTAACTAACTTTGGACAATTTACTGGAAATTTCAGAAGAACAGATTATAGAACTTATTCCTCAAATCGGAAAGAGAATAAAATTCATAAAACACTTAAAACCACATAAAGATATAATGTGCCTTCCTGTGGTAAATTTGAAGAGTCATATATAGTGTATTCACTAATGGACTTATACTTGTAAAATTTTTTTTGTTTCTTAATAAAACGTCATTCTTCTTAAAAGTTCTTAGCCAATCCCAGAAATTCAAATTCGATTCAAACAATTTATCAGTTTTATTTAAATATTGTCTGATCGTTATTTGTAGCATTCTCTAAATTTTTCCTTTTCTTTTTTGGGACTTACTATCACATGAATAATTCTTCGTTATCTAAAAAATATAGTTAGTTACCCAGTATGTTACTGGAAAAATAAACCTCTGCACTTGTGACTTTACGTCAAAAGATTAGTCAGAGGGTGCTTTTTGACAACTAATATGAGACAAAAAAATATGTAAAGTCACAAGCGCAGAGGTTTATTTTTCCACTAACATACTGGGTAACTAACTATATTTCTTGGATAACGAAGAATTAATATAAAATCAAGAAAGAAAAGATTTCAGTCAACATCAAATATTTATTGATTCAAGTAATTCATCAGTTTTGTTTAAATAATACAATTGTTGAACGAAATGACACATTTCTTACATTAAGTGTTAAATGTAAAAGATCACAATAATCTCTACTTTTGAACTGAATAAATGAAATATTAGATTAAGTATAAGTTAGTATTGAATATTGTTCGAAATTTACCCTTAGCTGACGTAGAACCAGTATTCTAAAGTTAATAATTAGTTATCATTAAAAGAAGGAGACTAAGATAATGACTTTTAAGAATAACGTTTTCCTTGATGGAAAAATATCTATCCTTGCAGATATATGAGTACAATAATGTCTTAATTTAAGAATAGTAGTCTTAAAAATAATTTAGATTTTTTCCATGTAGATATTGAATGGTAGAATTTTTAAAAATTTTATGTTTTTATTAAAATAGAGGATCATTAAATTACTTTTCAACTAAAATAAATGTAAGAAATCTGACAGTTTATTTGCCTCGAATTATCCAATTCTATAAAAAGTAAATAATTTTTTGGGTATTACATATAAGCCCTTAAGAATCATTTCAAGCGTAATATGTATTGATACCTAACAATAAACTAGCTACCTATAATTTTCTATATTTTATACTGTCATATATAGGAAACTATAGGTAGTTTATTGTTATATTATCAATGTTATCATATTAAGTTTGATAGGATGCTTAAGAGCTTACCTAATACCCAAATAATTAATTTATTGTTTATAGAATCAAAATTGATGTACTATTTATTTTAAACATAAGGTCACTAAATAGGATATTTTTTATTAAAAATAACGATTGGCAGTATTGGCATTACCTTAGTCATTACTACATAATTAGGTATGTACTATTTATCTTTATTCTTTATATCATGAACAACGAGTAAAAAACACTCTCTTTGTCATAATCATAATATTATGTACGTCGCATTCTCGCGCATGAAATGTGGGACTGAATGTGACCGAGCATGCTCCAGACTATAGTATCAATGACATTTATATGTATAAGATTTCTTAGTAGTCGTAGAAAAAGTACTCTCCACACGCTGATTACATTTATTCGGCAACGACCATTTATAATACTCGTTTCCATGGAGATGAGTTCAGAAAAACTACTTTACATGGTAGTTGTAGAAAAAAATTTCTTATGGAAACTTACAATTCGTTATTGAAAATGGAAAAACAACATTTTGGATTACGTGGTAATTTAACTTCAACTTCTCATACCCACAAATTAGCTAACAAAAGTTACTCATGTATGGTATCGGCAAACGATGTAGTAGAATGACGGCCATGGTAAGACATATGGTCGAGAGCGAGCTAACACATCATCTCTCTCACTTAGACAGACGGACCCTGATTGACCACGCTATTCGCCTTGCTTCGTCGCTCTCTATTATAATGTTTGCCGCTACTACACCAGCGATTGATGTTCTACCAAATGTTCTACAGTCGCCAAGGTACGTTGGTCGTTATCCCATCTAAATTTTTGACATGCATTTAAATTATTATTTTAGTTTTCTGTGACAATGAGAGGGAATTTTCTTTAAAGAAACAATTTTTGTTCCTATATTTAATTAAAAGCGTTTTTACAACTCTCTCTTTTCTTTTTTAGTGACGAATTTAAAATAAAATAATGACTATTTTGGTTATTTTTTTAGTAAATATCGCAGGAAAATGTTTTACATTAAGAAATTCTATATATAGACAGCATAATTCAATTTTGGTATTTTACATTTAATAATGAGCGCGAGGAAGATGATACAATGCTGGTAATTGTCAATGTGAACTAAAGATAGAAAAGACCCCGCTCCCCGTCAATTGCGAAGAGATGCTTGTAATTGTTGGCATTGTGATATCTTCATCACGCTCATTGTTAAAGTTAAGATACCAAAATGAAAATATGCTTAATCTGTATATTTCTAACGCATTTGGATTTTTAAGAAAAATGTCTAATTGGAGATAAGCTGCTATAAACTAAAAATTTTCAAATTCACAACCATTAGCGATTTTCTATCATGGTAATAATGGTAATGGTAATGGTGGGGGAGGCTGACGCCTGACAAGTAGGCCACAGACGGGCCCTTTTTACCAACCCCCAGCTGTTCCCTCAGCCATGTGCTTCTCTTGCTCCCTCATCGAATCTTTCCGACCTTCTGATGAAGGTCAGGATGTCACTCATTGCGAGGGAGCTCATCTCCTCCCTTAGAAGCGCGTCAGAACCGAAGATACTGTGTCTCAGGCGTCCAAACGCTTCACATTGTCCCAGGATGTGATAAGATGTCTCTTCATCACTCCTGCATCTTGGACATGCAGGGTCTTCCTCAATACCTATCAATAATAAATGCCTCCTAAGTCTGCAGTGGCCTGTCAGAACACCGATTAAGAGATTCAGAGTTTTCCGACTCCGTCCCAGCAACCAGGCCGATCTCGATTTGTTCGGCCCCGTCACAAAATCTCGGGTCTGCCTGCAGGCCCTGTTGGTCCTCCAGTTCGTCTTCAGTGTCTCGTGGGCCCACTCATTGAGGGCCGTTGTGACCTGCCTTCTTGAAATACCTAACATAGGCTCAGGCCCGTGACAGTGTTCCTCGGCTCCGAGTCTAGCCAATTCATCGGCCTTCTCGTTGCCTGGAAAACGATTTTCTATCATTGTTGTCATCTTTTTTTTTTAAATATTATGTGGTGGTTGTGAATTAGAAAATTTTAGTTTATATTTTTTGTTTTTTTTTTCAGAAAATATTTAAATATTCGGAAATTTTACATTTGGCGGTTACGATCATACCCTAATGGCCGGAAAATGCTGATCCTCCAGTATTTTTACTTCCTCTGATGATTGAATGTGATATAATTATGCCTATGACTTCTGCCGAAAAAAGTTTTAAGAGAATGTCACAAGGAAGCAAAAGTATGCACGCTTAAATTAGAATAAAGTTGATAAATAATGAGAAATCATATCAGATGGTGAATTGTTGGCATTAAATTTAAAAAATGAAGTAAAATAATAAAATATTATTGTTGATAATACAGAAGGAGGAATTTATGAGAAAATGTTAAGTGATGAATCTGAAGAAGAATCAAATACCCATTAAGTAAAAAATCTGTCAATCTAAACAATTATGTATGTACTGTGAAATTCGGAGTGTTGAATTAGAAAATGATGAAAATGGGAGTCTTGACAAATGAAAATTGGCAAAAAATGAATAGCACGACAGTATGAAGATGTTAGTGATATAAAAAAAGAAAACAAACGAACCTGTAGGTTTAAAACCAAATATTGTTCAAAAGGAGTGGCAAATTTGTTTATAATTGAAAAACCTAAGAAACCAATATTAACCTTAATTTACATTTTATTTAGATCTGTGTATTTCTATTTACAATTATTTAATTACAATATTTATAAAGCATTAACGACTAATTAATATTGTTAAACCAATAATTAATTTATTCTTTATAGAAAAATATTAACATAATTTATCAGGTATGTAGGTATATAATATCTACGTTTGATAGTTTTTTTATACATTTTATGTAAATTAATTAAAATGGTATATTAATATGCATATTTTAAATCAACTATTTAACATACCAATACTGTGTTTAGATATTAAAATATCTAAACATAGAATGTCTGAAAACATTTCCTGAAAACTAGCTTAAAATATACAGGATGTTTCAATTAAAACTCTCCAGGCTGATTACTGCCCAGTCAACCTAACTTGTAGTAGTTATATAACTAGATGAGATTTAAAAAAGAACCTTGTTTGATAACAAAATGTTGTCCTACTTTCGTATTTGTGCCCACTATTTTTAACATGTTCATTATGTGGTAATGGTTCTTCTTTGTTGCTTAAGAGTCTTATAAGTGTAACAGTATTTACGTAATATTGATAAAAGAATATTTTATAAATCATAAGAAATATAAATTTGCAATGTTTATGTTAATTTATGTTATCAGTACTAAGTAACTGGTTCCATATTCGTTGCATACTAAGATTCTGTTAATATCACGTAAAATGTAATAAGTTTGTCTAATTTACAAAAATTCTGATTTATCCTATAGACAGAAATGCAGAAGAATTGTTGATTCTGTTGTACATATTGAGGATATCGTTGTCAATAAAGGAAGAACAATTTCATGGATAGATGACACTGGTAGTACTACTGGAAACTCCAATGACACAGTTGAAATAATTCTTCTCTACACACTGTTTGTAATGAATTAAATCCACTTGAAGGCAGCGAGATACTACTTTCTTTAAATAAAACAACGATAGTTAACAAATTTGTTATAAAATATGTTACGGAACATTGTATTGAAAATAACCTAAAATGTAAAAGTACATTACAGAATGATTTAAGAATGTGGACAGATAAATATTTAATTCCGCTGTCAATGACACTGCAAATTTGAAGGGCAAACTTGCCTGAGCTGCGATTACCTAAGGATGCTCAAATCTTCTTGAATGCCCCAAGAGTTGTTAAGACTATTTACGTTGTACCAGGTTCCTATATACATATAGGTTTACGAGAAGAACTATGTAATTCGTGTTAAAAATGTAGTGTGGTATATCAGATTCCACTCGACTATATGCACCTTTCATTAGATTTATTATTAAAATGGCCGATTAACACACCTCGTTTAATAACAAGAATTATTTATTTAGCACAACTTTTTGTATATACATTACCATACTTGAATAAAAATAACTTACAGTATCTCAACTTATTGTTCATTCTTAAAAAGTCCCAGACACTATATTGCTTGGCAATTAGTTTTGTAACGTATACAATTTCTCCCTACATTTACCCCATAGAAAGGCAGAATCCTAAGGATGTAAAATCAGGAAGAACGTGCATATGGCCTCATTCTGAAAGGTCCTTCATTTCCTCTATCCACCAATGCTTGGTTTTAATGTTTTGTCGTAAGTATTGCTAGTAAAAACATTAATTCCTGGGAATCTACAGCAACTAAGACACTTAATTTCAACGTAGGAGTGCTTTGACTTCCTGACATCTTGGCAGATCCTAATCTTAATGACTGTCGTAAGTTTTCCAACATCTGCGTGACCGACCTCGCAACCGTCGTCTTAGTCAGCTAATCCTTGGCGAAATCTTGTATACAATACTGTGCTACGACGCATCGCAAATTTCCACGACGTCAGGTGATTTGCTGGCGATTCTAGCGTTCCTCGCATCCTTACCACCAATGTTGGAAATGTTTTGTCGAGGTATTGCTGTACATTGAGATCGGCAATGTGGTGGTTCTCCATCCTGCTGGAACCATATCACATCGCCTAGAACTCGTGGGTTGTCTTTTATACGCAGGATATAATTTGTCAAAGTGGTATTATTTTGGAGCAGAGCTAATAATTATCTTCATTCAAATTGCCATTTTGCGTGATATTGTCTCCAATTATCTCCGCCCAAAATTAACCTTTCAGGATTTTGTATGTATTTCTATGTCCATTGAGGATTTTCATTAGGCTAGAGTTTTGACGATTAACTTGGCGTGAAGTCTAGTTATCATCACTTTACTATTTTCTAGCTGGAAAATGATTATCTAATTTTGCAATTTGTCAAAAAATCGTTTTATCAATCCCAGCTAAGCTCCTATTCGGATGAGTTTTTATATTTTATTTTAACACGCGAATACATACGAGGAATGGGAAACATGTCGCTTAAGCTGGTTGTCGACTTGAACTGTGGCTTTCTTCAAACTCAAGCAGTTATCATTTCGCATCGTATCATTGCGGTGCAAGTTTTTTTGTCTGCCGTCAGTCGCATTTTCGCGAAACTGCTTTTGAAGTATTCCACCAGCTTGCATCACCGACATTTACCACGTATAGCATGTTCCAAGGTCCAACATAAGGCCAGATTTTTCTATTATTAGCTCTTATCTTTTTATGTCGATTGGCAACGATATTTGGATATTCCATAATGTTGTGTTATCACTATTATTGCCTAACAACATTTTTAAATATTTTACAACATTAATATAATTATTAATTTGACGTAACGCATCGTATACTATGGAGGTGCACTTCATCCATGTTTAACTCAATTTTTTGTTGGTTCATTAACTACAATGCAGTACCATATCACATTATCGGGTGGGAAACTTCGGCTTCGATTTTCGAGTTCTATGATAGCTAGAAACTTGATTTAAAAATGAAACCAAACAAAAAGTCTGTAACCGGAAATTGTTTTTGGAGATACAAGGTGAGCTAAGATGATTCTCAGGGTCCAATAAAATTTTAAATGAAATGCCATGCATATGAAAAATTTTTGGAACCTTATGCGGCCTCCTTTGACCCATTATCATTTTCTCCCAAACTTGGATGTACTGATTTTTGCTGTTGAAATTGTAACTTTACACCCCTATTATCCACTCTAAGATACTTTTGATTTATTTAGGTTTTAAAAGTGCTTTAACATGTTCAATAAAATGATAGTGGTTTTAAAATTACCTTAAGATAAACTAAAAGTTCTTAAAGACCACTGATTCTTATGAAAGGATTTAATGCACTCTTTAAATTAAAATAAAAAAACTGTTTGCTCCTAATGCCCTCTTGATCTGGATACTAGATTTATAATACTCTTGACATTGGCTATTTTAAAACTAATTTGACATTTTAAAGAATTAAATAGCAAGTTGGTTTTAAAACAATCCATTTTGGAACAAATGGTTTTAATGTAGGCTTATGAAGTATCCTTGATGTGCTTTAAAACCCATTAAGAAAACTATTTTATCTTAAGCCTATACACTCAATGAAATTCCACATTAAATCCTAAAACATAGTTTTTACTTTTTAAAGTAAATTAAGAATATTTTAAAGTTCAAAGGTTTTAATTTAGTCAATTTGATTAAAAGAAATGCCTGTTGGATTTTTGATGACTTTATTAAAACTAATTCTACCCTCCATAATCGGAGAAAACACGCCATCTGCTCAATAAACTGATTGCTTATTTAGTGAACCAGTAGTCCGTGTACCTACTTTATGCATGAATGAAAATTAGAAGACATATTTAAAATGGAAAATCTAGTGACAAGTATTTTAAATTAAAACGAAGTCACTAAATCCAGCAATCACAAAACCGGCACAATTTTAAGGTTAGGATTTCATGCGCGCGCCAGATCCCTTTAAATCAATAAGGCCACGAGTTTGAACATATTAAAGCAACTCAGTTTTAAAAGGAAGAGTAAATAAATGTCTGGGAGAGTAATTGTACTTAAACTGGTCCATAAAACGCTATTTTAAGTCTTGTAAGATTTAAAATGTTCTATTAACTTGCAATCAGTTTTTAACTAACATGCCATTTTTTATATAAGATACAGACCCGCCATAATGGATATTTTTAATGCCAAAGAAAAAAATATTATTGAAATATATGCAGCTTTACATCCTCTTAAATAACTGAAGGACGGTGTGTCCAAACATGAAAAAAAATCCATGTGGATGTTTAAATGCAAAACAAAAATTTACGATTTTTTAAAAAAAATTTTTGATAATAAAATAAAATTATATTGATGGGCGCTGAGTTATATAGAAGTATTTTATTATATTTTGTCAGAAAAGTGCCATCCGTTAGTAATTTTTACCAGAATAGTTTGCATTTGAATATTATTTTTGATCAGCTTTATATGCGTTACGTTTAAAATATTACCACTCTGCCCCATTAGAGACTTGCCGTTGTTTTAACTATTTCACGCATAAAGTTTCCGACTTTAAAACAAAAGTAAAACCCTTTTAGGATTAATTATAATGATTCTCAAGACAATTTAGTCAGCTGCAATTTTATTTTAAATGCAAAACGTTTTAATACACAAATTTAAGGTTGCCTTGAAGAACTCTTTAAGAATATGAAATTAAAACTAAATGGTTTTTACATATCAGTTTTAAAATTTAGTCTTCAAGATCCTTTTAGGATGGGCCCTTTTTGGCTAGAAGCTGCTTTATGGTGATTCTAAGCTTGTCTTGAAGATCATTTGGTTTTATTCGAAGTTTTATTGTACAATTTTTAAAGCGACCTTGGAGATCTTAATAAGAGCATTAGTGTTACCTGGGACGTGTATATTAAAAATATCAGTATAATCACAACTATCAATTTTAAGAAAAAATATATTAGTACCAGTTATAAGATATCTGTATGATGACACTCGCTCATTGTCACTTCCTAAAACTATACCGGGTGGCCAAAAAGGATTTTTAAATTTACAACTTTATGAAGGGAATTTTCTCAATTTTTTATCAACTGGATATTTTTGGACGATGTATGTGATATGAAATTGAAAAATAAACATTTTTTGTAGGTACATTCATATGGCTAATTGTAACTATTTTTAAATTATTGAACAATAACTGCAAAATTCAGCAATAAAAATTAAAAATGAGGGTTTTCTTCAAATAATTCAAGAGAAGGTATTATTAATAAGCGTGTTACATGATGCCCATAAAAACATCACACCAACAACAATCCAAAATTTGAAGGAAAAGATAATAAATGCTTTTAGAAGTATCACTCCGGCAATTTTATGAACAGTAGAA
Organism: Rhamnusium bicolor; assembly: GCA_029963845.1. Classification (NCBI taxonomy): domain Eukaryota; kingdom Metazoa; phylum Arthropoda; class Insecta; order Coleoptera; family Cerambycidae; genus Rhamnusium; species Rhamnusium bicolor. The sequence goes on along the minus strand of JANEYF010004321.1, from coordinate 142,636 downwards.
ACCTCATTCCAAAGATGAATAGAAATGTGTGTCAATCAAAATGGGCAACATGTGGAGCACTTTTTATAATATCTTCTCTTGAATTACAAAAAAAACATATTTTTAATTTTCATTGCTGAATTTTGCAGTTATTGTTAAAAAAAAAAAGAAGGGAAAACACATCCCGGGGGGGGGGAAAAAAAAAATTTTTTTTTTTTTTTTTTCTCTAATCTCCCCCAAAAAAAAACGGGGGGGGTATTTTAAAAAAAAAATTTAGAAAATTCAGTTCAAATGGTTGTAAATTTAAAATTTATTTTTGCCACCCTGTATACTTTTAGGATATAAAAATGGCTGAGTGTCATCACACAGATGTCTCACAACTAGCACTGACATATTATTTCATAACATCGATAATTGTGACTGTAGTAATTCTTTTAATATACACGTGTAAATGGCATAATTTCAACAAAAAAAATCATTGCATCCAAGTGGTTGGAAGAGAGTCAATAATAATACCGGAATGGAAGGAGGCCACAAAGAGGTTTAAAAATATGTTCTGATATATGTACATGTCATTCTATTTAAAAAAATATTATTTGACCCTGTAGAATCGTCTTGGCTCACCCTGTATATTAAAAAATAATTTCCGGTTATAGACTTTTTTGACTAGTTTATTTACGTTTTTAAATCAAGTTTCTAGCTATCATAGAACATGACATATAAAAGTCAGACGCACTATTGCCCAACTCTGTATAATAGTTTTAATAGTATAATTTTTTCTGACAGTATTTTGTGGAGCCTTATTTAAATAGAGCCCCTCGGGCTAATTATTCATTGCAACATAAGTTTATTATTCTATATTGTTATATTTTTCGTACATTTCATAGTCGAAAATAAATGTTTTTGTTAAATACATACTTTTTTTAAGTCACTACTGCTGTTAGTAGGTAGATCATGCCTTTCTTAATTTCATCTAACATTAATAGAACAATATCCTGTTTTCCGTAACTTAGCAGGATATAAAAAACATAAACCATTTTTTTTAAGTTCGTGGTTTTACTGTTTTCGCAAAAAATATTACACATTTCATTTCCTTACCCACGATTGCTCTACACGACGAAAAGCCGCCGTACGCAAGTGAGGGATTTTTATCTTCACTCCTAAATTTTTAATAAATAAATTAAGTTTTAATTATTTTTAGCACTTAGTAATATGGGCCGTACAGACTTAATGAGACACTTTTAAATAAAGGTCAGTTGGGTTTAATCGTTTTATTTTGTTATCGGAAATACGCTGTATCTTTTAGAACAACCCTGTATTTTCATATTAAAGATGCCAGAATTTACAAAAATACTGAGCCTATCTTCCAACGAAGGTGATTGCTCCTGATAGCAGCAATAATCCCAGAAGTTTAACAAATAATCAAAGAAACAATTTTCTATTTTGTCATGCAGACTATCAACTTATATGTGTTACCATTCAATAAATATGCTGGTGGTGTAAATTTGTAGTAGTTATAATTATTATGATAGTGATAAAGTTAATATACCTTGCACTAAAATTTGAACAAAGTAGGCATTCTGGCTTGAATTTATATAATTATGTTAGTTGACAAATAACCATGAAGCTCGACATTATGTGTAACGGCTTGGTGTTACTCGTAAATCTTGGATTTGCCAGAACGCCATTAATCTTGTCTCATCTAATTCCCACGATGGAATTACAGCAGATTTTCAATTTCATACCTGACCGTTCAAAAATCAGACAAATGCCGTATTGTATGATATGTTCGAAGTAACTTTACAACTTTATCGAGTTAATTAAACCGATGCCGTCAAAGTTGTGATATATAGTTAGTGTTTATTATTCTAGTTATCTGCATAAAACATCACTAAACGATATATATTTCCTTGCATTTATTCCATATTAAGATGCATTTCTAGCAGCAGCGTGTTGTAGAAAGTTAACTTTTCTAGTCGAACAAGTGACATTAGCAATTAAAATATTTATAATATATTTCCATAATTACGAAATACCTACATTGTATGCAGCCGATGATATTTCAATGGTAATAAAGTTAGAATTCCTGAAATACGTTTCTGTTACTTGTATACTGAATGATCCAGGGAGGATGTACTTTGTACGTTCCCATTTATTTTCTGTTTTTTGAGGATACGGATATAAAATTTTGATACGTTTAAAGACACATCATATCCAACGCCCGGCGCCCGTCTCCTGCATATTCTTACTCCTACACTCTTTAAATCGGCATCTATGCTGTCTATGAATCGTATTCGGGATCTTCCCATTCTATGTTGTCCTACATGTTTATCCAGTAAAACCATCGGGTGGAATCATCTTCATCCTCATAACATGGCGTACTCTCTCAGGCGATCAAATTTAATAGCTTTAATGATATCCGATTTCTGAAACAGCCTGTACATTTCAAAGTTGTACGTACCTTTTCTTCAAGTCCCATTTTCTTCAAAAATGTAATTTTCTGTCAAAACACCCCAAGATGTTCTCGCCATTCTTAGTAAGTTCAATATTTGGAAGCCGCATGTTATAGCACTAATTTCATAATGTTTACGCTTTGTGTTCCTAGAGATATGGGATGAGAGTTGCGAGACAAATCCAGCATCTATTGGCAAGGAGGATTCTGTTTTATTTCGGCTGTTGTGTAATTATGGCTGTTAATCAATGAGCCGAGGGACACAAACTCACTGATTGATTCGATATCATGATCATCTATAGTGTACACGAAATTCAGTATTTAGGCTTTCTAAGCATGCCCGATTCATGTTTCCTAAAGACCATTTCGTTTAAAAAATCCCTAGTAACGTTTCTTGATTTTTAACATTCAATTTTAATTACAGTAGACAATGGATATACAATATAAATAAATTGTTATTAAGAAAGGTAGATCTCAACAAGTACTACAATTTGAAAAAGAAAAAAATTTCAACTTGCACAAATATAACTGAAATATTGGGGTGTATTTGCCCAAAGTAGAACACACTGTATATTTGGGCTTCTATTTTGGGAATGTATTATGTCTCTTCACAGTTCAAGAAATTTATTTAGAGCAACAAAAAAATTATTAACACCAAATAAAAAATTTCGTTGTATATACGCACAAAATTTTTATTTGTATGAAGAGAATTTAAGTTTTGATATATTCTATTTGATGTAAATGCATTTTAATTACATTAACAATATACAAGTTTTAAATTTATTAAATTGTTATTTGTCTGAAATGCTTAAGTATCTGAACAAGATATTTTCTAACATAGATCAAAACTTTCGTTGTATTAAAAGCAACTTTGTCTTAAGCCAATAGGAAGTATGCTTCGATCAAAAATGATTTCATTTAATATAAAATCTGCATTTTTTAATACAAGCGTCATTTCGTTTGAAATTAATAAAATATTTCTTCATCCAACGGCAGCATTTTTATAATTCGATAGATTTTATAATCCCAACAAAAATTTGTATTTGCTGGGAGCAAATAATTTATTTCGTTCCAATATAAAAGGGATTTGTTTAGGGATTGGGGTTTTCAATAAAATAAAATAAATATTATTGTAAAATCTTATTTTATTACCACCAGATAAGGAGAGTGGCAGCATTATATTAGGTATATAAGCATATTATAACACTAGATAAAAATATAAAACAAAAAGTCAACATAACTTTGATACATTTACATACAAACAATCAACGAAATAGTTTTACTGCATTAAACAAATTTATTTTTATCAAATAACAGAAGGTGCAATTTAAAGGAAAAATAAATTTAGAACAAAACACTTCTCTCTTGAAGTAAGATTTTTGTTTTTTAATATAAAGATTTTAAATTTCACGACAACTAAAAAAGCATCAAACGAAGAAAATATGCAATTAAATGAAATATATAAAACTGTTTCATTTTAAGACAAATTGTTACTTAAACTTAAAATAAAATTTGTCGAACCAAAACGCGTTTAATTAATCCAAAGAATTTTTTTAAGAAAATTTTCATTTTGTGCAGACAAAACTGTTTCAGTTAAACTGAATAAATGTATTTGTATTGAAAGTTATATTTCTTACAAGTAAATTTACGCAAGGGAAATAATTTTCTTGGATGAAACAAAGATTTTTAAGTGTGTGGGTACTTCCAATGTTGCCAGAATGTACTTGATCTTATTTGTGTTAATTACTAACACTATTTCTTCTTCTGTCTCTGTGTATGCTTCTTTAACTGCTGCTTTGAACCTGCCTATTATATCGATGGCATCCGCGTAGGTCAGGATTTGGATGAATTTGTTATATATTGTATCTGTTATTGTTACATCCGACTTTCTCGAGGGCTAAGTTAAATAGGGTGCAGGCTAGTGCACCTCCTTGGCGGGGTTCATTAGTGGTTTGAAAGAGTTTGGACAAATTTTCTCGTATGCATACCCTGCCACTTTTTCCATTGTTATTCGATTTAAGATTTAACAGGTGATATAGTATTTGGAGCTCTCTTAATAAATTCATAGTTTTATTCTATTTATGGTGTTGCAAGCGACCTTGAAATCGAAAAAAAATATGGTGGGGTGTCTATCTTATATTTATAAGTTTTCTCTAGTTTAAAGATACAAAGGCCTTACTTTTAAATCGCTAAAAATCCCATCTGTACTTCCAGACAGAGTCAGCAGAAGTGACATCAACTGGGTCAGTCAACTGGCTCCTCCTTCCAGTTACATTTTTATCCCAGTTTTGCTGGCACAGGATTTTTACATCGAGCACAGCCTAACGCAATTAATATTATACATATTCCGAGGTTCATCCAAAAGTAGCTTTTGGTGATATCTCAACTTTTTTATGTCAGAACTCCTAAAGTATTAAATATAAGTATAGTGGTTGTGGAAGCATATTTAAGATTTAATGAGCTTTCAAAAGATGTAACGATTTACCGCATTTCTGTGAAAATAAGGTCGCATGACGTCGTGTTGTCATGATAGTCTTGATTATACTGAGGCTTAGAAAAATCTATCACGATATTCGTTTGAACTTTTTTCTAACCCTCCTCATTTGCGAGAAAATTACCTTAGAAGCTAGTTACTAATCACCAAGGCCAGCCAGTTACTAACCACCAGAGTTCAGGACCGGTAGTTACTAGTACCTCATATGGCTGACAGAAAGAGACGTAGACAAATAAATGCAAACGTATAAAATGAAGAATGAAATACATACCGCTTGATAAAATGTATTATTCATAATGACTGAAGTCCGCCATCGCATTAGCATATATGGTCACATCACAACTAATATTCGTTCTGCCTTCGTGACTGTTAAATTTGAGCGATTTGGTCTGTACATGCATTTGTCTTGTACAGGGTTATTCATTATAAATTACCCACCCCTTATCATCGTTATTATTGCCTATAGAAAAAAAAAGTCTTAAGTAAAAGTTGTGTGGTTATAACTGAATTTTGTTAAAATGCTATCAAAAGTACAGTAGCGTGCAGATTTCAGGGGATACAAAATAATAATAATTCTTTTTAAATGGGATACTCTGTATATTATTAAATTTTTGGAATGATCCTTTGTTTCTGATTTTAAAAAATACCATATACCGTTTTTGAGTTATTAAATGTTGAATATATTAGTTAAACTAGTTACTGTAAATATGGAAAAGTTAATATTATTAAAGTGAGCTATAAAAATGACAACTATTATGTTTGATAAGTGACATTTCTTTAATGAAATAATCAAAATGGTTTATAGTGAGGAAGAAAAAGTCCAAATATTTACTTGTTATATACAAAATAACAAAAATAAACGTGCAGCAAATCGTCCAACACCATCAGAAAATACGTTCAAAAATATTTACCGAAAAATAAATAATACTTCGTTTTAGTAGAAAAAAGCGTGTAGTTCAAGCAAACCAGGAAGAACAGTTAGATATACTGCTTCACTTCGAAGATAAACCCATCCATATTTATTGGCGAATAGACTTTTTTGAAACATTGTGTATTATTTAAAAAAAAATTCTGAATGTAATAATGCAGTCGATCAATTAGGTAAAAGTTATACCAAAATCAAACCTACGTTAAAAGATAACAGCTACATACCATATTTTACCCGTACAAGTTTTAACAGAGGCTCATAAAAGGATTGGCTGGACTTTTGCCGCCAGATGATTCAAAAGTTGGATGAAGATCCCGATTTTTTTACTAAAATATTATGGACTGATGAATCCTCCTTTTCTACGGCAGGAATTCTTAATAGGAAAAATCGAGGGTCGTGGGAAAACAAGCACAACAGAAAAAGATTGGTAAAACAAATAAAGAATTCAGGAAGAAAGACTATTACCGTTTGGTGTGGAATTTTCAGACACAAAATTGTTGGGCTTATATTTTATGATTATACTGAAGTTACCTATCTGGAAATAATTATCCGAGAAGCAGAAAATATTCTTTTACAGAATTTTCCGGAAACCGAACTTAATGATATGATTTGGATGCAGGATGGGGCAACTCCGCATAGTGTCCTACCCGTTCGAGTTCATTTGGATAATGTATTTCCAATATGGATAGGGAATAATGGACCTATTAAATGGCCACATAACAGGCCGGATTTGACCCCTATGGATTTTTTTTGGGATTTCTAAATGACATTGTCAATAATAATAATAATAATAGTATTCAAGACATTAAAGAAAGGATTCTACTTGAAATAAACAATCTTAATGTAAATAATAAAGCCATTTCCAGTGCAATTATAAATATAAGAAGGCGTTATCAATTATGCATTGACAATAATGGTGGACACATAAATTTCCTAATAAATGTTTGTTATCTATTTTGTATAAATATTTAGTTTTTTTCTTCCTCACTGTAAACCATTTTTATTATTTCATTAAAGAAATGTCGCTTATCAAACATAGTTGTTGTCACTTTCACTCTAATAATGTTAACTTTTCCATACAGTAACCAATTTAACTAAGATATTCGACGTTTAATAACTCAAACACGGTATATGGTAGGGGTAACATTTGGTATATTTTTGAAATCAGGAACAAAGGATCATTCCAAAAATTTAATAATATATAGGGTATCCCATTTAAAAAAAAAAAAAAGATATTTTTTTGTATCCCCTGAAATCTGCACGCTACTGTACTTTTGATAGAATTTTAACAAAACTCAGTCATAGCAACACAACTTTTATTTAAAACATTGTTTCCTATAGGCAATAATAACGATGATAAGGGGTAGGTAATTTTTAATGAATAATCCTGTACAAACGTAAAATGAACTTTCCACATCTACCGAGGTTAATGGCGCAAATTCTAAATAGCTCACATGAGCAGGCACTGACCGAGGTTCGTAAAGGAGTAGGTGATCTCTTTATTTTTGACCAATAGAATTAATGGCGGGAATACGTCATCAGTACGCCAAATTTGAAATGGCGTACACTTGTATGCTTTCGTTTAGAACTTTAAAGTTTATGAATTATGTAATAGAAAAGTTTTTAGACCGACTTATTAATTGTTGGAAAATTTTTTTGGGTAAGGGTCCTTATTTTGAGAAAAACTACTTTTTTAACTTGCCGACGTTTCGGTAATTTTTATTACCATCTTCAGGGCAATTAATTATGAGTTTTTCCTGGTCACCATAAAATATATATATAAAACAGGAAACAAACAGATAAAATCCTTGGGTATTAAGAAACCTTCTTTAGTGTACTTATGTAACATATATACACACATATATATATATCACTTATAAAGGTACAATTGTCAGACTGTAGTGTGTAATGGTAATGACACGTCATTACCATTACACACTACAGTCTGACAATTGTACCTTTATAAGTGATATATATATATATATAGTGTGTATATATGTTACATAAGTACACTAAAGAAGGTTTCTTAATACCCAAGGATTTTATCTGTTTGTTTCCTGTTTTATATATATATTTTATGGTGACCAGGAAAAAACTCATAATTAATTGCCCTGAAGATGGTAATAAAAATTACCGAAACGTCGGCAAGTTAAAAAAAGTAGTTTTTTCTCAAAATAAGGACCCTTACCCAAAAAAATTTTCCAACAATTTATGAATTATGTTAATTTTATATACTTATGCTTATTACTTTATTTAACATGTGTTTTAATAATTAAAGAACACTGTAAATGACTCATAGTGAAAATAACTGAGGAAAAGAAATATTAATTATTGAATAAACTTGCGTACATTTATTTTCTTGGCGAAACATGTTTTGTGTATAATCAAAATAAAACTACTATTCTCATTAAATTTTATATTGTCGATTATAAATTATCACCAAATTTAACCATTTTCTTTAACAAATCTTCACAGGTTACCACATATAATTTTTTGGCATGGTTTTTAAAATACGTATGTTGTCTGTTATTTGATGATTATTTACTTCCCACTTGATCTCTGGAAAGGCCAAAGCGATTTTAATGAAATTTTGCATATAGTTTTGGGCAAAGACGAATATACAAAATTACGTTTATACAAGGTGGTTTAAGAATGCCGACCAACCAGTTCGAAAATGTTATAATTTATAATATTTCTGGCATGTTCCAGTTCATTAATTATGATTTCCCATAAAACGGAGATTTTCACGTTATAGCTAATATACACAGGGTGATCCTTAAGTACATGTATCGAGAAAATTCAGGAAATGATTCCCAAACCTACGACGAAAAGCTCAAATGATGTTTTGTCAATAAATTTATTTCGGAGGTAAAAAGAAATCCTCTAAATACTTACAACAAAGAAATCTCTCATTATGCACAGCAAGTTTGATAAAAATAAATCTTCAAGCTTTTCAGAGGTCTTCAGGAGTTTTTTTTTTTAATCTACGAAACAAAGCAGTTATGGGCAAAACTTCATTTATAGCTTTTCATGTTAAAATAGGACAGTGGCTTTATAGTCAAAGAAGGTGAGAAAAAATGTTACAGTATGCCACAAATAAATAACTATAGGCAATATCTCAAAATATAGGTTCAAGAATCATTTCTTGAATTTTCTCGATGTACTTATAAGGACCACTTTGTCCTGTAACCAAGCACTGATATCAGTTTTGTAAATAATTCATAGTCTTTAATAAATATTATGTAAAAGAAGGAATGGGGAAAACTAAATGGACCAATATAACTTGTATACCAATAAATAAAATAGCGAAATAGTGTAGAAATCAATGTAATTTAATTATTAACCGTAACATATTACATACGTAGTTATTTTAGACCCATAAATTATAGCTGGAAAGGTTTTTCTGGGTAAAAGGTCCAATGCTTAGAAAAACTAGTTTTTCTAAACATTGGACATTTTACCCAAAAAAATTTTCCCATTATAATATATTACACTTGTTCTTCTAATTGACTAGTAAAAATTTTAATAAGTAATTCATTTAGCAGTTAAATAAATGATTTTAACTATATCCCAGTAAACACGAAATGCTGATTATTGACTGGGTCTTTACTGGAGATGCTACTGAATGAAAGCCCAGTAAAGATCCATACTTTGGGGGTTACTGAGATTATGTTATTTATTATTTCTCTCTTTTTATTCAGAATTTATTACTGAAACTTCAAGTTTAAAGTATTTTATTAACAATAAGCTATTTTACATTAAGAAAAATCAAAAACAAATATATAAAGAATTCAATCCGTTTAATACATTGACTGCCATAACTCGGTCTATAAGACAGAGTCATATTTGTACAGTACCCATCATCTGGGTCTATTAGACCCAGTTACGTATTCGAGATCCTGACGCCAGCTACGCGGTCTTATCTACATTTATTTTCCTCTTGAATTTGATTGTCCTTCATATGGTTCGACATGTTTTTGCAACTCGAATTTTCCTTTATTTACAAAAGCAAGTTGTTTTTCGTTTTCTTGAATTTTTTTCTTAAATTCTTCATTTTCTAACAAAAGGATATTATAATTACATAGTAATTCTTCATATGCACCTTCTTGGGGATTTTCTTTACTTATGGATGGAATGTTTTCCACATTTTCTATAGACAATAATGGACTTAAAATTTGTTTAACGATCTCTTTGCGTTCTCTAGTTTTAACACGTTCACCTCTTGCAGTTGGGCTTGACATTTTTGTCAAAATTTCAGGCAACAAATTAAGTGATGGAATAGCTAAAACATAATAAAATTAGCAACCAATTATTTTTCAATAGATAAATTTTATACGGCCTACCAGTTTTTTTTTAGTTTTTTTTGGCAATACATTCATCAATTTTGATTTCATTCAATGTTCAAAATCATCAATTGTAACATGGTTATTGCAAAGTTATTTATTACAGGGATTAAATTTTCCTTCTTTTAACATTTTATAATCACCTTTTTCATAATTATTAAAATGTCAGTAGGAAACGAGAAAAATGATATTTTCTCTCCATTTTTCTTTGCCCTCTCAGCATTACTCTAACAAATAGCAACACTGCATATAGTTCCAGTCAACTTAAAACAATTATTTACACTATTAAATTAAAGGATATTAAAGTTCCAAATTTTAGGGTGATTTTCAAAAAACTCCAAAAAGTGTACAGAAAAAAAAAAAGTTGTATTGGCTCAGACTTAAAATGGGGGGTCCCCCTTACTTTTCGAAAATCAACAAAAAAAATTTTTCCTATTTTTTGTACTTCAAAAAATTTTTTTCATCATCGACCATAAACTCTCTAGACAATTTAACTACTTTAATTTGATCTTAAAGAGCTCCGAGATGGCCAGTTATCCCAAAAAAAAAAAAAAAAAAAAAAAAAACGTTGATCAAAAAAAATATATAAAAAAAAAAAAAAAAAAAAAAAAAAAAAAAAAGAAAAAAAGGAGGGGGGGGGGGAAAAAAAAAAAAAAAAAAAAAAAAAAAAAAAAAAAAAAAATTGGGTAAAAAAAAAAAAAATTTTTTGGAGCGATGATGTTGGCTGAAAAAAAGTTGAAAATTTGCGAATTTAAGGATATTTGGACAATTTGGTATAACTTTGGATATAGTGAATTAAAGGGGGTATCGCCGGTACTTTTTTAACCTCAAAGTGTCCCTAAAATACCCTCGAAGTTCAAACGCCGCGATTTTTTTCTTAGTGCCCCGAAGGTTTAAATTATTCGGTTTCGGCCAAAAATCATCTAACAATTTTTTGATTTTTATGCATATTTTCGACTTCAATATGGTTTTGGAAAAAACCATTTTTTTCTAAAAACATGACTCGTTTTTATATTTTTTCGAACGAGTCATGTTTTTGAGCAAAAAAATAAAAAAACATATTGAAAGTCGAAAATATACATAAAAAAATCAATGGTGTAAATGATTGGCGAAGAATCAATCTGGGATAAAAAAAATGAGCGCTTGAACCATTTAGGGACACTCGAGGTTAAAAAGTTACCGGCGATATCCTTCGTTAATTCACTATATCCAAAGTTATACCAAATTGTCAAATATCCTAAATCAATTATCTTTTTTCACCCACTCATCCTTCAAATTTTAACACATAAGGTCATAGAAATATTTTCCAACCCTGCGATTAGTTCCCGAGTAATCGATTGTAAGGAGAGCTGTGATGACCCGAGCTCTTAAGATAAATAAAGTAAAAATTAAATTTAGTAAAAAATTAAGAAATGAACCCCAAAAATAAAAAAAAATTTTTTTTTTTCTTACCCATTTCACTCTCCCAGTTTTCTTGATTAACTGGATATTTATTCTCCTCAAAATAAATATACTTCATCTTATTGTACATACTTTCTCAAAATAAATGTAATTTAAACCAAATATTGTACTTTATATAAAAATCCAAATGTCACTTAAAAAAAAGACTATATAAAGAGGTCCATAACAATATAACATAACTAATAATAACTATAACCAAAATATCAAAATAATAGCAAATAACCACACAAAACGATTAGTTTTATAATCGTTACATTCCCCTTCCGTCTCTCCTCGCCCAAGTTAAGAGGTAACCGACTCTTTTACGGACCTGAGGTACTGACAAACCGCGTAGATAATTTTCACGAATTTTACGCACATTATTTTGTCTCACAGGTTCTTGTGTAAAACACTTTATAGTTTATTGTTTATAGCCCGACTTAAGCTGTCTAATAGCCTTTTGAGTAGTCAAAATTCTAAATATAACATTAACAACCTTATTACACCGAAAGTCAGTTGTCCATCCACTGTCACCCACAAAAAAATTATTTCGTACGTCCTCTATGAATCAAAACATTTTTATATACACTTTGTAGATATGTTATACGCAATGTATGGATGCTTGGTAAAGGAAAATTACATACACAGAACATGACACAAAACTCCTCTTTCGTAATCGTACCGGTAATATTTTGTCGATGGATATCCGAATTTAAATGTCTTTCGCAATTACGGATCGTTTCAAATACACGTAACGTCGATTGCCTGAAGTACCCTGAATATATGAACCATCCCTACTGTTAAAAAATATGACATTTTACTATTTTTAGAAAAAATAATAAAACAATTATTGGTTATTACATAAGCATCCTTTCAAACCTAACATGACAGCAATTATAAATATCTATAGCTTTTAATATCTTATACTGTCATTTTTATCTGAATGCGCTAGTATAAAATTTTTCGGCAGGTACCTAATAAATCAAACACTCCAATACATATTTTGTTTGAAACGATGCTTATGTAATAAGCAATAAATATTTTATTATTTGCTCTAGAAATCTCTGTTGTTGTCATTATAGTTTTCAATTATTTTTTGTAGTTTATGCTCAAACGGTAATGACGACGATATTGTTAAGAGCGTTTTGTGCGACAAAAATCATCACGCACGTAAACGTACATATTCAGATTGCTACCATTACTAAACTACTACTAGGAACGTCAACAGCACCAGCGCAACTCTCTGCTTCTATTTTGGTTCCAGTGGTTGCATATGTTACAGGTATATAAATAAACACATTAGATAATTTTTTGTGTAGCGTGTTTATTAATATTTATATTTGTTTTATAAGTGCCGGCTCTGAAAAATGGAGTATAAATCAGGACCCTGCTAATCGCCAGGTTATACTCACATTTTTAATTTTATATTATTTTTTTAACAAAGAAATAAAATGTATCTTGTGATTCTTTCTATTTCTACGCAAAATTTTGTACAGAAAAAAAGGAGTGTAAGATAAATTTTATTTTTTCCTTTGAACACACTTGGATTCTCATCAAGAAATTGTATTGTTTTGGTTTGATTCTACTATTTGTACAGTGTTAACAATATATTTGTTGATTATAGATACGACAGAGAAATGTAATTTGTTAACACATAACTGTAATAAGTTACCTCCGTTTTCGTTGGATTGGGGCGTTGTTGGATACCGGGCACATGTAACTAGGAAACTTGTGACTCCTACCAAACCATAAAGTGTGCAAAGTGTGTATCTATTGGCATTCAACATATACATCTCAATGTTGCGATGAAATCAAGGAGACCTAGACGACGCGTTACTCTATGAGCTAAGGGTGTCGCACCTTCCCACACTGCAATTTCCATACGAGATGTATGATCGTCCGTCTCACGGGAAGTGATAAGTTTGTGTAACCAGACTCAAGCAACCACGGACGTTAGGTGTCAGATTGAACGATTAAACCTCGAAATACACATGTTTACCCTGACGTGAATTATTATCACACAGACGAGTCTTACATTCAATAGACGAGTTATAAATGTGTTAGTGAAGTGCAAACGTGTTAATTAAGGCCTACGCCGCCTATCATCACGTTTTATGGTTCAAATAGGTTATGGACGAACTGATGCACGAAAGTCCAGAACTAGATTAAATACATACCTTTTCGCTTCTTGGTAATAGATGTCAAGTATAATATAATTATGACGATAAAATATATTTACAGCCCAGTTACAGAGCTCAACATAGATAAGTTTGTTATACAGGGTGTAACAAAAGGCATGTTAATGACAGCATATATTTATAAATAATATTGTAGTTATCTTAGACTTAATATGACTTCTGATATTAGTGAACCTGTTTCAAATTAATATTACAACCAACTTATACAGAAAACAAACACACAGCGTTAGTTAATTAGTTCGTATTCTGTGAACTTTTTTTTGTATATACAAAAAAAAGGATCAGGCCCAGATGGGTTAACTCTTTATTTATTAAAAAATCTAAATTCAGTTTGCCCTTTAAAAATAATAATTAATATGTCCTTAAACACTGGCTAATTTCCTGATTAATGGACTTGGCTTTCTTGTACCAATTTTTAAGGATGGTGCACACGGAAAGACAACTATTCTGTATCAAAGTAATCGATTATTCTTGAATGTTTATACTTATACTCACTAGAAAAATATTACTTGGCATGATAAATTATTATTGTATCAATAATATACCAATTGTAAACCAAGAACAGATATATTTTTGAGTTTCATTAGCGCAAGTTTTTAAGTCAATCCAAGTTTGAGTCCTTCGAAGTAAGAAGTATATATTAAATATACTCTTAATAGTACACTTCTTTCGAGTACTGTTAACCGTGAGAGTAAGTATAAGGACATCTTGAAGTAAATTCTCATTTAAATGTTTTTCTTGACATAATAATACAACTCTTGGAATAAAACTACAAACAACTTTGCTGGAAGAATTATACATACTATTAATCCAATAACTGTTATTCTTGATTGATTACTTGCTAATCTCAATGTGAAGTGTTCTAATGTTGAAACAAGTGAATCGCGCATTGGTGGGAGGTAGAAAGCTGTGCCTTTGCCAAACAAAGACGACATACCTACTACGCGTCGAATTATGTGTGCTGTACTTTGTTCATAGATGTTGATTATTATGAAATAATTTATATTTGTAAAGTTACACTTGAAAAAGAGGTATATGAACATTATGAACTGTGAAATAGAAGTTAATGAGTCTACGATGGAAGAGCTATTAGCAAGTTGGGAATTGAAGTCCTTAATTTCAATATTAGAAGGTAAGTTTAATAATTCTGGTTTTACTGCATGCAAGCTATTTTAATTATGTTATACTTTCCAAAAAAATGAATACACAACGTCACTATGTTGTAGGTGAAAAGGTATTCATCTGAAGTTTAATGGTTGTGTATAGGTTTCCTAAGTTATTTTCTTTTTTGGTAATATTTGCTTGTGTATCATATACAATCTATAGTCAAGATCTTCATTTTTATTGTAGTGGCGTTATATTATACAATAGATACAATACAGGGTGACTGGTAAGTCAGCTTATTCCTTCGAGAGTGGATTAGTTGAACTCATTTGCAATTCATTTAGAGATCTAATAGTTTTTGAGATATTTTATTTTTAAAATAAAAAAATAATAAAACTTTTTTTAATATTTCAGTTTCCTGCGTTAGTTTACATAGTTATATAACAAAAATTAGGTTAAATACTTTAATAAGATAAAAAGATGAGCTAAAAAACTACATTTGTCAAAAAAATTTCAACCCAATCGTACATTCATATTAATTTATTTTTAAAACTTAATAATGCATTAAACCTGCAAATTATTTAAAAACTTCTCCACTATATATATATATTACTTTTTGAATGAGGTTTAAATGAAGTTTTAAAAAACTATATTTTACTTCCATAAATAGTAGAGCGTCTATTGTTTTCAAATTAAAGAGATACAGGATATTTCGAAAAACATGTGCCATCGCTTAAGCTACACCCAAAAATAAGACAACTACCTAATTCCTACCAACATAGATCCATCTTTGCTTCGTTTCTGAGGTATTGAAGTTTTATTTTTCTATGCGTTAACTGTAAAAAAATATATACGACACTGATTTTTTTAGTTTTTGATGGCTCAATTATGTAGAGAGTTAATTGAGTTAATGACTTTCAGAAGTCATTGATATTAATTTATTATCAGTGTAGGATCAAAGTTCTTTGTTCTTGCCAAAAATGCTAAGCTAACATATTAATTATTATGTATTTTAGTTGCCTATTTACAGTTTGTATATATGTATGGAAATTATGTGAATATTCAAATGGGCTTAAAAATTTCGGTTTCATATGTACAAAACTTGTTATGCCATACCTGTTTGAAAGTTCGAGCATACTTTTCTATTATATAGTTACCTACAATAATTTGTCTAAATTATTTATACTTTAATAACATAAATAATTGTTTTCTAGGTAAAGAAAATTAACTAATAGACCAGTCAAATTAAGGGTTTTTCAAAACGATAATTTCCAACAATTCCCGACCAATACAATTCGATTCAGTATGTTTTTTGAATTCTCATGGTCAATTTTGCCGTACGTGATATGAGCAAGAATTTAATTTATAAACAATTAAAGTTGTGAAAATGATGAAAATCGATGTTTCTGAATATTCAACTTCAAACGCTGCGAAAGCGGCAACAGATAGAGAAAAATTGCTCAGAACACTTTTTATAGAGCGTTAAATTTCCTTCAAAAAAGTCCGCGACGGCATATCTCTACGATGAATACATAAGGCGTTACAATGAGTTAAATTTTTTATAATTTTTCTGCTGTATATCAGTCAGCTGTACAAGTAACGCGCATGCGCGATCAACAGAATCGTACGCCGCGTAATGGCCGACTGCGCAGAACATTTTAAAGTAGACTTGCTGTAGAAGACATGGAAGACGTAGCAGCACTACGAGAAATCGAAACGAAATATTCTTCCCGAGATGCAAAATATTATGGGCTCACATATCTTTTACAAGAAAGTGATACTGAGGAGGAAGAAGAAGAATTTGATGAAATTCAAACAAATCGAAAAGATGAACATGCAGATGAGGAAGCCGAAGAAGATTGTATATTAGAAGATTCAGACGAACCTAGCTCTTCTGTTGTAAAAAAACCCCGCCTTGAATAAATATTGTCATTGAATAACAATTTTCATTGAATAATTATGTCATTAATGATTAAAAAATATGTTTTTATTAAAAAAAAATATATATCTATAATTTAAACTGTTGAAAGAAAAAAAATTGAATGATTTGAAGTAAGTCCACTTTGAAATGGTCTGCGCAGGCAGCCATTACGTGAGAAATGGGCCCATTAGTCGCGCATGCGCGTTGCGTATACAGCTGACCAGTACGCAGTAGAAAAATAATAAACATTTAACTCATTGTAACGCCTTAACTATTCATCGTAGAGATATTCCGTCATGGACGTTTCTTGAAGGGAATTTAACGCTCTATAAAAAATGTTCTGAGCAATTTTTCTCTATCTGTTGCCGTTTTCGCAGCGTTTGAAGTTGAATATTTAGAAACATCGATTTTCATCATTTTCACAACTTTAATTGTTTATAAATTAAATTCTTGCTCATATAACTTACGGCAAAATGACCATGAGAATTCAAAAAAAAAAAACTGAATCGAATGGTATTGGTCGGGAATGGTTGGAAATTATCGTGAAAATGGGTCTGATTTTTGCTTAATTTGACTGGTCTATAACGTTGGACAATTCACTGGAAATTTCAGAGGAACAGATTATAGAACTTATTTCTCAAATCGGAAAGAGAATAAAATTCACAAAGCACTTAAGAGAACATAAAGAAATAATGTGCCTTCCTGTGGTAAATTTGAAGTCTCATATACAGTGTGTTCACGAATTGACTTGTACTGTAAAATTTTTGTTTTTGGTTTCTTAACAAAACGTCATTCTTCATAAAAACTTCTTCTAATTCTGAAAAGTACTTAGCCAATCCCAGAAATTCAAATTTGTTTCAAATAATTTATCAGTTTTATTTAAATTTTGTCTGAAAGTTATTTGTTGCATTCTCTAAAATTTTCCTTTTCTTTTTTTGAGATTTACTACCACATGAATAATTCTTCGTTATCTAAAAAATATAGTTAGTTACCCAGTCTGTTACTGGAAATATAAACCTCTGCGAGTGTGACTTTACGTCAAAAGCAATGGCAGTTCGTGGGTCAAGAGATAGGGAGGTCAATTAGAAAAATTTACTGTATTACCTACCTTTTAAAGTAATTTAAATTCCAAGTCGATCCTCCGGTCTTTTTGAGATGCAAAGTGGTCAATTACTTTTTCATTAAAGTCTTTTATCTTCTTTATTAATGACCTTTCTATTGTAAGCATAGCTAAAGAAGATAACCTTTCCTGACCCATGGTATTTCTTAAAAATGTCTTTATTCTTTTTAAGGTGAAAAAACAACGTTCACTTTCGACGGTAGTCATAGGGAGAATACACAAGATTTTTAACAGTGACACTTTCAGAAAAAGTATTGCACAGTATTGTTAATAAAAAGCTGTAACAAAGCAACTGCAGCTTCACTATTGGAAAAATCTTCTCGGCTATATAATACTTCTAATTCAGTTTTAAGTTTCAAATGATTTATGACTGGATACTCCGTTTTAACTAATTTAAACATATCTTGAGGAAAGCTTCTTTTATAATCTTTAAATCGATCTGCGTGAAATAACTGAGACAATGCTAAATGATTACTGAAGCCAAACCTGTTTTTTGATCTCAGATGTAATTATATCACAAACTTCTAATGAAATTCTCCTTTTTGATTCTTCCGTTTTACATCTCTGGGCAGACTGCATGGATGTCTCCTCCAAATAGTTATTCAAAATTTTATTTCTGATGTCTTCCATTTTACTATTAAAAACGCCAACACACTTATTTACTGTTATGACATCGATATTACATTTTTTGTAATTGATTGAACAATATATCACAATGAGGCATAACTAATTGAAAATAATTTAACCAGTAAAGAAAATGTTCATTTTGTAAGTAGTTTTTTAAACCAATAGCTTGGTTTAGAGTGTTGTTTTCTGATTCATTATCAATGATTTTTTCTAAACAATCTAATAATTCTGTTCGATAGGTATAAGCAGTCTCTATGTACTTTGTATTAAAATTCCATCGTGTTGGAGCAGCTTTAGGTAATATCACCTTAACAACATTATCTAACATGGCTGTTCTTTTTGGCGATTTTCCAAAGAATGAAGAAAAGCTATGTAAATTAGCAAAAAAAAATTTTATGCTTGTAGAGCGCCCGCCCTTATTCAAATCTTAAATGTTACAATGTTTAGTTAGAATCTAGTTTTAAGTTGGCAGCGTGCGCGTGTGCCGAGGGAGAAGGACAGAAGGTGATGAGCGACAGGTGGTGTGTGATGACAGCCGACTCGTTCCTGAAATTCACAATAGGTTAAGTGCATCGTGCTGAAATTATAATTTTGTTTTTTGGGTTGATGACCAGTACCAGCAGCACAGTGAGCTTCTGGTAATTATAGTTTATGTATCAGTTTGGTTGTATTAATGATATAAGTAATACTTCCCTCATCGTTATTTTATTTGGTGTTTGAAAGCCAGACGCTGTTCCGTCCAGTGCAGTATTACAGTATTATTTGCTGTCGCTGTCTACGTGACCACCGTCAAGAGTGGCAACTTTTAATATAACTTCCACCGAGGGAATCGTGTGAGTACTTTTTTAAGTTTTGTGAGCGCAATTTCTAGTGCTGTATTTGTAACTTTATTATCCCATTGTTTGGATATTATTCAATATTGTTTTTGGTTTAAACACAAATTAATCTCATTAAACTTGTTTATCTATTACCCAAGACATTTTTTTTATTTCTTAAAAAGAATCCGACGAACCCTGACTCATGTTAATAAAAACTATCACATGCTTTTATCCTGACTTGATGCTATTTGTAAAATTAAATTTAGTTGATGAGCGTAACAATGTAACAATGAATAAAATTTGCTGACGGATAACTTTTTTAATTAAACATACCTATTAACTTCTTTTTTCTTATCAAGATATGTTTGTTCTATCGTCATATTAGGTTTTGGACGGCCACCACCTTTGAATTTCACTCGGTCTTCATAACCCAACTTATGTCCATCTTTCAGTTTTAATATATTTTGTACAACACTCATATTTAATAATAAACACCAAAAACACTGTTTTACTTAATTTCACGACAAGTAGCGATTTACTAATAAAATGTTCACAAATAAAAACATTAAAAACAACGCGATAGAATTTATCGACCAACGCGTACCTAGTCAACATTAAGACTGCTGACTAGCGACTGCTGTACTAAATTTCGTGCGTTACCGTGTCAGGGTCGTCAGGGTCATTGTCCCCGCCAGTATTTTCTGTCTCTTTTGCTTTCTGACCATTCGCGCATAAGTCTATTTCACTATAATTCGTTATAAATTCGGTCCGTAGTTAGCTTTGAGAACACGTTGTGGATTGACCCAAGATTTTTAAGTTCTATAAATGAATAATGTAATGATCTAGATATTGGAATAGTATTGTGCATATAATGAACTAGAAACTTTAATATATTTTTTAAGAATATTAAATATATATATATTACATATTTTTAAACTTCAGAAAATGAATCTATTTTTTATTTGTATGTGGGAGATCATTGCCCAAATGACCCTATAGAAGAACCGCCAGTGGTCAAAAGATTAGTCAGGGGTGTTTTTTGACAACTAATATAAGACAAAAAAATAATAATATAATTCCTTAAGTTTCAAAAAACACCCTCTGACTAATCTTTTAATGTAAAATCACAAACGCAGAGTTTTATTTTTCCAGTAACATACTGGGTAACTAACTATATTTTTTAGATAACGAAGAATTCTTCATGTGGTAGTAAGTTCCAAAAAAAAAGGAAAAAAGTTCTATTTAAATAATGCAATTGTTGAACGAAATGAAATTTATCCTTACATTAAGTGGTAAATTTAATAGATCGCAATATTAAATCAAGAAAAAATTTCAGTCAACATCAAATATTTATTGATTGAAGTAATTCATCAGTTTTTTTTTAAATAATACAGTTGTTGAACGAAGTAGAGCCATTATTCTAAAGTTAATAATTAGTTATCATTAAAAGAAGAATACTAAGATAATGACTTTTAAGAATAACGTTTTCCTTGATGGAAAAATATCTATTCTTGCATATATATGAGTACAATAATGTCTTAATTTAAGAATAGTAGTGTTAAAAATAGTTTAGATTTTTTTCCATGCTGTAACCAAATAACCAACCAATCATTTTCTGCTAATTTTGATATGGTTTATCGGTTTCTAACAGCCATTATTCTAAGACGACTGGTTTAGTCATTCTTTAAAAAATAACTGTGCTTATATGGCCGATTATCCGTTCCTTTTCCCAAGCACATCAATATTCCACAATGATTGAAATATTAGTATCAAATCAAATGGAGATTTGCCAAAGAATTAAAAAATATCCACAGTTTCGTCTTCTAGGCTTCTTTATATAAAGAAAAAAAAAAAAAACGATAGCTCCAAGAAATAAAATTGTATTACATTTTTTAATAATTACTAGGTCTTGCAGTCTCCATGGCTCATATGTAGTTGCTTCGTGGATTTTAAGATAGATGTTTCACTGAAAAATTGTTTCTGTAAGAGAATTTATGTTTTCCTAAATTACATTTTTCGAGGAAAAGTAATTTTTTATAAAAAATTGCTTGTATATGATAATTATGAAAACTGGTAATTACAAATTAATACTAAATGATGATAAAGTAAATAAACTTTATAACAAACTATTTAAATATACTTATATCCGAGAAAATTGCATAAACAAATATTTATGAGCCACACGAATCTCCAGTAAAGTTTTCAGAAAAAAATACTTATTCCTGAAATAACATTAAATGCACATTCTTGTCTAATTAAGAATATCTACTATTAGTGATCTCAAACTCAGACACAAAAAATTTCTGTGATAGACCAATAATTTACTACAGGCATACGAATTATTTGTTAATTTAAATTAGGTTTAAAAATTTATATGTATTCAAGCAAATTAAACAAATGAAGCCATTTTTGAGAGGTTAACTTGGATACTAACAAATTCGCTTATTGCAAAAACTTTGCAATTGCTTCCAGTTGATATTTGTTCATATTGTCGCTTTCACCATGGGTGAATTTTTTATCTCCCTCACTGGGTTCAATCGATAAATATGGAAAATAAATGTTAGCCGCAATGACATAGGTAGTTTACTTTACGATGATATAAAGAACTTTTTTTTTAAGGAAATATTTTTTTTACAAACTAGACGATATAAATGAATAATGAAATAGTAGTCTTCCAGCAGATTAATGATAAACCAAAAACATTTTTCAGAGAAATTAAAAGAAATAGCGGTATTTCAATAGGTAAGTTCTTTCAGCAGAATGTTTAAAATAAATAAATACCATTTTTACAAAACAAAACTTGTACATAGATTGGAGCCAGGTGATCCTGAAAGATAATTGGATTTTTTGGCAAGATTTGAAAATTTGAAGAAAATGTTTAAAAAAAATACTCTGGCGTGATGGGAGCAGATTTTACAACTATGAGATTGTAAAGAGGGACATGCCGCTATAGGATACAAGACAATCCCCGTGGGGTTATTTAAACAGGTAACCAATGCCTTTTTTGGAATAAATATCTGATCCGGTATACTAAATGGTTATCTGATAAGACAACATTCGTCTGAAGGTACGGTAAATGATATTTTCTCCATAGAGAATTATCAGAATTACTACAAGTTATACCGAATGAAGCTCTGCAAAAACTTTTGGGTTTCAACAAGATAGGGCCCCACCTCAAAATGCGGAAATTATAGCAGCCTGAACTCTGGATTGGAACGCACGGTTCATTACAATGGCCGCCAAGGTAATCCGATTTTACCCCAACTTCCTTTGGGGTCATTTAAAAAATACTGTGTATTAAAAGCCCATAGAGAACATGGCGGATCATCAAAATAAAATCATTGCTTCTTGTGCTGCTTTATATGGAAGATCTCTGCTAAGAATTACGGTTACAACGACAATTTGACTTCACTGTTCGGGAAAACAAAAAAAATGTTCAGCAATTGTTGTGAATAACGTTTCGAAGTTCCTGCCATCGAATACCACTGACGTGACATCAAAACCATTAACGACATCTTCTGTAAGTCGAAATATAATATTTATTTTGTCCTCCATTTTGCAGAATTTTAATATTTCTTTCACAGTTTTCGAATAATCGGCGCTGGGAGTTTTAAGTGAAACATCTTATATAGACGGTACCTATTCGATTGTTGGACCAAAATTAAAAATTTTTAGAGCCTACACTCCTTTATTAATAATAACGTACAGACATGCCGAAGATACGTCACTGCTCGCGGTTTAGGTCGCGGTCAAGGTGGATATCAATGATGGGTGGACATACCAGAGAGGTTTACCCTTTCAGTGTTCGGTGCTGGTTGTGTAGTGTAGGACGAATCATGTAACTAGAACGATATCAAGTGATATAAATGAACCAATCAGGTGCAAGTTACCATGGTCCTTCCTTTCTGCAGCGATGAAGAAACATATTTTATGTATCGACTTCATCATAATCATCCTCGGTATGTGCGATCACATTTAAGGATGCAGATTTGTTTCCGATAAAAGTGACATCTATGTTTCGACAGCGATCGTGACATCAAATGCGAGCAGCAAGGCATTTTTGGCATATTCGTACTCTTAAGCTTAGACAATGCTGTTGGTATATATTTAATAACAGAAAAAGATACATTCAGTTATGAGTACTAGGAAGATTCTGATCGTATATTTGTCAACTACATACTATTAATCAAATATGAAAAATTTATATGTATGTACATATACATGCAAATATATGATGTAAGAAGTATAAATGACACTGCACATTTGCATTGTCTCATGACCTTATTGTCGTAATCAAATCTTAGACGGTTATAATTCACTGTCAAAAATTTTGAATTTTTTACCACATGTGTACTTTATATGCGAACACTTAAATTATGGCATGCAATTTTGACTGAATGCAAAAATAAATTATACAACATATTAAATAAAACTTCATGTTTAAATCATAAGTGAACCGCCTGCATATAAGTCTCATGTATATCTTAAGATGCAAATCGAGAAACATCAAATATCTAAATTTTCGTTTATCTACCTACATTAAATACTATTACGTCATTACCGAAAATAAGTATTGCAAAGACAATAATGTACGATATGAGTATAAACATTAATTATTGTAAATTAATGTGTGTTAAATAAAGCATAAACAGATATATAGCAAAACACGTTTTAACCTTTTTTACTGAAAAATACGAATTTAATCTGCCTGAGTCAATTTTACTCAAAAAAGTCTGTCAATCCTTTCGTCCGTCCTTTCTTCTTATGTTAGTTTACTTGTTGTTGTGTGTGTACACACCAATTAACCTCTTCAGACTCTCGATTTCGTTGATATATTTTTGCTTCCAAAATGTGTTTAGTCATTTTAGGCACCGCCGCGCCGGATGCAGAATTTCAATAGATTTCTAAAAATATATAGTTTGATATACATATCTATTACTGAAAATACGAGTTACAAAGAGGTGAGTTGATTAAAATAAAAGTTTGTCAGTAGCTTTCGTAAAATAACTGTTACAGGCTAGAATACCTTTCATTATTTTCCAGTATTTAATTGTTAATAGACCTACATATATTTTATTGAAAAATCTGAATAACGGAAAATAAATAAGGAAATAATTCATGCAAATATTTCATCTAAATTCTATAAAAAACTTTGTGTGAATAATATTTGGTAAATATTCAGTTTCACTTAAATTAGGTTGGCTTTGTGGTGGATAAATACTAAATACCACAGAAACTATAAACATATTTTAGTGTTAAGTTTAATAATGTTATATAATCACCGAGTCCGGATTCGAATATAATATCAGGGGTGCATCCAGGATACCGTTGTAAACACATGCACAGAAATGATAATTTTAAGCTCTGTCCAACCGAATACACACGAAACTGTATCCGTAACAAAAAAGCAAGACACGTCCTTTATTATTTTTATAGGTCTCGCCCAGACTATCTATCCACACATTCACATATCGTTTCTGCATTTGTGCGTTCTAACATGTTGTTCATATTAAGCGGACTGGCATTGCCACTGTAAAATACGCGATAATTTCTGTTGCGAATATATCCGTTCCTGGAATCTAGTATCCAGATCCGGATATATAATATAATATAATATATAATATATATAATATGCATAGTAGAAAAAAAATATGTATATGTATATATATATATATATATATATATATATATATATATATATATATATATATATATATATATATATATATATATATATATATTTTTTTTTTTTTTTTTTTTTTTTTTTTTTTTTATATATATATATATATATTAAATATGATTTGAAGGAAACAACTACTCAGCGGGCAAATACCCCGACCTGCATTGAATTACACCTTCAAATCATGATAGATGGATATATATATATATATATATATATATATATATATATATATATATATATATATATATATATATATATATATATATATATATATATATATATATATATATATATATATATATATATATATATATATATAAATTGCTATATAAGTATACGTTCACATGACGTTTTACCCGGTCATGAATGAATAAACAGACAAGATACATAGGATAGATTAGGTATTGTAAAGAATTTTGATTTTGACATCTATAATACAGAAAAATGCTTTTGACATTTGCCATGTGCAAGTGCTACTGTTACCAACTGTAGTTTTTTGAAGCTTAACTGAGCTCAATCTGAACTGCATTTGTACAATAGATTTCGTAGTTAAGCTCAAGCTCAGTGAAACCAGAGTTCAGGTAAGCTGTGGTGCAACTTTGCACTTGTACAATCGGCGCTAATAGAATTTACAGTGTTTTTTAACTGACTTTAAGGAAAGAAGTTGAACCGATCTTCAGAGATTCTAACTTACTTCCAGTGACTTAGTGTTAAGATTTGGCAAAGTTAAAAAAAATTGCCCCCATAGAAAAAGGAAATTCAAATCTCGACAAATTTTGACTCAAGGGTGGAAAATAGGGGTGAACATTCTATAGTACCTCCCAAGAGCTGAGATGAGACATATAGATGTTATCCTCATAACAAAAGGAAACAAAGAAATTGACAGATTCTGCCCAGGGGATGACAAAATCGGATATAAATCCCGTATCCACTACCAAAGAGCTAAACTGTTGAGATTTGGCTTTGACAAAACTCGACAACTGCTAGTCGAAGTATAGTATTTGTTTTGTCCTCAGCAATTTGGCTAATTTGGCTCCAACGGTAAAAACAGGGGTAGAAACCTTGTATCCTGCCAACAAAGCTATGCAGTTGAAATTCATTACGCTCACAGACATTAGCAGTCAGGTAATAGCAATAGTTCAAAATATCTCAAGTTTTCTACACAGAGAGAGAGAGCGAGGATAGGGGTTAAAAGCTCTGTATCCACTACTAATAGAGTTGAATAGTTGACACTTGTCAAAATTACGGATATAGCCCTTAGTTCGAAGAAAAAATTTCGAAATCTGCTAAATTTTAAACTGGGATGAAAATTAATGGGAAAATCTCTGTAACCAGTTTTAACAACTAGATAACTGATATTTAGTATCATATACATTACGCATGCCTATTTAAAATCTGAGGATGAATTCACAACTAGCCATATTTCGTCTATTTACAGTAGATTTGGAAATTTGGAATACTCAGATATTTATCTAAAAGAGAAAAGTTCTAAACATGTTTTACCTCTGAAGTGCGAGAGGCAGATTGACAACGCTGTTGATGAGACCAAACATTTCTATCAAGTGAGGCTAGACTCATAACGTGTACGTGCGAACTGCGGTTCGCAAGATTACGCACGTCTACGCTTGATCAGTCCCAGGCTTTAGATACACCCTTACACAATAGCTGCGGACCGAATCAGCCTGCAGCTACTGTGCGCAGATACATGATACTACAACAACACATGTAGTATCATGGCACAGATATATCTAAAGCCAGCACTTGGGATTGATCGATCGTAGTCGTGCGCAATCGTGCCAACCACAGTTCGTACGTACACGCTTTCACTGTGAGTCTAGCCTTACACATGTTTACGCCGGCCTCAAATTGATAAATATATTTCCATGCTGCCTTACACTTTGCCTTTATAAAACTAATTTGGTTTTATATTTTTCGTGGCTTTATTTTTTTTATTTTTTTGCGGTTCTTTATACGAATTCGTTGAAATGCTACAATCTAATTTCTCCTTAATTCACTGATAGTGCCATGTATTTCCCTTAAATCTTAATTTTTTTTTGAAACCCGACAAAAAAAATGCAAAGATGTGAGGTGGGTAGATCTAGGAGGATACTGATTTATTTGCAAAAATAAATACATCAAGTTCATATTTTTGGAAAGCTCTTGAAATTCTACATCATACTATGGTTTTCGTTAAAAAAAAATTCTGCTATGTACTGAATTTGATGTGAAAGTCAACTAAGTGAACTTAAAATAATTTTGAAAAATAATTTCTTTAAAAAAAATTAAGTACTTATGTTTTTTTTAGAAAACCGTAAGAAGACACGTAAAAAAATTACCACCCTACTGGATTTTGTAAAAAAAAATACCTACAAGTTAACTTTAAAAGGCTTTTGAAAATTTTTAGTGGTTACAAATTTAAATTCGGACAACTTTTAATTTTGGTGACGGTTTTCTATATTCAGCGTTGAAATAGTTTTATAAAAAGAGCCTCAGGGTGTACCATTCGATTTTTCTAGCTGTAATATTAATGGAGATACCACGTAATTACAACGAATTTGGGACAGCATGTAGATACAAATTTGCGTACTGATTTGAAATTCAAAATGTAGTTAGAAGCACGCATTTTTAAGTAAAAATAATATTGCTTCATGGAGAGGCTAACAATATTAGAAAATTTTCCAATATATCGAGAAATTTTTTAAAAATTTATTTATGTAAAAAATCACTTCCTGGTAAAGTACTGATTAATATGTAATTTTCTGGTGCTGCAAGTAAGCGTCTTTTCATCAATAGATATTTTTTACATAAAGGATAAAATATACTGGTTCTGATTTCTGTGAACACATTACATGTCAGAGATCTACAAAATCATGTTCCTGAAATCAGTCACTTGACAAGAAATATTCGATTTGTGTAAAATCTTTGAGAATTATTATCAGACTGTTTATCCCTTATTTAAATTTATCAGCCATTAGTTGTTAGGAAGTTAAAGAAAACAAAAAGACCGGCCTTAAAAGTATCTCTAAATACATCACGATCAATTACTTGTTTTAAGACGCAATGTTAATTTCTTTGAAAATCAATCGAGAAGTATAAGGAGTATTTAAATTTAAGTCATTATTATTCAACGGACGTCTTATGTAGAGACCTACACATTAATTAGTAATTATTCACTCATAAATATTCATAATGTTATGTTTAATTAATAACAAATTAATTTAAAGCTGAAACAGATACAGAATTTCTAATTCATATTTAAATGTGATTTATTATATTACGCCATTACAAATTTAGTACTAGATGTAAAGCATATGTAAGTTAAATGTGGTATCTAGTGAGTTTATTTTTTAAACTGTGATGATTTTTATAATAATATACTCGTTTAAATTAGAAAACAATAATTCGCGGTAACGTCCATATCAATCTATCATAATAATAACTTTATTACTTACTTACTTCATAAGTGGGTTTCTTAGAAGGAGCCATATATAGAATGTTTTGGAGTGGGTTATTGCTATCTGATTAGACTCATTACGCAAAACATATTTTGAATATAAATATGAGGTTCACCACAGACAAAAGAGATATTTGAAACAACGTCTTAGCAATATCACAAGGGACAAGTTCTGATCGCCGAGGTGGTCAATATTTTATTTTATTAGAAGCAGATAAACTTCTCTAGAAACGTAACAAATGGGTGGTATTAGAGGAGCAAGGGCAATAAATCTATCTCATACTTATGTCTTAGATTTGATGAAAAATGTAGGGAAACTCTGTCGGTATCCAATATAAAACGTAATCGGAATCACATTGTACAAATAAAGCTACCAAAATAGCTATATTGGAACATGTTAAGCACCAGACAGTTAGTGTCAAATCTCGGCAGTAGGTCGAACTAGTGTTAAAAGTAATTTTAAAAATTAATAAGTCTCAACTCTAATCCCTATCCGATACAGCTCGTGCAAGAATTTAATGAAGATGATGGTGATCACCGTTTACAGTTTTGTGAGGAAATGATTGAACAATTATTGAAGAATCAAAATTTGCTTTTTTAACTACACAAGTTTGTTTACACCACAAAGGGGATGTCATTCAGCATAAAACATAGAAACTGTAATAATACCAAAGAATACAATCATAAGAAGGATGATAATTTAAAATTTCAGGTTTTCTTTTTTTATTTGTTGGCTTAGATAATTCTATAAGCCAGACACACAGTTGAGGGAAATAAGGGAAAATAATTAGGTTGCACAAGTTCCATGCCTGTTAGGATGAATTAAAATTATACATGAATTGGTCCACGGATAATGGGTTAACCTACACAGAGAATGTGAAAAAGGCATGTTATTGGTACCAACAACAAATTCTAACATGATAAACGATACACATCCGCAATAGAATGTATTCAAATAAACACAAAATATACTTATGTTTGATTTTCACAATTTAATTAACTCATGACAATTGTTTCGCCACACAGTGGCTTCATCAGATAGTGAGTAAGTATCAACTAATTAATCTAGAGTAATAAAATGGAACAGTAATAAAATAAGGTACAAAATAATTTAGAAAATATTTAACAGTGGTGAACAGTTTAAATCTAGTTGGTCATTTAAAATAATATTATTGTTATTTAATTTATTGATTTCTAATGTTTCTAATAGTGACAATTTTAATCCTTTATTTTCTGTGTGTTAAATATCAAAATTATTATTAAAAGAATGATTGTCCTCTAACAAATGGTTGGCATACGTCGAATCTAATTTATTGTTATTAAAACTGCGTTCGGACAATCTTGTTCCAAAATTTCTTACCGTTTATCCGATGTATACTTTAGGGCATGTAACACATGTAAGCTTATATACTCCACTTTTTTGTTCTTTTTTTAGTTTTATCTTTACTGTTCTTACTAAATTTTCTTAGAGTGTTATTAGTTTTAATTGCTATTTTAATATCATGTTTTTTCTTAAGTTCAACTGATATTTTTTCGGTAGGTTGACCTATATAAGTAAGGGTTTTATATCTTAAATCACTTAATTCACTGATTTCTGATTTTGGATAAACTGACTCTATTGCTACATCATAATTTTTCTTTTTAAGTAAATTGTTAACCAAAGTTTCTTTAAAACCATTATTCACTGCTATTTGTTTAATAAAATTTAATTCGTTGTTGTAATTATCTTCAGTTAAAGGAAATTTGGTTAATCTGTTTATCATACTAATATAGGCAGCGTGTTTTTGTTTTATAGGATATGTTGAACTATTATGTATCGTAATATCTGTGAACGAAGGTTTATGGTAAATATTAAATTCATGTGAATTATTAATTTTTGTGATAGCTAAATCTAAAAAATTGATCGAATTGTCTTTTTCATATTCTACAGTAAATTTTATATTATGGTATAAATTATTAATAAATTGTACAAAACTATTTAACTGTCATGTTGTACCTGTAAAACATGCGATAATATCATCTACATATCTATATCAGTATAAAAAACTTTTATTTAATTTGTTTTTATGTATTTGTTTCTCAATATGGTCCATAAAAATTTCTGCTAAAATAGTACTTAATGGGTTTCCCATTATTATGTCTTCTTTTGATATGAATATTTCGTTGCTGAATTGAAAATAATTTTGGTTTAGACATGTGGTCAGCAAATTTAGTAGTTCAGATTTTACAACGGGGTTTGTGGTATTTCTATCTAGTAAATTTTCTATAATTTTTATGGTATCTATTGGCGGTATACTAGGAAATAAATTTTGTACATCAACAGAAATAAATTTAGCATTGTCCGGCAACTTAATATTTTTAGTTCTATTAATTAACTCATAGGAATTTTTAATACTAAACGTTGATTTGAATTTACATGCATCTACTACTATATTATTTATTAATCTATTCGAGAGTTTGCTAGAAGGTGCTGTTAAGCCATGACGATTATTTCTTTGTAATTTTACGATATTCTCATAAAATATCATAATTTCTATATAACTTTGTATATCTCATTTAAAAAAGTAAGCTAATATCACATATATAAAACCGTTTATATTAAATTGATCAGGTTGTAAAACTATGTGATTAAAGGAATTCGTATATTTTTTATGTGAATAATTTGAGAACACAAAATTTTTTTTAAACAATATTTTTGTTTAAAACCTTATATAACTATCATAAAGACATTAAAATAAAATTCGTATACATCCTGTACTTACCAATAGCTTCGGTTTTCAAATAAACAAAAAAAATAAAAATTGATATTACATGCAGACAGTTTTGGTTAAAATTTATGTAGATTCCCTATTGACCTTTGGGTATTAGGAGAATCTCATTAAATTTATGAATTTAAATATGTATTAACTGTTGAAATCGTAATCACGCAATTAGAAACAATTAATATATTTTTTATCCTTTATTAATATTTTGTTTTATCAGATTTGTATAACTCTCTCTTAAATTTTTTAAATAATTTACATTTAAATATTCCTAACAGGTGAATTTGTAAAATGATCTTATCTGCTCTTAGATACAGTACTAATAAAGTTTTTATTATTTTTTCTGACTAATAATTTTCTAATTTTATATTTTATATAACAGGTGAAGACGTCAAAAGATAAAGTAGATCTTATCAACTCTTGTATGTATTATAAATATAATTTTATTAATTTTATTGTCCAAAATGAATTGCTGGTTTGTAAAAAGTTAAATTGTATATTGTTGCCTGAAATTAAAAGAATATAAAAATAGTAGTTGGCCCACAACTTGCCCTACGGAGAGACCTAAAACGTATAACTTGATTGCAGTAATTGTAACAGAGCTGATTTTTTGTATACACATAGATTTTGGGTCTAATCAACATCAAATGTGATAAGAATACGTCATTTTAAAAAAAATGACGACAAAAATATTGCTATATCCCGCTTTCTAACGTTAAAAATATTTATTAACAAATATGTGGAGAAGAAAATTTCCTATATAACAATATATAAGCATTTTTCCTCAACTCAATTGTTAACTGTCAAATACGCCAAAAGTGTGGAATTTGTTTTCCTGATCTATCTGTTCGACAATGCACAGGGTGTCCCTACCAAAAGTAGGCACCCTGAATAACTTTGGAGATAAAAATTTTTTTGAAAAATTGGTGAAACACGTCGACCTTGTTTCGAAAGGGGACATATTTTAATGTAATACTTGTATACCTATCATCATCCCTCTACCCCACACGGCAACCTCCTTAAAAAATTCAAATGGCAAAGGGGGTCGAGTAATACATCTTTCGAAAGGTCTTTCAATTCTCTACATAACTGTGTATTTTTTAAAACTTTTATCGATTCGTTCCTGAGAAATAATTGTTTCATTATTTTAGGTTCGGGAAATAAAAATAAAAGAAGCAGTTTAAATTATCGTATGTATTGTTCAAAATGACTCACACCGACTTCCATACAGTAGTATAATTTGTCTTGAAATTCTGTACGAACATTTCTGAACACATCTGGAGTCAATAAACTGAATTCTCGAACAATTCTTTCAAGTAACTCTTCCAGAGATGCGGGTTTTGTTGCAAATACCTTCGATTTCAAATGTCCCCACAGAAAGAAATCCAAGGGAGTTAAATTGGGTGACCTAGCGGGCCACTCCACAGGACCTCTTCTTCCAATCCATCGCTCATGAAACCGATTATCCAAAAATTGACGGACTGCTATAGCAAAATGTGGGGGTGCCCCATCCTGTTGAAAAAACAGTTCGCCCTCTAAAAGATTATCGCCTTCTCGAAGATTTGGGTAATTATTGGGTCGATGTTATTTTCTAACAGATCGAGGTACCTTTCGCCATTTAAATTGTCAGGAATAAAAAACAACCCGACAATGTGATCCCCTAAGATGCCAGCCCAAACATTTAACTTCTGGGTATAAGTTTCCATGAACAAATGTGGATTGGTTTCACTCCAATACCTACAATTGTGCCTACCTCGCCATTTAACTGAAATGTCGATTCGTCAGAAAAACACGTATTGTACAGTAGATTGGCATTACCGTTTAATTCGGCCCAAAAATGGAGTTGGAGACAAATAAAAACCGAGCTTGCACCGATTACTACACTTGAACATGCAATTCCAGACGGTTTATTCCATTTTATATCTATACAAATGTGCGAAAGATACAGAAACAGAGCGCTGAAATGCTCAGTTTTTCTTGCAATACACCGTGGACAGTTGTGTTTAAATAGTCCAGCAAGACTTTAACGATGACCATGAAGGATAAATAGAGCTGCAAAAGTTCATTTCTCAAACTCATCCTAATCAAAGTCAAGATGAAGGAAAGCAGGTGCAGACACACTCGAAAATGTCGAAGAAGACATTCTAGAAATGAACGATTTGTAGGTGACCTGGAAGACACTTCATCTAACCTCCTACATCAATTAATAGATATTTATGTACTAAAGGAGTGAAGTGACTGTTTTAATCTAGGCATGAATAGTGCAAGGGACTAAAACAGATTTTAATTTCAAGGTGCACACAACATTTTTTACACGCACGGTCAAAATTTTTATGCAAAAAAATGAAATGTAATTGGCCACGAAGCGTTTGTATTTTACTCTGGATTCATCTAGGTACCATTGTATTTCATCACCTGTATGACATTATTTTTTATTCATTTCTGTTTGACATTTAGATTACTAAATATTGCTAATTACACAATATTAGGAACTGTGAAAATTACCGTATTAATTATAATTTAAAATATGTTTATGGTTTATATGTTTGATTCTTAACTTTTTATTCTTTCTACCGTTAAAAGTTTGACACAATAAAAATGTGTTACGTTATTTTTGTATTGTTCATTGGTTTCCATGGTGACTTTAAATCTCAAAGCAATAAACGCTTGTTTTACTCCCTGTTTTAAGGTACTAAAATACATTTTTATTACCGTTCCGTTCGTGTAAAAAAATAAAATATCTGATGTGGCCAGCACATAACTTTCTTATACCAGTATATATCATCCTGATAAAAAAAAATCATTCTATTTAATTCTTCATTTACCTCAATTAAATTTTAATAGCGTACCTTGAAATGTTTCATTAAAATTTTTAAATAATTAATTATCAGCGTCATTCGATACTGTCAATAATAATTCATGTCATATATTTTAATATTTTTTTGTTATTGACATTGACATTTTTGTAACTAAATTCAAATGCCAAACTGTTTAATTTATCCTAACCCCATTTCATGAGGCCAAATGTGTAAAATATTTCAGTATACATCAGCTTTATTTAAGTACTTGGAAAATATATTTTATTCGCTTGATATAGTAGACGTGATTTATTATCTTTCAACAATATATTTTTTTGTAAAGTCAAATACAAAAAAGTATGAGTCTCGTGGACCCCTTTCAGCTGGCCAATTTTGCTCAACACCGATTTTTTCATTGTCTTTGGCCTTTTGAACAAGTACATCAAAATTGATATCTCAAAAACTGTGGCTGCTATCGCAATACTAAAGACATGCGAACAGATTTTTTTTCATAAAGTTATATTTTTTCATTATAATTCGTCGAGATTCGTCCAGAGGCGCAATAAAACTTTTTTAATTTTTTTCCCGAAATTGTATCTTTTTCCTTCTTTCATTCATTATGTCCCTTCTGATGGTACCACATTCACCGAATTTAATGTGACACCTAAAATGTTGTTGACAATCTGAATTGCCCAATTTGGGAAGTCTCGCGCGCACGCACGCACGCACGTACGCACGCACGCACGTACGCACGCACTTACTTACTCACGTACGCACCCACGCACGAACCCACGCACCACACGCACACCGACACGCGCGGACATAAGCGTACCCACACGCACAGCCATACGCGCAAACATACGCGTACCCACACGCACACTCATATGCGCACACACACGCGCACACACGAGCACACACACGCAAACACGCACGCATGCACGCACGCACACACACACAGAAACACCGACAGACATCATTCAGAAAATAGTCAGAATGTATTCAGAAGGGTTCAAAACGTATATACCAATCAAAATCTCGAGGTCGAAATAAATCACGTTTACTACACTTCCTTATATTAGGTAAGAAAGTAAAAAGTCTTGTAAAATAATTATTAGTTTTGTTGAGTAGGCCAACAGGGGATACTATGTAAAAAATACACGCTGCGTACTCCCCACGTAGTGGTAGGGAAATGAGTACAAAAGCATATAAACGACCTATAATCTATAAACACCTTGGGTAATACATGTGTGTAGGGGGCCACACATTTAGAGACAATGGACACACCAGTGGCGGCTGTTGGATTTAGGTTGTACCATATCTCAGTACTGGAGCATGGAACTCAAGCAATATTTGAAGGCATGACTATCAATACTGATTGAAGAAGTTTTGCAGAAAAAAAATTGAAAAAGAAAATAAGAAAAAAGTTACAAAAATGCGCAGCCTCCCCAGATTACTTCTAGACCATTAGTAAAATCTTTGTAAACTATTTTTTTTTCGTAATCAGAAGAATAATTTATTACCGTTTTTTTTTTGGTTTTCGAAAATTTCGATTTTTTGTAAAGTTATGACATTTTGTAATTTACACAATGAAGAACTTAAACCTCAACGTGTCATAACTTTACAGAAAATCAAAATTTTCCAAAACCAAAGAAAAACGGGGTGATAAATTTTCCTTCTGATTACGAAAAAAATTGTTTGCAAAGATTTTACCAATGGTCTAGAACTAATCTGGGGAGGCTGCGCATTTTTGTAATTTTTTTTCTCAAATTTTTTCAATTTTTTTTCTGCAAAACTTCTTCATTCAGTATTGATAGTCATGCCTTAAAATATTGATCGAACTCGGAACTCCAGGGTGAGAGGCAAGTGCCTTTATCACTCGACCATTAAGCCACACTTAGTGGGTAACTTAAAAAAATATGTATTTTCTGTTCAAAAAAAAAGCGGAATTTTTCAAAATAAGTGGAACCTCCTGAATTAGCCGAATAACTTCTGGTCAATTTTCCATGATTTTTTCATCTTGGAAAACCCATTTACCTAAAATAACTTTTTTTAAATATAATTTGGTTTCACTTAATTACCATATCCCACTAGATTTCAAATAATCAAAAACATACTAACAATTAGTTTCAAGCTAAGTGACATCGATTCACCAAATGTTATATTTGCTTTACTAAACTATTTATATCTATTATTTTTTCCATAACACGTGTAAAATTTTCAACACCTAATCTCAACTGCTGTTAAAAAATATTCAATCAAATTTCGAATAAGCACATATAGAACAATTTTCGATCTGATGGTAATCTCCTTTTCGGCTTATTATTGAAAAATCATAAGCTGGTGTATATTCATACAACTTTTAATTTTTCAATAACAAGTGTAAATTAATGCTAAAATTTATTGAAATCTAGATACAACTGCCAACAAATAAAAATTAGTGAACACGCTTAACAATAAAAAATGTTTTATAAGCAAAATTTGGGAAACTTCAACACTGGATCAGGAAACAAACTTAACCAGAAACAAAACAAAAATTAAATTATAGTCTTTGTATGAGGCACTGCAAGTAATACTGCATTTTGCATTTGTCTTAATGTGATTTATTCATCGTCGTAACCATAGCAAAATTCATAAATGCAGCACTGAAAATTTTTAGAAATTATAATTTGCCGTAACCATTTTATATTGACATGGCTAGGTTATTAATATAATTTTCTAGTATATAGATGGGACATTATGACCTGAGAATCTACTAGCCCTGTTATATATCAGCACCTGGAAGCATTAAAAATTCCCTTACTCATGTTGAAGAACCCGCCAAAATAGGGAACTAAGAATTAATTTCCAGGGGGGAGACTTGTGTATTATCTTACGTCATAAAATGACACCTGTGATTGAAAATGTATTTGACGTGTGTAGTAAAGCGTGGGAAGTACATAAAATAAATAAGAAAACCGTTGTGGTTCTCAAACAATTATTATAATGAAATGTAAGCTGCTGGAAAATTGTGTTTTAAATAATACAATATATCATTTCATATAAGTTCAAATTATTAGGTTTAATATGTAATTGTATCTTTCGTTATAACGGTAAATTTCATAATAATAAAGAATATGATTAGGTATTGCAAATAAGCTGCTAGCCAAATGAAACTAATAATGAAAATTTCTTGTGTAATTTTGAGGAATGATAAGAGTCATCGAGATGCGGTCTTGAAGATTTTGTTGCAATTTTCATCAGAAATAAACTAACTTAACTATGACATTAAACTACGATAGAAGATGTTGTATATACGGTGTACAATGAGGCCCTTGCAATTATTAAAAATTTCATTAGTTCCAGATAAGATAATAGGATCACGGAAGTATCATACATTAGTGTTATTTCAATCACCAAACGTAGCATTTATATTTATGTTGTTTCTGTTTAATAGACATTTTAAGAAAAAGTTATGTACTTAATATGTTCTGTAAATATTTTGATAAAATCACACACTAAATTTTAATTTAATCGGAAGTTTTATATGTACATATATTCTACAATTTTATTTTTCTTATCATTCTCTTTTCTATATTTTTAAATTTTCAAGTTTAAAAAAAATTTTTTTTTTGAAAGTGCCTATTCTCTTATATATATTTTTAATGTAAAATAATGTACATAAAAAATCATATTATTTATATTATTATTTATCCGTTTTTAGTGTCCTGAAAAAGCTAATAAATTTAGCGAAACGTCGACAAGCTAAAAAAGAAAAATTTTGTTTAATTTTTATGATCCCTCAACCCACCTAAAAAATACCCTTTATATATTCCTATTAGATTTTTACACCGCACTTACTAATAACAGCGGAAAGGGTGCAACAGTTCAGGTTGTTTGCCACCTGGTTAAAGCACAGCAAACCGGAGAATCATTAGTTCCCGCCAAAAAAGGGGATGTAGGATTAATGCAAAATAAGGGGTGAGTAGATTTTTGCATCAAATTTTTCTCACCTGTAATGTTGAGGAGTTAGCGTGGGAAGTTTATAAAATTCAATAATATATGACGTGTTTGGATTAAGAAAAAGGACGTTTACGGAACAGCCAACATTCTTGACTTTGATGATGGTCTAGGATAACAGGGGTCAAGCTATTGTTCTCTACCCTGCCTGGAAGAAACTGTAATATGCCTCTTTTAAAATTACTTCTTTAAATGGTAAAACGCAATTAAAAATATGTGTTGCGAATGTTTTCAAAAACTTATATATTTTTTTATCTAAAATGATTTGTTAGAAACGATATTAATAGAATGCTATAAATAAATATAAAGAAATCTAAAAGTAAAAAAATAATAAAAAAGAAAAGGGAAACAGCCAAAATGTCTAATGATACTGATATACTGATTTAAAGTATTTTCGTCATTTTCTATTAATTTTATTTGTAAATTTGGACATTTCAGAAATAAATGATGAATTATTATTATATTATTAATAATTATTCTCATTAAGTTACTAAGTTTTAGGTGCTATAGCGATAATCTTTTGCCTTACAAAGAAAGTGGAATTGGGGGATGCGCCCCCCTCTAAATCCGATTTTGCTTGTGAGGCTTATCGGTGTAGCACCAAAACTCATTGACCGGTTCGCAAATGATAAAATAAGTTGTCGATTAAATTTTGTAATTGAAATCTTTCCTCAATCCTGTACAATCTATGTGCTTATTAATACCTGATATTAATTATTATGTTTGTTGATTTTTAAATTAAATTTTTTATTGTAAATGATGTCTTACCGGTAACTGCATCGATGGATATAGGGAAACACATGTAGCAGAAAATTTTGAAAATTTAGTAAATTCAGAATTTTGAGCCGCCAATCCAACAAAAATAATTACAAGTGTTTGGTACTTCCGGTTACACCGGACGTCGATAGAAACTTGCTTATTTTAAATGGAACACTTTGTATATTGCTGATTTTCGGCAAAGAACATAAAATTCTGAGTCGAAGACATGTAGAATATTTTATTATAAATTATACATAATTTATGTTAATCATTTCAACGCTCCCCACTCGGATGTTTGCTGATGATACATCTATTTTTATTTCTGATATTAATGTCAATAATGCTATTAGAGATGCAAATCTACAGGTACAAGTGGGACATGAATTGTTTACTGATAATATGCTTATTTTAAATAATAGAAAATCTACCTTTATAAGATTTAATACATCAAATGTAACTATTAACTATAGTTCTGTAATGAAATCAAAATATGGTACAATTAAACAGGAAAAAAATGTAAAATTTCTAGGTTTACATATGTCTGAAAACTGTTCATGGACTGTTCATATTGTTTCTATTTTTTTTCTAGTATAGGCATTGTAGGGGTTAGTCACATGGGAAAAATTTGCAATTTTCGTAATCTTCAAGAATTTTTCGTAAAAATTGCTCTCAACTTGGTGGCCCCAAGTTGATTAGAAACAATCAGCAATGTTAGTGATTCTCTTATGTCAAAAAAATGTCAGCACGTATAAATTACACGCACGAAGATTTTTTTGAATTTGTATCATTTATCGAGAATGTGATAAAGTAATGTCTAGAACAAGGTTCAACCTAATAAAGCTATTAAAGAATATTTTTAGACACTTTATATTAGTGAAATCTTGCGTGTTCCCAATAAGAAATCCCAATTTTTTTAAAATGGTATTACTAACTTGCCTTATATGACTATTAAAAGATAACGTTTGGTCAAAGGGAATACCCAGATCTTTGTGTTCTTTAACACGGCAAAGCACAGTATTGTTAACAGATGAGGAAAATCTGTTGTTTGATTTTTATTTGAAAATATCATAGCTACACACTTTTTAAATTTCAGTTCCACTTTGAAGTCATTGCACCAACAGAAACATTTTAAATGTCTTCCTGTAACAAAGAAGTCATTTACATTTTCTATTCTGCGATATAGCTTGCAGTCATCTGCGAACAGAAGGCAAGTGAAGTTATTGAGTACGTCAGACAGATCATTAAAAAAATATGAAAAAGCAGTGGACTCAAATTACTTCCCTGCGGCACGCCAGAACTAGCTTCAAAGCATCATGACTGATAGCCATTTAATTTAATATAAATTTGTCTCCTATAAAGATAGGAGCATCAATAATGTCAGGGTAAATCTAGATCTATTTCTCCATCTCTGGAAATCCAAAAGGTTCAGTCAAAAGTTGGGTTCTAGAAAAACTGTTTTTGCACGTCCAAATATGTCTCACACCTAAAAATGTATATATCTGAAAATGAAACTACTAATTAAAACAGTTTAAAAATTAAGTTGGCATTTCAGTAAAATAATTATTTCAAATGAAAAAAACAAGTTTTGCTGATAACCCGTTTAATTTCTGCACACAAATATGAAAATCCCAACTGCTTTCAGCTATTTGTCATCGTCAGGGGAATAAAATTTGAAAATATATAAATCGACATAGCAACTTTTGTTAAACAAGGTGCAATGGCAGGAGCTAATTTTTGCTTACTGTACTGATTGTGAACTCCAGATTAGGAATAATCCGCAAATATGATATGCTTTATTTTCTTTTATATAACGGTACTGGTTCAGTTCTTCATTACTTAACTGAATATCTTTAAAACTTAAAAGAAAATTTAGATTTATTAGATTTATAAGTCACCCCTAAAAATAAAAAGTGTAACAGTTCAGGTTGTTTGTCACCTGGTTTATGCACAACAAAGCTTTAACTGCAAGGTTGGATCACTATAGCTCCCGCTAAAAAGGGTATATAGGATTGTCATAAATCGCAAGGGGTAAGTTTTTATATTGTATTTGTCTCTACAATAATTTAAGGGCACAAGTTTTTAGGAGTTAGCGTAGGAAGTTGAGGAAACTAAAAAAAAAGTTGTATAAAAATAGTAGTAATAATAATAATAAAATATTACTTAATTTTGCGATCCAAACGAAATTTTGACTAAAACATGTGACCCACTACATAGGCTTTAGTCAAAATAATAATAAAGTCCATCAATGAAGGCGCACTTTTTAAAATTACGGACTACTACTTATTTCATTTTAAAGGAATTATATACGTCATCGTCAAAGAGAAATAAATTTTAGAAATCGCAAATACCATTGCAGAGATTATAGGGAAGCTGCATATTTTATAAATAATAATGCTCTATTAGTTATTTTTTATATTGGCAAATGAGAAAACCGTAAAAATTTTGGTCACATAAATATGTATGATCTTACGTTGTTATTTAAATAACGTACGTATATTAAATAATTTAAATGTAACTGCTGTACCCAAATCATCAAGCAATTTTGGTTTTAGTTTATATGTACTTACATAGTGAAATAATAATTTACCCACAATTAGACCCCTTCTTGTACAGTTGCTGCTTTTAAAATAAAATATTTACTTAATTTTAATGCACTGACGAGGAACAACAATTTCCAAACACCGTAAATGTGGTTCAAACTCAACAATAAACTGTAAGATCTCGTCTCTCTTCACCCAACAAAATCTTTGATTTTTAGAGGGTTAAATCGGTTACGCTTTTCAAGTTCATATGTGCTACATACTACATTTTGAGGTGTTAATCAATGATTGTTAATATTTTGCTTCGAGAAAATGTTAAAATTTTTGCTCTGAAAAGTCTGCCAATTGTTTAAATGTAGTATAGCCAATTTTTAAACAATATGTTATCTGACGAAAATCCATAACAGAGTAGGAAATGGTAAGAAAAGGAAAGAGAAATTTTAAGTCTTAATTACTTCTGCACAAAATACATTTTTTCTACGACTGTGTTGAGAGTCAAATTTTCTAACTTCAGAATGACTGCGAAAAATGTCACTTTATCACACGCCGTGCGGCAAAGAATAAGCCACATGCCTCGATTACATCTTCACACACCGGAATAAAAAAGTGTGTTTACCTTAAAGAATTATATTATTTAACTGGTAATAACAATTAAATTTTATAAATGTACATTAATTATACAGGAATTACTTAAGTTAATACTTGGAAAAACTGGAACATTTACATTGTTAGAAATGCTCAAAATATTTACATCTGGGCCAATGTTTATGGCATTTTCGTTGACACTTATTTTGTTATTAACACTATCTTCTATATATGCTTCTGCTGTTGTTGAAGAACGCCACCCACCGTGTCTTTTCAAACTGATAAGGTCTGCTCCAGCGTCAACCAAAAGAGTCGCTGACGTTCGGCGAAAGCAGTGCCCAGTAAAACTTTCAGGTTTAGGAAGTTTTAAATATTCGGCAATTTTTTTGGCATCTGTCCAAATGTGTTTATCCCTGCCATTTGAACTGTATACTTGCCATGTTTGTATTGAATGAAGAATTGTTTGTGTCTTATGGACGCAGGTCTAAGTTGCACATATCGACGATAGAAATTCAACCAATTATCTCCTTCTGTAACCGAAAACGTTCTAGATTTATGAGTTTTAGAATCTGGAATGATTATAAGCCAATTATAAGCAAAAATTCTCCATTGTCCTGAATGTCATCTATGGTAATATTCATCAACTCCTCCCTTCTGAGGGCACCAGCCACTCAATAATTAACACTACCTAAAATAATGTCTTATTACAACAGATTGAAAAAAACTGAAAAATGTATTACCTTTAGAAGTAAAAATTTCTCATTAGATGCGTTAATTAGAAAAGCATTAATTTGTTCTTCAGATTTCTTTGCCTTGTATCCTACATATTCTCTTTTTAAAAGGCAATTAGTTTCGGAAACTTCAAAATATCTACATTTTCTTCCAATGACAGAGTGCTTCTGAGCATTGAATAAATTGACCACATCGTGGAAGATATCAACGTTTTAGCCTTTTCGGCGAAATATGCGAGTAGGACTATTTTCGTATAAACATTCACTTTCTTTTGACGGCACCAGTTTACGAAAAGTTTTTCCTTCTTATAACGTTCTTTCGATTTACGTGGAAGGAGGTCGGAACTCATACTTTCAGCGGCTGCAACAATTTCTGCAGGAATAGCTTCGCCTGAATTTATTACTTCTTCAGAAGCAGCAAATACAAGAAAGAACGCGTTAGTTTAGCCAAACAATTTGTTTTGTTTGTTAGTCGTGACAACCGTTTAGGCAGTACTTCATTTTTATTATTTTAAATAAAATCTGATTTAAAATTTTGGAAAGACTTTAAGGGAAAAAACTTCACAACCGTAGAAAAAAATAGTATGTAACACATATGTGGCAAGCTTCATTACAAAACTCGTATGATAGCAACAGTCGTTGCGCTCGTGTTGCTGTTTTCATACATCGTTTGGCAATGAAGCCCTTGCCACACTTGCATTACAGTGTACTATTTCATTACACCTCTCTAAAAACTTTATGTTTCATGTCTATTTATAGTAGAGAAAGTCCATCTTTTCCGTGCACCCACAAAGGTAAAAAATCTAAATAATATGTGTATATATTTCCAGACGTTTTAAAAGTTGCTATTATTACACCATTTTATAAGGGCGGTGAAATAATGAGTATGATAAACTATAAACCCATATCACTGATTTCGAACATTGCAAAGATGGTAGAAAAACTCATAAAAGCACGTATCACAAATTTTACTAATAAGTACAATTAGTATCGAAAATGCAGTTTGGCTTTCAAAATTGTCGTTCT
The DNA here is from genome assembly GCA_029963845.1 of Rhamnusium bicolor. Classification (NCBI taxonomy): domain Eukaryota; kingdom Metazoa; phylum Arthropoda; class Insecta; order Coleoptera; family Cerambycidae; genus Rhamnusium; species Rhamnusium bicolor. Next base: position 98,878 of record JANEYF010004321.1, on the reverse strand, counting down.
ACACAAGATGCTATAGCATACGTCACCAACGAAATCTACCAACACCTAGATAATAAGGACCTAGTTCTTATAGTGTGATAAATGAAATTATATTGCTTGCTACTATAAGTACGTGTATGTATGTTTAGGTGTATGTGTGTATATGTGTGTATATCTGTGTGTATATATATATGTACTTGTATGTATTTATGTGTATATAAGTATGTGCATATAAATTTATCACGCTCTTATTGCCACTTATAACTATATCAATAATAACTATTACAAAATATCTGACGTGGCCAGCACATAACTTTCTTATACCAGTATATATCATCCTGATGCAAAAAAAGTCAATTTATTTAATTCTTCACTTACCTTAATTAAATTTTAAAATCGTACCTTGGAATGTTTCATTAAAATTTTTAAATAATTAATTATCGGCAACATATCAATAATAATTCATGTCATATATTTTAATAATTTCTTCTTATTACCATTGACATTTTTGTAACTAAATTAGACATTTCAAATGTCAAACTGTTAAATTTATCCTAACCTCATTTTATGAGGTAAAATGTGTAAAAAATTTCAGTTTACATCGACTTTATTTAAGTAATTGGAAAATATATTTTATTGGCTTGATATAGTAGACATGGTTTATGATCTTTCATCAAGAATACATATTTTTGTAAAAGCAAATACAAACAAGTTTGGGTCCCGTAGACCTTCATTCAGCTAATCAATTTTGCTCTACGCCGAATTTTTCCTTGTCTTTGGCCTTTAGAACATGTGTATCAAATTTGAAAGCTTTACCTCAAAAACTGTGGCTGCTATCGCGATACCACAGACGTGCGGATAGATTTCTTTTCATAAAGTTATGTTTTTTCATTATATATGTACCTTTGTTCTTCTTTCATTCATTGTGTCTCATTTGGTGGTACCACATTCACTAAATTTAATGTGTCACCTAAAATGTTGTCGACAATCTTAACTGCCAACGATTACTATACTTCCTTATATTAGGTATAAGAAAGTAAAAAACTTAAAAATGAGAAGGATGTATAACCTCACATTCAAATACAATGTATTTTGTGAGGAAGCTTTCTTATGTTTATTTACATATTAATTAAGAATTTACTATTGTATATACTACTGATTTTTTTTATACTGTTTGTAAATGAACTTATATTATTATATACAGGGTGGGGCAATAGTGCATCGGACCTTAATATCTCGAGTTCCACGATAGCTAGAAATTTTTAAAAAAATTGCAAGTAAACTAGATAAAAAAAGTCTATAATTGGAAATTATTTTCGAACATACAGAGCGAACCAAGACGAAATTACAGGACCAAGTGCATTTTTTTTAAATAGAATGCTATGTATATCAGTACATTTTTTTGAAGCCTCTATTTAGGCTCTATTCATTCCTATATTATTATTGGCTATCTCCCAACCACTTTGATGTAATGAATTTTTTTGTTGAAATAACGCCATCTGCGCAGATGGATATTAAAAAAAATCACCACAGTCATAATTATGGGTTTTAAGAAAAACCTATGTGAATACCAGTTACGAGACATCAAATTAATGTTTTCGAATTATTTTCATTTCCTAAAAATGTGCAGGGTGGCAAAAAATTAGTATTCAATTAAGAACTTTTTAAATTGAATTTTCTCAATTTTTTCAAATGGAACACTCCATATTTTTCAACGATGTGATGTAAAAATGAAAAATGAACATTTTTTGTAAGTACTTCCCTATGGCTAATTATAATAATAATAATAACACCATATGAAATTACAACCCCCTTTATTCCTGAAGGTCTGAATTGACTTTGTGTGGGAGAGGGCTACACATTTAGAGACAATGGACACACACCCAATATTCGAGTATACTACGATTAATCTCTCTCACAGAAAAATCCCAGTTCCTCGACCGGGAATCGAACCCGGGACCCCGAGGTTTCGAGGCAAGTACGTTACCTCTAGACCACGGAGCCATATTGCAACCATTTTATAAATAAATAAGTGTTTATTTTTCAATTAAGAACTTTTTTAAATTGAAATTTCTCAATTTTTTCAAATAAAACACCCTGTATATTTTTCGACGATGTGATGTAGAAATGAAAAACGAACATTTTTTTGTAAGTACTTCCCTATGGCAACCATTTTCGTTTTATAAATAAATGGCAAATTCAAGAATAAACTTAAAAAAAGAGATTCCCCTCAAATAATTCATTAGAAAAATTTAAAATAGGTGTTCGACGTGTTGCCCATTTTGATTGACACACGTCTTTATGCAATTTTCAAATGAGGCCATTTAGTGGGACCATTTCCATTGAAATGAGTAAATAGTATTTAACCAGTCCATTACTGTAATGTTTTTTGTACATTTTTTTGCTGTTTTCGTTATTCGACAAGCAATAAAACCTCAGTTTGGTATAAATTGTCGTGTACAAAGGAGCATTTATCACACTTATCGATCATAAGTTACAATTTGTATTGAATTTAAAATATTTGGAATTTTACAATATGAATTTTATTAAAGCGGAACTTGTAGACATGACTTTTGTTTTGGGCGAGTCAGACAGAAATTGTTTACTTGCCAATAGAATTTATCACCAACGTTATCCTGAAAGAAGGCTTCCTGATGTAAGTAGCTTTCAAAACCTTCTCGATAGATTTCTGGAAACTGGAAATCCTCGAATATAAAAAAAAGTGAAAGAATAGAACGTGTTGTGAACGAAGAAAATGAGTTTTCTGTGGTGGTGGCAACGGTTGAGAATCCCCATGTTAGTCAAAGAGAAGTGCCCTCATTAGTAGGAATAAGTAGACGGTCTATGGGTCGATCTTAAAAACAAATAAGTTGCATGCATATCATATTCAAATGCACCAGGAATTATCTGATGACGATTTTCAAAAGCGCATACAATTTTGTAATTGGGCCAGAGGTAAAATGCAAGTTGATGTCAACTTCTTCAATAATGTTTTATTCACTGATGAGGCAACTTTTCATAAAAATGGATTTGTTAATAGGCACAATTTCCATTATAATGCTTCAGAAAATCCTCACTTTTTTATGCAAGTTGATAACCAACACAGATGGTCTATAAACGTTTGGGGAGGAATTATTGGAGAACATGTAATAGGGCCACATTTCTTTGATGGTACATTGACTGGAGCTATTTATCTTCATTTTCTGGAAAACTATCTGCCACAATTATTGGTAAATCTCCCTGGAAGAATTCGAAATAGGATGTGGTTTCAGCAAGATGGTGCTCCACCACGTTATTTAAATGCAGTTAGAGACCACTTAAATAATACCTACCCTCATCGATGGATTGGAAGAAATGGACCCACTAAATGGCCTGCTAGATCCCCAGATCTTACAAAAATGGATTTCTTTTTATGGGGATACGTGAGGATAATTGTTTATAGAGACACACCAACAACAGTACAAAATATGAAGGAAAGAATAATAACTATCACACCGGCAGTTTTAGGTGTGAGAACCTCATTTCAAAAGCGCATAGAGATGTATGTCAATCAAAATGGCCAACATGTGGAACATTTATTATAATTTTTTCTACTGAGTTATTTGAAGAAACCTCTTTTTTTAAGTTTATTTTTGAATGTTGTAATTATTGCTCAATACAACGAAAATGGTTGCAATTAGCCATAGGGAAGTACTTCCAAAAAAATGTTATTTTTACATTACGTCGTTGAAAAATATACAGGGTGTTCCATTTGAAAAAAATTGAGAGAATTCAATTTAAAAAGTTCTTAATTGAATACTAATTTTTGGCCACCCTGTACACTTTTAGGAAATGAAAATGATTCAAAAACATTAATTAGATGTCTCGTAACTGGTATTCACATAAGTATTTCTTAAAACCCATAATTGTGACTGTGGTGATTTTTTTAATATCTATCTGCAGATGGCATTATTTCAACAAAAAAATTCATTACATCAAAGTGGTTGGGAGATAGCCAATAATAATATAGGAATGAATAGAGCCTAGAAAGAGGCTTCAAAAAATGTACTGATATACATAGCACTCCATTTAAGAAAAAGGCACTTGGTCCTGTAATTTCGTCTTGGCTCGCCCTGTATGTTCGAAAATAATTTCCAATTATAGACTTTTTTAATTAGTTTACTTGCAATTTTTTTAAAAAATTTCTAGCTATCGTAGAACTCGAGATATCGAGGTCAGACACACTATTGCCCCACCCTGTATATTAAGAATATTCTTGTAGAAATGTTCTCTATCCGTTTCTCTTAATACGAGTATATTTGTTAATTTTTGTTACTTCATATAAAGGTAACAAAAATTTATTTTTTATTAATCTATACAGTCCGTTCATCAAAAAATAATGGAAATTTTCAATCCTCCTATGAGCCCTATAAGATAATGAGGTTTATATTCCAAGATTTTTTTCCCACGGTTGAAAAATTTCATAAATCACATGAATATTTATTGTAAATTTTAAACAAAGTATGTAGTTTAACGTGTTTTGAAAATTGAAAACAACCCCTGTACACTTCCCACGCTTACTCCCATAAGATTTTATGTTGCGTCAAATATCTGCAAAGATATTGTTGAAGTAACACGTTGGCTATAATTTCTGTCAAACTTACATCCCCTTCTTGGCGGGAAGTACTATTGTGCCTAACTACTCTACCCCAGGTGCAGCACAAATTAACCTGCTTGCAAAATCTAATAGGAATCCCTCTCAGGGTTTGTTAAAACGTAGAAAATAATTTGCTTTTAGTAGCTTACTAAGATTAATTTACCGTACCTAGTTGATTATTTAAAATATTAAAAAAGAAATACGTAAATGAAAATAAATTCTTACCTTAGTTTAAACAAAATAAATTAATAATTTCCAAAAAAGTACACAAAATATAAAAAACATTTCTACACATAAATATAAACAAACACTTAAACAATCGTCATTCAACGAGACACTGTATTGCTTAATTTAAAGTTCCTGGTTGGATGTCAGTCGTTTAAGTGTTTGTTTATAATATTTATGTGTAGACATGTTTTTTTTTTTTTTTTTTTTTTTATATATATATATATATATATGTATTGTGTTCTTTCTTGAATATGGTGTCAAGCCTTAACTTAAATTAGTTTTGCTTAAACTTAGGTAAGAATTTATTTCCATCTTCTTAATTCTTCTTATTTGCTCTGACGATGATAACTCTTTTTTATCGAAAACATCAGCAACAGTTTAATTTAATAAAACAGTGTAAAATCAGAAACCCCAAAAATTGGGGTGGGTTAAAAGATAAGTGGCCCAGAAACATTAAATATCCAGGTATCAGTCTCAACCAAATCTTTACTGTAGATGTAACTGGCCTTAATAATCACGTATTAAAACTTTTAAATGGTTCTCAAGATATTTGAAAAATGATTGTGCGTATCAGTCACATTTTAACACCCTGTATCTCAAAAACGGCGCACTTTGGTATATAGGTATGTATGGTTCAAATGCCATAATTAAAGCTCTAGAATCTACCATTAAGATATTGACCTCCAATTTCGGGAAATCTTATATATTGTTAAATGAATTTTTTGAAGCATAAAAAATGCATCCTCTTCTATCACACCGGATAGTCTGCTCGAACCTCCTTGTCGCACATTTTCATTCTCACCAATATTTCGCTTTTTAAAGCTCGCCAACCGGAATTTAAACCAGATTTTTCGCAGACAACCCTATATCATTCTGTTCGCAATTTAATTACCTTTATTTTGATATAAGATTTATTCATTAAACAGATGAATGTAAATTACTAGTATCGAATTACCTGTTTATACCTGCCAACCCAATAGTTACGCCAGGAAAAAAATAAACAACCTAACGTTTGCATATTCTATAGGCTTCATAGTTTCGATTGGAATAAAATTTGTACCTTAAACAAATGAGTGCAATGTTTAAAAAAATTTATTTTTGAATTTTTAATTAATCATAGTCTTGTCAGGAATTGTTTAGCCAACCCACTCGCGATATATTTTATAACATATTAAAATTAATATAAAATATTTTTCATCCATTAAACGGATGGGTGCAGGTCGTTTTTAATTCGGATGCTCTACTATTACACACTGTTCTTTTTTTTAGTAGAGATTACAAAAATGCCAAAATTATATTTTTTGCATGAGGCCTATTCTATATACAGAAAATTTACTAAAAAAATAAATCAAGAATAAAAACATACATTGGACATTATAGTCCTATAAAATACTTATTCTTAATTAAGTTTTGTGTAAATTTGATAGTTATATCAAATATTAAAAATTCAATTAACTTTTTTCTACTATTTAGTTATGCATGTTCGAAGTTATACTAGGTACTGCGAACTTAGTTTTCATATAAATAATAACTCTGACCTTTAAAACACACTGTTTACATTTTATTTAACTGGAGTAAACAAAATTGTGCATTATTTTATTCACCAATATTTTGTCAGTGTGCAAATTTACATATTGCGTAAATCTTTCTCACTCAGCGGAAACCATAAAACAGCATCAGTTTCTACAATGAATAAGTAATTTTATTAGAAATTTGCTGAAAATGAAGAAATAAATGGGAATATTATAATATAGATAAAAAACATTTGTTTCTATACTACCCATCTACTTAAATTTTTGTTTTATTCTTCAAGGATTGCTTTTAGTATGCAACGTAAATATATAACAACAGTACATCTCCTATTGAAAATATTCCAAATTAACATATCTCTGAATATTGTGGGGTATTCTAGCAAATAATCGGACTTTAATTGACCCACTGGTCAAATTTATAAAGCAATTACACCCACTTAACTGTGCGGTCTCACGTTTACAAAAGGTTCAGACAATATTACATATTACTATGCATTTAAATATAGACATGGTTTGGTCGCGACTTTTATTAAACAATTTGGCATCAATAATAAAGATCATTGACGTCACATCTTATGACATTTGAACTTAATTTGGTTGCAATTTAATGGCTTTATTAACGTACCAATTTATTACTCAATGCATCGTTCTAGATTGGAAATTATTAAATAGTTTCGATCAAATAACTTTTTATTCAATGAAATGAAAAATATTCAAATTTCATGATTGATGTCAGTCGTATAAATTAGATTCGATAATAATAAAGATCAAATTTAGAATAACAAAAAAATGGATTGTACAGGCAGATTGTATAAATAGGTACGACATATTAAGAAGCTCATAAACATACATAACAATATGTACAAAATAAAGCAAAGCATAATTTAACCATGAGCCTCGTACTAGCAAACAGCTTAAACCAACCTCAAAGTAAGAATAATTCCACTAGGTCAATAATTATTACTTATTTGGCCATAAAAACTTGTAATTTGATGCTTTTTATTAATTACCTGTGAGATATCTTCTAGTTTACTAATTTTATAGATAATTGTGGTGTTATAAATTAGCTAAAGCTTACCTCAAGAACGTCTTCATAATTCATGTTAATTTATCTTGAAAGCTAAATTAACTCAATTTTATTTATGCTATAAGTACATATGTTTATTAGTTATTTTGCAAGGTAAGAGTTACCTATTATTGATCTCAAAAATGTCATTTTGCTTGTAAACTAATAAGTCATTGAATGGAACGGGTTGCAAAATATTTAATTCAGTTATTTTAAATCTCAAAAATTCCATCAGAATAATTTAGAAAATACTTGGCAAAATTATTAATTTCAGGTAACCATAGAGTTTAAATTATACTTAGAATTGATTGATTTCAAATACTGGCACAATACAAAGTCGAATGGTTATTAAAAATTTATGAAAAACGATATTGGCCTCTCTTAATCATCAAAAGCAATCTGAGTTCAAACTACACACATATAAAACTAGCAACAAACATTTGGTAACAAACTATATACCGATCTTATTAATTTTACTAATTATATTGATTAATCAATATCAATCCAATACCATCAACAGGTTCGTTTTTTCTTATTGGCACCATATTGGAATTTTCACTCACTAAAAAAGAGCTCGATTTTTTGCTTTTCAACGATGTATGACATGTAGACAAAAAATTAAAAATTCTTCGAAAAAAACAATATAGCTAATTTTTCGCCTAGACATAATACTTCAAAATAAAAATTGAAATGAAAAGGTAAAATATTTTTTCCGAAATAATAGATTTTGGGTAAATTTTACCAAGCAGTAAAGAATTATTTAATAAAATCACTAAATTTGTTCAAACTCGGTCATTTACTGAAAACAACAATATCTTGTAAATAAGTCCTAATAGTTATCAACAAAAATATCGTAAGCAGTAATACCTATTTAACAAAATACGTAATAAAATGTCAATTTTACAGACAATTTTTCTCCACAGAAAAAAACCGGTAAATCAAAATTTCATGCCCTTAAATGAAAACTGTGAAATATCAAGTAGACTTTTTTTACGTCAAAATTTTGACAACAAATATTGTTTACGTTCAAATTTTTGCGTGGTCCGTATTTTAATTTTTTGAAATAGGTTTACATTATTCCAGCGAACAACAATTTGATGTGTTGGTGTGTTATGTAATAACACATAATAAAGAAATGTGAATATGACTTCAAATAGTTATTTTGAAAATTTCGCAGAGAGAGGCAACAACTTAATGAAAGATATTTCTCAAAACTTGCTACAAATGTGATAACCTTTGGAAGTTTTGAAAAACCGCGTATTAAAAGTTATGAAAAAGAAAATGATAACCGTGACAACAATATAATAGATTATTTCAACCCAGCATCATCGACAAAGGTAGGTAATAGAGAATTAGACATTCCTTGGACTGCGATTCGAAGAGGTTTAAATAAACACAAATATCAAGCCGACTATACGGGCTTCAGGGAAGGTGATTTTCCCAAAACAATAGAATTTTTTTAATTGGTATGTTAATAAATGTACAGAAAATGCCAACTTTAGCAATAACTTTTGTTTGTACTGATGAAATATATTTTAATAACTGTGGTGTCTTTAATAGGCATAATTACCATGGGCTACTGAAAACCCCAGACTACGTGTCTAACGCAGATTGCAGAGAAGATTTGGCTTTAATGTATGGTGCGGCATTCTAGGTCCACATGTTTTCGTTTTCTGTTTACATTAAGATCACTCTTTAAAGAATTTTCCATTTTTGATACATCGTTGAAAAGCTAAAATCGAGGTCCTTTTAATGAGTGAAAAATCTAATATGGCGCCCGTAAGAGAAAACAAACCTGATGATGGTCTTCAATGATCGAAACGTTGAAACTAAAATCTGACTAGAGAGCTAAATTCTATGAAAAAAGTTGCTTTGAGAGTGTTTTTAGAGATTTAAAAAATAATGAAAAATAAAAAAGCTGATATTATAAAATGCAGCATTCAACTTTTTCGACGATATCTCAAAACTCCCAACAGCTGGAATAGTTTTAAAGGTGGCTATTAGTTGGTAACAAAAGAATCTAAAACTTTCTCGACGATATCTCAAAAGTCCCAACAGCTGGAATAGTTTTAAAGGTGGCTATTAGTTGGTAACAAAAGAGTCTAAAACTTTCCCCATTTACTCGTTTTTCTACCTCTTATAGTTTCCGAGATACCAATACATGTATCACCAAAAGGGCCCACACTGTACATATTTACTACATTTCTAGGCAACATTCCTAATACATATTTAAATTAGCGGGGGTAAGGTTGACAGAAAGGAGAAAACCGAGTTTTAATTAGTCAACGTTTCGTGTATTTTGACACATAGTCCTCAGGACTATTTAAATTAGATTCTCTTTGTAAACGTGTATATTTTCTAAAAACTTAAACATAAACATTAACAACAAATAAATTTAAAAGCCGTAATACGAACAAACACCATTGATTTATGGGTATTTGTTCGTATTATCATTAGACCATTTCAACAAAATATTCTCAATGTTTGTTTTGCTAGTATAATATGTTCTTTTAAATTCAAATGAAAATAATTATTCAGTGGTAAAAAATGTTTTATTCAGTGTTTTTATATACTGGCCAAAAGTCACTTACGAATATTCCGCCGTAGAATTAGGACCATATTTGTTGTTGTTGAAAGTGCACCACTGCAATATTTACGAAAAATAGGGACGGTTTGTGCGAAGACATAATGGACGCTTTTTTCTAATTCTGTGCGATTAGGCCATTTTTATTATTGATTCGTCGTCTTCCTCGATTTTTGTCAAGTTATAAAGGGTGGGGCAATAGTGCGTCGGACTTCGATATCTCGAGTTTTACGATAGCTGAAAATTTAAAAAAAAAATACAAGTAAACTAGATAAAAAAGTCTATAACCGGAAATTATTTTCGAATATACAGGGCGAGCCAAAACGAAATTACAAGATCGAGTGCATTTTTTTTTAAATGGAATGCTATGTATATGACTACATTTTTTGAAGCATCTTTCTAGACTCTGTTCCTATTCCTATTCCTATATTATTATTGACTATCTCCCAATCACTTGGATGTAAAGAATTTTTTTGTTGAAATACTGCCATCTGCAGATGCATATTGAAAAAATTCACCAAAGTCACAATTATGGGTTGTAAGAAAAAACGTATGTGAATACTAGTTACGAGATATCTAATTAATGTTTCTGAATCATTTTTACTTTCTAAAAATGTACAGGGTGGCCAAAATTATTCTTCCATTAAGAACTTTTTAAATTGAATTTTCTCAATTTTTTCAAATTGAACATCCTGTATATTTTTCAACGATGTAATGCAGAAACGAATAATAAACATTTCTGTAAGTACCTCCATATGCTAATTGCAACTCTTTTTGTTTTATTGAGCAATAAGTAAAAAAAAATTCAAAAATAAACTTAAAAATAGATGATTCTTCGAATGGTTTATTAGAAAAATTATAATAAATGCTCCACAAGTTGCTCATTTTGATTGAGACACGTCTCTATGCGCTTTTGAAATGAGGCCATTTAGTGGGACCATTTCTTCCAATCCAATGAAGTGTATTTAAGGAGTCCCTTACTGTAACAGCTTTTTTGTAAATTTTTTTGCTATTTTCGTTATTCGACAAGCAAGAAAACCTCAGTTTAGTATAAATTGTTTTGTACAAACTAACATATATCACCCTTATCGGTTGTCAGTTATCATTTGTATTAAATTTAAAATATTGCGAGTTTTACAAAATGAATTTTGAGTAGTGGTGAGAGGTATGTGAAACTTCTCATATGGTCCAAATGCTACTACCCGACCGACATCATAGATGTCTCTGTGGCGGATAGCGACTTGCGAAGCAAGTACCGAGAGCGGCGACCTCTAGTCCAGGTGGACTAAACTACTGTTATTAAATATGATTTGAACGAAACAACTACTCAGCGGGCAAATACCCCAATATGCATTGTATTATACCTTGAAATCATGATAGATCGGTAGCCACTATCATTTGTCAATTCCTAACCAGACATAGACTGATTTCGAAGTTATTAGTTCTCCTCAGTATGCCATAGGCTATGGACAGGACAAACAATAGGCCAACCTCCCAGTCATATACTGACTAAGATAAATTGAGTAGTGGTGATCTATCATGATTTGAAGGTAACATGATTTGAAGGTATAATCCAATGCAGGTCGGGGTATTTGCCCGCTGAGTAGTTGTTTCGTTCAAATCATATTTAATAAAATGATTTTTAATAAAGCGAAACTTGTAGACATGACTTTTGCTTTGAGCGAGTCAGGCAGAAATTGTTAGCTTGTCAATAGAATTTAAGAGGTATCCTGAAAGAAGAATTCCTGATGTTAGCAGCTTCCAAAACCTTCCCGATAGATTTGTGGAAACTGGAAATGTCGAATATAAAAAAAGTGAAAGAATAAACCACCTTGTGAACGAAGAAAATGAGTTTTATGTGGTGCTGGCAGCGGCTGAGAATCCCCATATTAGTCAGAGAACAGTGAGCTTATTGGTAGGAATAAGTAGTCTGTTGGTCGAATCTTAAAACAAATAAGTTTCATGCATATCATATTCAGTTGCACCAGGAATTATCTGATGACGATTTTCAAAGGCATTTACAGTTTTTAATTGTGCCAGAGAAAAGATGCAAGATGTCACCTTCTTCAGTAATGTTTTGTTCACTGATGAGGCAACTTTTCATAAAAATGAATTTGTTAGTAGGCACAATTTTCATTATTATACTGAAAATCGTCACTTTTTTATGCTGATAACAGTTGATAACTAGCACAGTGGTCTATAAACGTTTGGGGAGGAATTATTGGAGAAAATATAATAGGGCCATATTTCTTTGATGGTACATTAACTGGAGCTATATATCTTCATTTTCTGGAAAACTGTCTTCCACAATTATTGGTGAATCTTCTTGAAGGGATTCGAAATAGGATGTGGTTTCAGCAAGTTGGTGCTCCACCACATTATTTAAATGCAGTTAGAGACCACTTAAATAATCTCTACCAACTTTAATGGATTAGAAGAAATGGACCCACTAAATGGCCTGTTAGATCCCCAGGTCTTACAAAAATGAATATCTTTTTATGGGGATACGTGAAGGAAATTGTTTATAAAGACACCAACAACAGTACATAATATGAAGGAAAGGATAATAACTGCTTTTAGATCTATCACACCGGAAACTTTAGGAACAGTAGAAACTTCATTAAAAAGCGCATAGAGACATCTGTCAATCAAAATGGGCAACATGTGAAGCACATAATTTTAACGAAATATTCTTGAATTTTGTATTTATTGCTCAATAAAACGAAAATTATTGCAATTAGCCATAGGGAAGTACTTACTAAAAATGTTCATTTTTCACTTCTACATCACAGCGTTGAAAAATATACCATTCATATATAATATTCCATTTCAAAAAATTGAAAAATTTCGATTTAAAAAGTTCTTAATTGAAAAATAATTTCTGGTCACCCTGTACATTTTTAGGAAGTAAAAATGATCAAAAATATTAATTAGACGTCTCATAACTAGTATTCACATAAGTTTTCCTTAAAAAACCCATAATTGTTACTTTGGTGATTTTTTCAATCTGCAGATGACATTATTTCAACATCCAAAAGGTTGGGAGATAGTCAATAATAATACAAGAATGAATAAAGTCTAGAAAGGGGCCTCAAAAATGTACTGATATACATAGCATTCCATTTAAAAAAAGGCACTTGATCCTATAATTTTGTCTTGGCGCCTCCCTTATATTCAAATAATTTTCGATTATATACTTTTTTAACTAGTTTACTTGTATTTTTTTTAATTTCTAGCTTTCGTAGAACTCGAGATATTGAAGTTCGACGCACTATTGCCCCACCCTGTATATTAGTTATATATTTAAGTTTCCACTTTTAGTTAATAACTTATTATGTAATTTTTCTAGTAGTCTACTTTCTTCTTCAGGTTAGTTTTCCCATTTATCAGCTGGCTTGTTTTTCTTATGGTACTACCACTCCTTACTTTTGGTTAGTAGTTGAATTATTTTCGACTCATTTCTTCTTAACGGTAGTCTGTTGACTTTGGTAACCATAGCGTTGTTTATTCTCCATGGTGTTATACCTACTATATATTATCTTTGTTAGTGTTCAGATGTGCTTATTTTTCTAAGTTCGCTATACGAGTAATAGGTAGTATCATCCTTGTTCTTAAAAAACGACATGGCCTAAGAATTCTTTGTTATTTTTATTGTGAAATTATGTTTACAAAATTCTTTTTTTATTATTAAAATGAGTGGATTCTTCTCACTGCTTGTTTAATATTGTGATAGTTGAACAGCGCAAAATGTCACCAAACAACAATTAACTTTGGACGAGGTCAGGTTATTGGCATTAGGGAAGCCATTTTTTTACCTTGTGTTCCTTTTGAATTAGAGGACTTTAAATGTCATTATATGATATTTCTGACCTAATGAGATTATCACAATATCTGGTGTTCCTCAGGGCTCCGTAATCGGACCTCTATTATTCGGTGCATTTATAAGTGAAATCACCAGTGATTTATAATGTAGCACATTACTACATGCTGACGATTTACATTATATAGCCCTATTGCTAGTATAGAAACTGAGATCAATTGCAACTTGACCTCATATGGCTATCAACCTGGTGTAGTGAAAAAAGCTGTAATTAAGTATCGCAAAATGTAATTCGATGATACATTGTCGTATGCAGAATCCAATCAAATTTGCTTATCAGGTTATAAATGAGGAGTTAAACAGCTGCAATTAATTCAAAGACCTTGATGTTCTATTCGGTACAAAATTCTTTTTGCTAATCATATAAATGATATTATAGCTAGTAATTTTAGAAACTTAGGGTTTACATTATATAACTGTAAAGAATTTTATGAAAGTACATTAAAAGTTCTCTTTAACTCGTTTTTTAAAGCAAAATTTGAATATGTTCAATTGTGTAGAATTCTAGCTATGACAACCGTAAATTTAATATTGAAAAAGCTTTAAAGACCCTTTCTCAAATATCCTTGATATAAGTGTCTTAGAACTTACTCAGCCTCAAGAAGAATTTCCATTTATTTGGTAAAAATCCTTTAATAGTAGGCAATCGCAATTAAAGCTTAATGACTTCTTTTGTATAATACAAATTTATAAATTATCAACAAGTGTGTGTGGATACTTTATTTAATCTTCAATTAAATAACATAAGAGGATTACCACTTTGGTATCTAGTTATTATTTTCAGTATCTATTACTATTTGTAAATTTGTAATTACCTACTCAACAATAAGTAAAGTACTATACAAGTACGGAATTCATCACTTCAAAACATATTTCTAGTAATTTTCACCTATGCTATAAAAGCATGTAAATTTAATTCATCGTCTATTGATGTTAAATCGTTACAGCGAAGAAATGCGACAGCAAACTTAGCGATTGAGCCACCATAGGTTAATATCCTATTTCAATGAACATCATATTTCTCCATAATTTTCTTGCCAAAACATTCTAGCTAAATCTCATGAGCCAAACTTTAATTTCTAATGTATTTATTTATTTAACCTCAAAGAAGTTTTGCATTCTGTATCATTCAAATGCACATTTTTCTGCTAGTTTTAGAACGATTTCATGAATATAAAAATGTATTTGTAAATCTAAGCGATAAAGTTATTGCATTTTTAAATATTTATATAAAAGTTCCCTTCTCATCAGGTAAATCCAATGCTGTAAATATATTTGGTTGAAGAGCATTAATATTAATTATCTAATCTCACTTTCAAAAATGTCACAGAAATAGAAGTTGAAATGACTCTCAATAAACCATGCGAGAGCTATTGATGGATGCTGAATACTTATAAATATTATTATAATATTATTAATTTTTCCATTCATCCTATAAAGTAGTCCATTGTTATATCTATCCATTATTATGAATGAAGCAAAACGTATAGACATTTTCTCCATGAAAATTACGTATTGGTGTATTTATAAAATTGCAGTATTAAATGTTCGAATAGAACGGAATATTTAATCAAGTTTTAAAGCACTAAAAGACGCAACTACACTATTAAATGTCATGCTTTTTGCAAGCAATTTTTGAAATAATTGCTGCAAAAAATAGTTGGCACACACATGATTTTTTCTTACTTGAAATATATACACATGCTCCTGACACGGCTCAAAAATATTCTCATGTAAATTCTTTTACATTTTTGGAAATTGCGACAACTCAAAAAAA
This sequence comes from Rhamnusium bicolor, assembly GCA_029963845.1. Classification (NCBI taxonomy): domain Eukaryota; kingdom Metazoa; phylum Arthropoda; class Insecta; order Coleoptera; family Cerambycidae; genus Rhamnusium; species Rhamnusium bicolor. The sequence goes on along the minus strand of JANEYF010004321.1, from coordinate 83,196 downwards.
TTTAATCACGTAGTTGATAAATATTATTATCAAGTAGGAGAAACTAATAATATACAGTGACTCTAAATATTACAGGAAAAAAAAAAAAAGTCTCTTGAATCGCTATGATTTAATGACGCGATTTAGGATAAGTGTAAGTTGTACTTTCCCCCCCCCCCGAAAAAAAAACACAAACCGGGGGGGCTTTTTCTTAACTAGGCCCCTTAAATTTAGAAAAGAAAAGTAATAGTGAACTACAACAGAAATGAATTACATAAACTAATAAACTTGAAATATTAATAAATGAACAATTAAGAAGAAATCTAACTGAATTATGTAGTTATTATGTATTATTATTTATATTTCATATTATGTGCACATATTGTGTGTAATTGTATGTATAAGTCTTGTATATTTATGTATGAAGAAGTGCATAATTATGTGTATATACAGATCGACCCAGACTATTAGATACATGACTAGTGGTATGTGCAGTTTACAGTCACCCGTCTGTTCACAGCACGATGTGCGATGGAGTGATCGCAGTGCTAATGTCAGAAGGGGTTTTTACAGTAGGTTAACATATTGTCTTGCTTAACAAGGAGATCTTTTTGATCATCTAATTTCAATTATTTATTTATTTCTTTACGTATTATTTAATTTTTTTAGAGTTGGTGTTATTATTTATGAGAATATTAATTTGTTTTTAGAATTACCTTTTGTTTAAAAAAAAAATTAATATTTTATTGTATGCTGTTCTGATATTTTTCATAATTTTAGTGTTTTACTATCTGTGCCGTCTCGGAACAAACACTGAAATTGTGAGACATTTAGACAATTTTAGTAAATACGTTAATGCGCAAAGTTTTCTTTAGGTGAAGGAGGAACACTCTCCACCACAGCTTTAGCGATACTGAAATCTGCTTTGTCTTGTATGCTCCTCTCAGCAAGAGCCCTAACGCAATCGTTAACTTTCGTTCTGACTTCATATTCAGACGGCAACTGTAAACTGCGCATACCGCTACTTGTGAATCTAATGGTCTGGCTCGATCTGTTTAATATATGTGTATATGTGCATATGTATGTGTGTATTATTCATTTACCTTCTATCTTATGAAAAGAAATATATATTAAAATGTGAATAATTACCGTTCAGTATTTATAGAAGATATGTGAGTGATTTGATATCACTCGTGGACGGCCTTGGCTTTACTTTGATTTATTTATATGAATTGTACATACATATTTATTATCGTAACATGTACTCGTATTATGTGCAAAAATAAACGTGTTTTTTTTTTTTCGGAAAAACCGATGGCGACAGTAATCCCGTGGACTCCGATGCCTCAGAGGAGTAGCGCCGGCGAATTAACTACAGTCATTGCCCATATCCCTCAAGGTTAGTGATTGTAGATATCAGACTCATGTGCCCTAAGTAGACGGAGAGAATTTAGAATGACCGCATTCTGTCTTTGGCCTGCCAACTATTCGACTGTTTCTTGGAAGGTTGGTATGATATTCAATTCCGAGAGCATCATCGACTTCATCTCTTCGAGTACACCAATTATTAGGACAACCATCCTGACAGAGTAGTCTGGGTGTAGTACATGAATAGGATATTACGATATTTGGTCCGTTTCTCCTTCTCCTTTAAGGTGATGTTTTTTCAGCAGGTGCCAAGAACTTGACGACATATATCACATTGAATTGATGGTGAAGGAGGACAATGTCAGGGTTGTTGGTTTGGATTAGATTGTCCGCCGCGAACGAGTAGTTCCAGTAAATCCGGCATTTTTTGTTTTCAAGAATATATCTCCGGGGGACGTAAGGCAGACCCCAGTGGTCCGGTCTATCCCATACGAGTGTCTTAGATGATAATATATCACCCGTATTACCGCGTTATGCCGGCAGATGTAAGTCTAAATTGCATATATGGGACATGCTGAAACTAAACGCATGAGCAACTCCGGCGCTTGAGGACAGGCCCTGCAAGTGATATCAGAAACCTCTACACGCCACATGCGGCTACGGTAGACCAAGATGTTGATAACATCATCCTGATAGACCACAATGAGTTCCTCAATCTCCGACTTAAGCTCGGCTGACCTTAAAAAGGCGAATATTAACCTGGTCTATAAACCCAATGTTTCTATATTTTTATAAAACACACCAAGCTTTGAATTTTCAACGTGCTACCGAAACAGATTTTCATATTTCGCAGCTTTTAATCAGGCTCCCAGACTACTGACTTGAAGAACAGTAACTGCTTCAATGCCAACACCTCGCCGGTCTCTTTATCTGGTGTCGATTATAAGACCAAGCTCATCTGCGGCTTTCTTTGATGCCTTGAACAATCTTGTGTCCACTCCTACAGTTTCATGATATTTTACGATCAGTAAGAGAGGATCAGAGATTCTGTGTATATTACATACCACACATCGTACTACTTTGGCATGTATACACGTCAAGCTCAAGTCCTCCCCCCTTTGACGTGGGAGGCACACACGAGGAACGGACGATCTAGGATGCATGCTCCTGTGAAATCATCATCTTACGGATGTCTAATTGGCGCAGTTCATCTCCACTACTCCAAAGGAGTAGTGCTGTACCATTATGATAGCCGCACACACCTTGTTCATCCCCGAAACTTAGCAAGACCATGTCCTTTAGAGTTGGTGTCTGCAATTGTTGCAGAGAGAATTCTTTATTTATTTTACATCCTGGATGTGCTGTTGTTGCACATCTATGTGTGTATAGAGCTCTCCGGCATACAGATCTCATAGGATGTGTGCCGTCTGCAAGCTGTGCTTCTTCAGAGACTATTTGAGGTTCACTCTCTGCGGAGGCATACAGTTTAGAGTCATTCGTATAAAACAGATGGGTGACTTTATGTCTCCTGTTGCTGGGTGAACCACATTTGTATCCTGAGGTTAAGCGAAGCTCCACAGATAACGACAAAAGTAAGATGCAGTTCCTTGGATAGGGCTCAGGGAATCATCCTGGAAAACTCCTCTCCTGTGCTGTACTCAGATGACATGATGAATCGGGTGTTTCAGGCAGAAGTTATTCGATGCATCTCACCAGTGGTGGTGGTATCGCAAGAGTTGAAGCAAGTATAGCAATAGCTCATCATATGTTGTGTCAAATACCTTACAGTAATCGATCCAAGCCATTGATAGATTTCGCTTCCATTTCACAGAATCCTACGTAATACAGCGGACTATCAGCAGGTTCTCCTTCGCCAGGCCTTTCTTAGCACCACCTTATTTGTTTATGTACTGGAAGACCGGATCAATAAACCTCAGTAATCTTTCATACACTTATGCATTAATATCTTGTCGGTGGAGTTGATGCAAGTACGTAATCGGCCAATAAAATTATTCGGCTCGGACAGATCTCCTTTTTCGGGATAAACATAGTGCGTCCCTCGATAAACCCGTCCGGAATCTGCTGCCCACGTTCATCCATGAGTTGAAATCTCGCACCAGACGATATCGTAAGAAAGTAAATTTCTTCCGCCACCAGTTGTTAATGCCGTCTGGGCCTGTGGCAGCGAAGTTCTTGGTACCAACAAGCGCTTGTTGGATTTCCTCCGTACTGATTGATGAAGTTGTGGCATAAAGCTTCGAGGTGTGCAATTGCTGAAGTATCGCTATTGTGGAGGCGTCGTTTCATAGATTCCTTTCCATAGGATTCGACATCCGCCCCAGTCGGCGGATTTTTGAAAATTATAAAGTTTTAAAATATATTTCTTTTTGTTTTACCCAACGCTAGACAGTGTTCCCGTTGACACCGAATCTTACGGGAGGAGCGCCAACATATTACCTACAGTCAATCTCCACATCCCCACAGTGACTGCATCCCCTGCTCCTTACAAGATTAACCTACCTAGTACCTAATGTAAGAACATTATGTATCAATATGAAAAAAAGCTATCCCATTATATCAGTGTTTCATTGTATCAGTTGTTTAAAAATAATCTAAATAATGAATTTTTCATTTAACGTCCTATACATTCCTAGCTTGTTTTTCCATGGAGAATGTAATTAAATGCAACGGGCCAGCATGGCATACCGCCACAATACTACTACCTATGTACAGATTACTTACCACTATGGAAGTTTTTGGCATGTTTTGTGAGATAATCTGTAGAGCAGCATTCATTGCAAACCGCAGAACAATTCTTCACTATATACGGGACAAGTTCATCTATTCTCTCTGAAAATTCATTTTATGTACTTTTGTTTCCATTTAAGTACCTACCAGGATGAAATTTTTTTACGTGCGCTCTTAAATTCGAGGATTTCAAAAAGTTTTTGTTACATATTTTGCATTTAAAGTTAGTATTAGCCATCACAAAATCAAGTGGTCCTTTTTTCCACATATGTACTACTGATTTTTTATCGGAATACAATTCGCAACAACACAAATAACCTCAAAGTGCTTTATAAATATATAAAGTATAAACTGACAGATTCAGATTATGCATGCGCAAGACTCGGAGCTAGTGGAAACAGTACTCCTAGATACTAGTGTTGCTAGGTTCCCCCAATTTAAAAAAATAGGTAAATGTCTTAAAATATTACAAAGCCAACAATATTATAGATGAAAGTCCAAGTTAGACCACCCGGAATAACGAAATGACCTGCACACCTTCGCAAGGATATTTCATTATTAAATTTTATAAAAATATTAATTTATGGGTAAGTTAAAATCGTTTAGTGCGCACCTACTCAATGCAATTAGAAATGTTTGTTTTTATTTAGGTTAAAGTTTCTATAATTATTTTTATTTTATAATTATTGACGCACGTAGAGCAAAAAATGACCTTCCATAAAAATAAGTATGTAAACTTAACCTTTAAGATCCAATTTTATTAATGACTGAGGTCAGTTATCACTCATTAATGTCTTTAATTAATTTGATCAGTTCATTATAATATACAAGGTGATACTAAAATATATTGTATGTATTGATTGATAGAACAATACATAAACATGTCTGCATTATCACGAATGTGGGTAAAATTACAAATATATTCTATAAAGCGTCATGTAGAATATTTATTTACTCCAGTCATTATCAGTTTTGGTGAATTCAGTAGCAGGCATGCCAACTTACCTTACAAAAGGGAGATGTTCTTGGAGCAGCGTGGAAGATTTAAAGTTGCAACATACATTTGTAACATGAGCAATATTTTCATTGTTTTTTCGCTTAAGCGTCTGCGTCTTTCGGTGAATAAATTCTTGTCAGAAGGATCATTCAGTTATAGCATAAGAAACATTCTCTAACTCATAAAAATGGTCTCTGAATTATATTTGGCAAGTAGCTGAGTACTCCAGACCAGTATTCAGCAGTTATTGAGTTAACATTAGTTACTTATTCATTTGGTTAATTGTACAGTTAAGAAATTCTGTTTAAGAGAAAATTTTTAACGCAAATGTATATTATCAATTGTCATTGGCGTTTCAAATACAGAAAATTGTTAGGTTCATATAACCACAGATAAATTTAAAAAGTTTGCCTTAACTATTTTATTAAAACTTTGCAAATAAAACCATTAACTAAATATGACACAAACGTAATTATTAACTTTCACAACATAATAAAAACACCGATTAATTCCAGCCTTCCATAAACTTCACAGCTGAGAGCATTTTGCCCAGAGTAAGGGCACAGTAGAGAAACGATAAGTCGTGTAAGCACATTTTGGGCCTCCAGAGAACATACAGACATAGATGCATCATACACCGACAGGGTTAGAACTGATAGTTACTCCTACATACTTCACTCGATATTTTGTTATGACAATGTAATGTCCGAAATTAATAACATTGATTTTAATGAAAGATGTATTTTTATTTTGACCTTAATTTCCAGTGGGTCCTGAGTTATCCTTAAAAAAACTGAAAATCGGTTATTTTAATTTTTTCTAATATTTTGAATATGTATGTGCAAACGAATTTAGGGCCATATTCATAATTCACTTTAGTGAAACTTTAACAATTTAAATATGTCAAGTGGTTCCATGATGCTACTTTAGCATTTAAAATCCACTTTAAAATAAAGTCATGATGTTGATGGCTTTAAAGTAGACTTTAACTTTATTAGTGCAACTAACCTTTAAATTTGTCTCTTATTTATTATTAATTGGTGATGTTTGCAAAAAATGGACAATTTTACATCTGATTCTGAATTATAGTCAGATGATTCATTTAGTTCAAGTTCTTCTGATTCTGATTTAGAAACTATTGTGAGAAAACGGAAAGTTTACAGAAAACGCATGGAAGATTTTGATTTCTGGTCAGATTATGAATTTTTTTCATAGATTCAGGTTGAGTAAACCTGCAGTGATTAAGCTGTTAGAATACATAAGAGAGAGTATTGAATCTCCTAAAAACAGGTAAGGATATTTTGGGAAAGATACACTGTTAGGTAAGGTAATAATTATTAATTTTCAGAGGTGGAGCTGTTAAAGCATCAACAAAACTTTTGTTAACATTACTGTTCTGTAGCATCAGGTAGCAGAATAGTTAAATTAGGCAGTCATGCGATTGCGTCCCTGAAACCACAATTTAATAAAATGCTAGAATCTCAACGGGAGCTAGAGGAAACTGCACAAGATTTGTATGAAATTTCTCGATTTCCACGATGTTGTAGGGCAATAGACTGCACCCATGTTAGAATCATATCACCAGGTAATTTATTCTGCATTTGAAATCAATAGTACGGCTAAATATTCATTCTTATTTTAGCAGGTGAAGATGTTGAGATCTACAGACATCGTAAAGGCTATTTTTCATTGAACATACAAACTATATCAGATGCCCAGTTAAAAATTAGAAATATAGGTGCTCGATGGCCAGGTAGCTGTCATGGTCAAACCATTTTTAATAACTCGAGACTGAAATATGATTTCGAAAATGATCGTTTCAGAAATTATTGCTTAATAGATGACAGAGGCTATTCTCTAGAAAAGTATCTGTTAACTTCTCTTCAGACTGGCAACAATGAACAAAAAAATTTATACAATGAGGCGCTGATTGGAATTGGTAATATTGTGGAGAGACAATATGATGTCTGGAAACGAAGATTTCCAATTTTATCTCAAGGAATAAAAGTAGACATTAATACTGCAATCATAAATATAGTGACCACTACTGTACTGTATAATATGGCAATCGAAATGAATGAAGATATATATGAACCAAATCAGAACGAACAAGTGGAAAGAGATATGCAAAATATAGATAATGAAGATGTTCATAATGGAGAAATAGCAATGGGAAATATTCATTACAGAGGAAATGAAAATTTTTATGGATTGTAATTTCTTATTAAATAAATAAACAACTCTTTCTTATCTATCTATATGTACACTAAAAAATGTAGTAATTTTTATGTGTAATTTGTAAAAGTCTATCACAAGTGTGTCTTTTCAATATTATTCAATATATTAACAGTAATAATTATTACACGACTTTAACTAGTGGTTTCTATCACTTTTTACTTTTACAAAAAATATTTTGCAAATTAAATTGCTCTACAATAATTGTTATTCATAGAACAACCTAAATAACTGAATTTTACAGAATTAGACATAAATATTCCTCCATTTTTCTTTTTTAAATCTTGCTATATCCTTCTTTTCTTTGTTATCTCTACATCCAGGAGTTCCATTACTTTTCCGTGCCTTTCTTGCTTCCTCTTGTCCTCATTTTTCCAATTTTGAAGTTTCTGTTCAACGTACTGCTGTTTAAGGGCCAACAATGTTTTTGTTTCTTGTTGATGTGGTGCTGGCTTATTCTTTAACATTAGCTCCTTGTTTTTTGGTTCTTTCAACATTTTCGGTGTGTATGAATCCCACGTCTAGACTCATTCGTGTCAATACTTATACCCGGCACAATATTCTCCCGATTTTCATTCTCTCGATTTAAATTCTCTCCTTGATCTAAAACTAAATTGTAGAAAAAATTCGGTTGAATTACAGTTGTATTTTCATCTTGTGAAAATATGCTTAAAGCAGAATTTAAATTTTCGAATGAGATTCTCGTAAACAAAATTGTAAATTTATGATATTGTTTACGAGTATCTCATTTCTATACTAGTTACTTGTAACTGTAAATTCCCCCTGAATACCTGCCTATGTCAATATTCTCAATAACTAAATTTGTATTTGCTTCTTCCAGTTATTTATAAGGTACTTCAGTGATTATATTAACATCATCATCATATTTAGACGGATCATGAACCGTTGTTTTGTTCAAAATATTTAGAACCTCATTATAAATAATATTTTTTGAGGTTATGCGGGACCTCCATCCCTTTTATAAAGGTTTCGGCTTATGTTTGCTGTATATTTTTGGGTGCTACTTTTTAAATTATCATATTGGCTTTTGATTTGCGCTAAGGTTCTTGAATTATTGCAACTATTGAATTCGTTCAATAATCTTTTGCCAAGCCTCCTCCTTGAAGTATTTTGAAGATGTGAAAATGCATATCTATTTTATATTTATATTAACCTACCTTTTTTACAGGGTTTGATCTGGTTACTGTTTTTATTTTCTATTATATGTTTATATTGCGATATTAATTTAACTAAATGTAATTCCTCGTCTTTTCAGAATTTATTACTACGAGCTCGTGGTTGCTGTTCTATTTTTCTTTGCATAATTTTGTTAAAACATTCACAAACCATTTCAGATACGAAAAATATAACCTCAAACTTCAAATCGAATAAATTGCACTTATCAGTAGTCAGTTATCATTTGTATTAAATTTAAAATATTTCGAGTTTTACAAAATGAATTTTAATAAAGCGGAACTTGTAGACATATCTTTTGTTTTGGGCGAGTCAGACAGAAATTGTTTTCTTGTAAATAGAATTTATAAGCAAAGGTATCCTAAAAGAAGGATTTCTGACGTTAGCAGCTTCCAAAACCTTCTCGATAGATTTGTGGAAACTAGAAATGTCGAATATAAAAAAAGTGAAAGAATAAAACATGTAAATGAGGAAAATGAGATTTCTGTGGTGCTAGCAACGCTTGGGAATCCCCATATTAATCAAAGAGAAGTAATCTCATTAGTAGGAATAATCTGTTAGTTGAATCTTAAAAACAAATAAGTTTCATGCACATCATATTCAAATGCACCAGGAACTAACTATCTGATGCCAATTTTCAAAGGCGTTTACAGTTTTGTAATTGGGCCAGACAGAGATAAAATGCAAGATGCCACCTTCTTCAGTAATGATTTATTCACTGATAAGAAACATTTCATAAAAATCAATTTGTTAGTAGACACAATTTCCATTATAATGCATCGGAAAGTCCTCACTTTTTAGGCAAGTTAATAACCAGAACAGATGGTCTATAAACGTTTGGGGAGAAATTATTGGAGAACATGTAATAAGAAGGAGACCCACTAAATGGCCTGCTAGATCCCCAGATTTTAAAAAAATAGATTTCCTTTTATGGGGATACGTAAAGGAAATTGTTTATAAAGACACACCAGCAACTGTACAAAATATGAAGGAAAGGATAAAAACTGCTTTTAAATCTATCACGCTGGCAATTTTGGAACAATAGAAACCTCACTTCAAAAGCGCATAGAGACGTATGTCAATCAAAATAGGCAACATGTGGAGCACTTATTATAATTTTTTCTAATGAATTATTTGAGGAAACCTCTATTTTCTAAGTTTATTTTTGATTTTGTACTTATTAGTCAATAAAACGAAAATGGTTGTAATTAGTCATAGGGAAGTACTTACAAAAAATGTTCGTTTTTTATTTCTACATCACATCGTTGAAAAATATACAGGATGTTCCATTTGAAAAAATTGAGAAAAATCTATTTGAAAAGCTCTTAATTGAAAAATAATTTTTTGGCCACCCTATACATTTTTAGGAAGTAAAAATGATTCAAAAACATTAATTAGATGTTTCGTAACTAGTATTCAGATAAGTTTTTCTTAAAATCCATAATTGTGAATTTGGTAATTTTTTCAATGTGCATCTGCAGATGGCATTATTTCAACATAGAAATTCATTACATCCAAGTGGTTGGGAGATAGTCAATAATAATATAGGAATGAATAGAGTCTAGAAAGAGGCTTTAAAAAGTGTAATGATATACATAGCATTCTATTTAAAAAAAGACACTTCATCCTGTAATTTCGTCTTGGCTCACCCTGTATATCGAAAATAATTTCCGGTTGTAAACTTTTTTTATCTAATTTTTTTTTTTTTTTAATTTCTAGCTATCGTATAACTCGAGATATCGAATCCGACGCACTATTGCCCCACCCTGTATATAAAATAATGGTGCTCTTCTGTGACCACCTGGATTAGTAGATCTAATCCTTAGATTATTGAATACAGTTTCATGAAAATATATAATTTTGAGAAATAATAATTATAAAATTACCCTGTTTTTTGCATAATATATGCATAAAACATTATTCGTAATTTATTTTGTATAGCTACCTTTAATTTTTGAATTTCCCAAAAAAAAACTCTTAAATGAAAATATTAAAGACAATTGTGTTAAAGCAAAGCGGCTTCACATTATGTGGCGAATTAACGAAACATTGGCGTGCGTTAAGTTTGTCGAACTTAACTACGCGGTTCGGTGAGGGTCAACATACGTTGAGTGTTCTATACACATTATATACCGAATCTCCACATTCATTCGGCATGGCATTGGTCGCGAGAAATTCACTTATGATCGTGAATTATTCATTTTCCTTTTTAAATTTCGATATGTAGACATGAGCGATTCCATTTTCTTCTTTTAGTCAGCTACCGAAATTCATACGCTTAGCTCATTTTAAATATGATTCCAGTACTCAGCTACTGCATTACTATTTTTAACGTTAGAAGGGTTTGTCATGTCTGTGTTGTCCCATACCTATACACAATTTTGCAAATTTCACGCACCGCCAACGTTTGACTAGTTCTCCACGTAATGTGGAGCCTTTTTAATGACACGCAACTGCATGTTAATTTGATAATAGCATCTCGTAAATACTAGTAGTCAATTTCGTTAGGCACTAATTTGTCTGTAACTTCTAAATGACGATAGATAGAAAACCTCTGTTTTGAAGATTTAGAATCATTGACCCCTCGATTGCACAGTGGGTCCGATGAAATATTTTTTGTCCAATAGTAAAATAAATCCGTATTTACAATTTCTTAAAATCATATAAAGGACAAAGTAATTAGTAAGGATGACGCCTATACTTTAAGGGGAAAGGGATTATTGACGCCATACCTGCCTCAGTTGCATTTTACATCCGTTTGAAAGATGACGTATTTCAGCGTATAGCTGTGTATTGAATTTTCTGTGTTTTGTTAAGTGTGATAATATATTGTTTTTTGGGTTGACCAAGCAGCTACAGAACAAGGTAAGGACTCTCATATATGTCGTATGATTTGTTTGTTATACGGTATGTGAGATGGGGCATAATATCAGCGAAGCTGCTTCAGCCGCTGACTCGATATAAAATATAACTTTAAATTGTAGCTGCCGGTATTAGCCACAATGTGAGTAATAGCATTTTGAGCATGCTCATGTAGGTAACATGCGCATAATCCTGGAAGACTGACTCGATTTATTTCAAGATATCCGCGCATCGTTTACTAATATTAATTTTAAATGCATAAATTACTCTCCTAGTCCCCACTCTAGATTGCCGTTTAAATCTACATAAAAAAATCAATACACAAACATGATTATTTGCATTTCTTAAAATTGTAATTTAAATATAACCTCCCTCATTCCTCTTCTGTCACTTCTACACCACCAACGTATTACTGATTGTCTTTGATATGCCTGATGTACTAATTATATTTTTCTCACTCCTAGGTTCTTAAGCTAGCGTTCCAAATTGCAATCCGAAGCGAATTGATCTATTCGAAATTTGAAAAGAACAATATAATAAAAATACAAGTGAAAAATGTTAACGTGTACAAAATGCTGTATTGAGGGAATTTCCATCAGAAAACTTGACGGAAGAATATTTGCTTCAAGTACTGTCTCAGATTTTTTGTCACATATTTTCGGTAAGATAGGGTCATGATTTGGTATTTTAAGGTTTTTGTGTATCATTTAATTCTTTTCAAGTTTCTGAATATACTACCTTACATTCTCAATAAATTGATATTTCTTTTGTTTTATTTTTAAATTATTAATAGAAATATTTCGACAGGAATGCTGTATTTATTTTCACCCTGTGAGAACTACCATATTATATCAAAGAATTTTTTTCCCTATTTCGTTAATTCGATGATCCAATTCGATCCAAACCCGAAATTTTAGAATTTTACCCAGTCATTCCGATTTTCACTCCTTAGAAACTACCCCAATTATCAGCAGTGTTTTTCTCATTATTTTTCCGTTCATTCGGAGATCGAATTCGATATAAATCCGAAGTTTTGTAATTTTACCCAGTTATTTCAATTTTCACCCCCTGAAAACCACGCTAATTTATTAGTGGTACTTTGTTTCATTATTTTTTTCTGAACTTTTAACACTATTTTGAACCAGTTTCATAAGTTTCAGAATTTTGGCCAAAATTGTTTAATCGGACCCGCTGTGTACAGTGAGCCAGAATTCGCAAAACGTGGCCAAAAATCTGTAACTTTGGAAATGTAACTACATGAGGTAGGCATTCATTGAAAACATATTTTAAAAAAATCAAATCTTTGAAAGGGGTGAGTTTCAGTGGTAAATCATAAATAAATTAATAAATAATCTAAAATTCTGGGGATTAGTTCAATTAGGGTAAATATTCGTTTGAAAAATGGTTTTAAAAATTAAATGTTCAAAGAGGGTTAGTTTCAGGGGCTGAAGCATAAATAAATTACTAAGAAGTCTAAAATTCTGGGGATGAGTTCCACATCGGAAAAATAGTTTAAAAATCTAATGTTTAAAGGGGGTGAGTTTCAGGGGATGACACATAAATAAATTACTAACAAATCTATAACTTAGGGATGTGTTCATGTTGAGTAAGCATCCATTGGAAAAATAGTTAAAATATCAGATGTTCAAAGGGAGTGCGTTTCAGGGGGTGAAACATAAATAGGTTACTAAAAAATCTAAAACTTTGGAGATGTGTTCAGTTTGAGTAAATAGTCATTATAAAAATAGTTAAAAAATCAAATCTTTAAAGAGACGAGTTTCAGGGGTGAATTGATAAGAAATTCCGTTCAATTACAGATACATTTATTCAGAAGTTATTATCGGGAACAACCTAAGATTTAAAATGTGCATATATATTCACTTAAATGTTATATTTATTATATTATGTTATTTATTAAGCGCAACATCGCTTTCGCTCTCTGATAAAAAATCACCACATTCTTCAGATGAAGATTCCAAGTTTACCGGAGTAGAGGACCTAGGTATCTCCTCAGATGAGGTCTCTATTGAAGGCTTTTCCAATAAGGATAAACCTTCATTACAAATTGTGGAACATTTTCTTGGGGGTGGCTGTCGGAAAGAATAAATAAGCGGATCTGAAGTAATAAGTAGCCTATTTAATAGATCCTGATTGGTGCATATTCTCGACGTTTTACGGAAATGAAATTCTCTAAAGTCTTTATTCCTTGATTCCTATGTCTTCTTCTGACAATTGTCCGATGGGCAATATTGCTTAAGATGCGACACACATGAATGTTTGTCGCATCATAAAAAAAATGTATATTTGGAAAAGGCGGTTTAAAGCGGTTACAGTTTTTCTTTATCTTATAAAGGAAGGCCTAAGGTATATTTTAAAAAATATTTCAAAGCATGACTAAGCAAAACTTTTTTAGTTTCTCTACAGAAAACTAAATTGAATAAAAATTCCTGCATAACACCCCATAAAGAAAATAATTTATTTCAATATTTCATTCCAAAATCTTCATTATAACATATTAAAATAAAGTACATACCACAAATAAGCTTCTAAAAAATAATTACTTTGAACTAACACGTTTTAAATTCACAGTCTTATCTATGGTCTCCTAGCAGGTAGAAAATTCACCTAATAGGATATATATTCCAGGAAAAGATAAGGTGGCTTTCTTTTTAACTCTTCAGAAAATATAAAAGGCCACATTTTTCAGATTCTGACCTACTGTGCGACGGTAAGTTCGATAATTATTTAACGGTGGCGGGTCTAGCTCAACGCGCTGAAGGCCCACTGCAATAAATAAATACTAGACTGGTGACGGTAAAATGGCTACCAACAACTGCAGTTCTAGCTCAGCGTGCTAAAAACCCCGAGATGCTACCAGACTTTCGGCCAGGCGGTGTCGTCATCGCATTCTGAATTCTAACCAAATGGAGCCAAGTTCAACCCGCTTAAGACTCCTCAATCATCCAGATCAGCACGCTGAAGGTAGTTATCGGTAGAAAACTGAATTCATTCTCTTGCCTCTATTTATACCAAAATTGTGGCCTTGGTGACGTCTCATATTTCATGGCGACAGGAAATGCGTGGCAGCACATGCCAAACGGTAATTGAAGAACTATAAAAATGAACATATGCGTGATTCATAACATGGCGGTAGGAAATGCACGGTAGCACAAGACAAACGGGAATTTCCGAAACTATAGTTATGAACATATGTATGATTCATACAGCATTGTTTTCCTCAAACACGGCTCAACGTGAAATCTGGATCTAGGTCTGTAATACCTAGTAGATCCATGGTAGAACCGCACTGAATATTGTAACGGATAGGACACTTCTCATGTTGCGTAAAATCAAAAACTATTTCAAATAGAAATTTCCTGCTGAATATGATGATAATAAACTACTGTCCAGATGCACTTATCCGCAACCGATGATTTCATTGTAATACGAAATTTCTCGTGCCTAAATATTACCACATATTGAATGTACAAGGTCATCTCGCGAAAATATAATTTTTGGAAATAACTTGGTTATTTTTGAAGTTATCAAAAATGCGTAGAATTTCTTTAACTTATTTTTTTTCGCAGAATTCAAATTTTTAATCAAAAAATAATTTTGCATCGCATTTAAGGAATATGACATTTAACTTTGTTTTTTTAAATAGAATATTTTGATTTTCCTCATTTTTCTGATTTCAAAAATACCAACATATATCATGGTTATCTTAAAAAGTTTTTGAAATATTTGGATTGTGGTATCAAAATATCGTTAATGATTTTGTTAAATGACGTTGCCTTTGAAAATAAGAATTAACTACGACAGATACTAATTTGTGAGGAACGTTACTTTGACAAGAAAACTGTATCTTTATTTCAGTAATGCAGCTACTTTGTTTTCAAAGACAACTACGTTTAACAAAATCATTTCCGATATTTTAATACCAAAATTCAAATATCTGAAAATCGTTGTTACATAACATGACATGTTTGGTATTTTAGTAATCAGAAAATTGAGGAAAATCGTTTTATTTTAAAATATTACAGGGTGTTATATTTAAAAAACAAAGAAAGATTTTATTTTTCTTAAACGCAATGCGCAATTGTGTTTTTTGGACCAAAATTTGGGGTTCTGAGAACAAAATTAGTTAACGAGGGTCTCTACACCTTTTAGATAACTTTATAAATAATAGTTATTCCGAACAAGAATATTTTCGCGTGATGACCCTGTACATGAATTCGTTTCAGATCATTTTGGTCTTAATACAAATAATATAATATTGGTCAAAATCCATTAATGTATTGAAATTTAATTTAATTGGTCGGTGTAATAAGCCACTGGTAAAACGTCCCCATCAGACAATCAGTTTGTGATTACTGCCATATCATGCAGTCTTCCTTATACAGTTACCTATATTAGATCTTATTTCATTATCTATTAACAGTCCTAAATTGCTTGCTTTATGTGCAAAATTTATAGCATTAATTTTAATTCTGCAATACCTGTATCCATGAAGTTTAATAGCCCTACCAAATGACTACACATTTTCATTAAATTTTATTATATGAAGATGAACATTTTCTTGAATTACACCGGCAACACATTTTATATACTACTAGAAATCTTGTTTATCACACGATATGTGTAGCATTTACAAAATAATCAAATGCTGATGAACTTTTTTTTATATTTATGATCAGAAAACTAAAGCAAGCTATCAAGGTCGAATATCGAGACTAAACACAAAATTGAACGTCTGGAAATGATCCAAGACGAGATCACAAAATGGAGACGATACTCTTGATCGAGATCCTGACAATCTTAACATTCCTAGTATAATAAAATAAATAAAGTGCGATCATAATGGGACTAGTATTGTCATTTCTGGTATACACACTCAAAAACGTCAATATTTTTATTAGTTGGCTGCACTAAAATCGTTCACTTCACATCAATATGTCTCAATTACTTGAAAAAAATTTAATTGACTGAGAGGGTCAAAAAAATACCACCAACCATAATCAATATTAATAGCAATGTCAAAGTTGGTATTGAATTGATTTCAATTTGAAATAGGGGATAATATAGAAGCTCTATTAATGATGCAGGTGTATGCTGAGGACCACTCACAAACAATCATTCACGAACAAAAAGCCCTTGTAATTAGTTGTACTTACATTAAATGATCACGATAACCCACCACGCCTCTATAATTCGCACATTCAGCCGTCCGTCTTTAGAGTGCGTATACATGTGCATAGCATGCAATACATATACATGTTTCAATATTAATATCTCGTCAGTGTCGTTTTTAATCATTTTTCCACACAGTACAATTCAGATTAATTACTGTTATTTGATTCTTATTCTAATTTTTAATACTTTAAAGATTTGTACATGAAAGCTATTTTATACAAGTTTCCAAAATGTTGATAAATTTACGATTGACAACAGCGGATACAATTGTTTCAATTAGTTATTCAACTGTTCTGGTATGATTTTGGAAAAATTACAAATTATAATTGGACAACAATAAATGTAGCTCATTGTAAATGTAGTCTGACTGTTCGGGTAATTTTACTTATGCAATTTAAATCGTATTAGACCTTGTTTTTAATACGAAACTGTTAGTATAATTTATACTAACTTACCATTGGTTAAAAATGAAACGTTCAAATAGCATTTTTTGATGGTTATAAGATACCTATTGAATTTTAAGTGGGGAATATAATGGACTCGTAATTGGTATACATTATTAAAAAGAAATTATATCCCATCAATTGTAAAATTGTGTTGGTTCAAATGATATGTCGAGTGGATTTGTCGTAAGAGCGTATTTATTTCGCTGCTAATGATATAACAAATCCAATAAGCATTCAGTTATTAAATAACTGCAATAAATTCAATAAGAGAGTACACATGTTTTTGTATCCTTGTCCAGAATTGTTCTTCGTTGTCGATTTCCACCTCATACAATTTTTCTTTGATAGATCCCCAAATAATGAAACCACAGGGATTCATATCTGGTGAAGGTAATGGTCACATAATCAGCATCTTGTTCTCTACCAATCCATCTGGCAAGATATCAAGGTATATCATTCCAAAACTGTTTTTATATTGCGTGCACCATAATGCATGAAGCATCTCTCGACGTAGGATATACGGCAGTCAAATCAAGGAGATTGTTTCGAAAGAAATTTAAATAGTCACTCTCAAGATGGCCAGTAACTTAAGTCGCCCAATCAAAAAGTTATCAATAACTCCTAACATGCTAAAAAGTCACTTGTATAAATATTGAATAGGAGGGGACTCAAAACTGAGCCCTGCAGCAACCCATATGAAGCATATCTAGGTCCAATTAATTATTCTTATTTCCTCGTAAGAGGAAAAATTAATGATATTATGGCATAGAAAAGAAGGCAAGTTAACGTCTGTTAATCTTAACTGAAGAATTTCTAAGTTAACAGAGTTATTATATGCATCTTCCAGGTCCAAGAAAATAGCAACTAAATAATTATTTCTTTAAAATATTTAGTTCAATGTCTGTGATAATTTGACAAAGATCGTGCTGTGTGCTAAAGCCTTTACGAAAACCATACTGAAATGTTGGCAAACAATTTTGAGAACCACTCCCACCATTCTAATTTCATTTTTATCATCCTCTCTAATATTTTTAATAGGTAAGAGAGCAAAGAAATTGGCCAAAATGCTGTTGGTAAACTGTGATCCCTGTTTGGTTTAGAAACTGGTACTACTAGACAAGTTTTTAATTCTTCAACATTTTCTCCATATAGATACATTTTATTGTATGTATATGTATACAAAGCAAAAATATTTTTGCAGAAACGGGAAGCTTTATTGTCATTGAATATAGAATATTATATACTAGTGTTACTATTATTTTTTGAAATATTATCTAATTCGATCAATGAGAATGGTGTAATATGAGGATGATAGCTTATTTCTGTATCAAAGATTACAGGTTTTGGATGAACCATGTCCGGTGTAAAGGTTATAAATGAACTCGGTAAGAGATTCATCCGATATTGGATATGTAATTATTTGGTCATAAATTGGCACCTGTAATTACATTTTCTAGTGGTCTAGAGGCATACAAATACAAATTATGTAGGTTTTAGAAATACATATTAAATAACTTTCATTAATTATGGCGTAATAAAATTAATAAAATGCGTCTGATTCCATTGTGTACCCCCCTAAAATGCTCACAAACTACAATTTTAAATTAAAATTTTAGTAGTAAAATTGTCTGTGGAAAAATAAAAGTACAAGCCGGGCTTTATTATTAATGCCTTAGTGAATTCGTCAAGTGATGGAGAATATATGTGCCAAATATCAATAAAATATACAGGGTGGTTTGTAGGTTATGAATCAATAAAAAAATAGTTAAAATTGATAAATGACCCTGTATCTCGGTTGTAAAAGGTGAAAGACCCATTAAGTATGGGTTATTTGGAACCACCTCGGTAACCCTTATCCACAGTTTACGTATTTCTCTTTCCCAATAAAGCACCCTGTATTGTGGTAATGGTTACTCAAACGGTGACGGGAATATTAGGTTTGTTCCAACATGCATTATTTTTATTAAATTATTATTTTTATTAGTATAACTAAAAAGTCATACTTTAATTAAATTATTATCATCCATTAAATTATTTTTATTATTATTCTTTGGCAAATTTTTCAATTTTCACCCCCCACGCCCCCTACGTGGGGATATTTCCAAAAGTAACGGTGGAATACTGTATTGTAATCCAACCTTAGTAACTGTGCAAAATTTTATCAATTGGTTATGTCAGCAAGCGTGTTAAATGAAGGATACAAGATTTGAAGACAAACATTCTGGAAAAAAAACTGAAAAAAACTACATGACGTTAAACAATGAAGAGGATTTCCACCTATCTGGATATCTCAACAGACAAAATACCTGCTTCTGGGGAACTGCAAACCTTCAAATTATGCTCCAGACATCTTTACATCCCCAAAAAGTTACTCTTTGTTGAGGCGTTTCTACTGAAAAGGTGATTGGGCTCAATTTCTTTGAAGACGTCTTCGGCAATCCGGTAACTGTCAACGGCGAGCGTAATAGAATGCACGTGTACCCAAATTGGATGAATTGGGATCGGAAGGCATGTGGTTCCAGCAGGACGGTGCCACCACACACACAGCTCACAATATAATTAATTTTTTGAGAACACTTTCCCAGGATGTCTTATTTCCATTTTGGCGATGTTCTGTGTCTGGCAAGATCGCCCGAGATGAACGTTTGGGTAAATCTTCCGCCGTACCAGTCTCTCTAAATTTCTTTTCAGTTTTACTCAAGATCAGTTGACTTCTGGATATATAGTATTAAATAAATTACATATTTCTTGTTGAGTTCGCTTCCTATCACCATACCCAATCATCATAAGGAATTTCAAATCTCTACTTTACAGATACAGTCATGTTATAAATTAAAATAAATCGACAATAAGTATTGAGAAACCACTACTATGGTAAGGTATTATTAAGTGATTCACTGTCAAAGACGATAATGATAAAACAAAAAGAAACAAAAACTAGCTACTTCAAATATTAATCAAAAACATGTTTATTTTACTTCTTTTACTTGTTTTTTTAAAATGACCGTATCTTTCAACTTATCAATTTTAGACCCTTAGTGTATACATATTTGGAATCAGCTGTTGAAGCAGAGTCGAAAAATGAAGAAATATACAAGATATTACAATTAAAAAAAATATCAATAGCGTCATAACGGAAATAGTGAAGATGTCATGACAAAAAAATAATAATAATAATAATAAAGGATAAGGTGCCTAATTGAAATTAAAAATCGACGTGTAATGTTTATTGGGTATACTTATTTGACATTTTACATTTTTTCAATTAAAAGTAAACTATTGCTAGATTTTAACAACATATTGATTCATAAATAAACTGTTTTGTTTGAGAAAAATGATTATTTCATGGTAGTTAATTTTACAAAAAAACATATATATATATATATATATATATATATATATATATATATATATATATATATATATATATATATATATATATATATATATATATATATATATATATATATATATATAAAATTTTTTCTTTTCTTGACCGGTAATATCAATTAATATTGATAGTTTTTTTTTGTGGGGATTTCGGTCAGGTATAACTAATTTAATTTTTGTTTTCTAACGTTTCGGTTTATTACACCATCATCAGAGAACTACAATTAATATAATATTTTAAAAACATAACACACAAAACATGATGATGGTGTAATAAACCGAAACGTTAGAAAAAAAATTAAATTAGTTATACCTGACCGAAATCCCCACAAAAAGAAACTATCAATATCAAAAAAATACATAACATAAATATTTATAGAAAAGTTAATCCTCATCAATTTCATTCATTTCAGGAGCTAACCTCTTCACTAAATTTTTTTTATACATCTATAAACTTCATGTTTGTACTCAGAAAGTTCTATTATTTGAACGTCAATACGAAAATAGAGAATAATTTCTTCAACACAGCATTTATTTTTCAACTTGACGGCGAACAGTAAAAATTGTTAAGCTATGACCTATGCAAATAGTCAATACAATTTACGATTATTTACCATTATTATTGCTGTATAAAAGAGGTTTTAGGTCACATTGTAACGTCACCCACACTGACGTTAAAGTAATAATACACAGATAAAGCATACAACTCAACAACACCTACCAACTGTTGACATTACTTCTTATCGCTATTAAATGCTATTAACAAATTTAAAAGTAAATTATCAACTTGTTTTGAAACGATCGGTTTTATCAAAAACAACCCACGCATTATGGACTATTTATACCAATCTAATGTCGTGAACTATTAATTATTTGCGTAAATGTTTTTATGGTATTTATAATTGAAAATGTAAACAATATATAATACGTATATCCGTTCATTCTTTAACTTTCATTCAAAAATAAATTTCATAAATTATATTACTAATGAATCTATGTAAGAATCAGTTAATTCAGTTTGTAATTTTAACCAATATGGAAAGGCATCACGTAATGAATGAGGAATTTTTATAGAAAATATTTAGGCAGCAATGGAAATTGGGAGATTAGTTTTTTTGGGGGTCTTAGTTTAAATTATACTTACTTTTACTTGCATAATGTCTTCAATTGACAAAATTATAGATTTTGTGGTTTAGAGGCACCAAATGAAGAATTCATCAGTTAAAAGCAAGATCAGTAGGCTTTTAGCCATCTTTATTTAGTTATTATTTAATTGTTATAAAATTACTGTAATTATTATAGTAGTATGCATCATAATTAACATTATTTTCTTCAGTTTCAACATTCAAGTTCATTCCTTGTTGATAGATGAGATTCAAGTGGAAAGTCGCAGTCAACGCGGAGAACAGCCAGACGATTCTCTTCAGGAAAGGACGCAAGGAAACCCCCACAGGACACGTCTCCATGTTCGGCGAGGACATCCAATGGCACGATTCCGTCAAGTACCTTGGCGTAATCATGGATAAAGGCCTGACATGGAGACTGAACACCGAAGCCATCGTGGTAAAGGCCAAGCGGACGAGAGCTCTCATCTACCCGATGGTAGGGAACCAGAGCAGGCTCAGTCTGAGGAACAAGCTTCTGCTAGTCAAAGCACTCATCAGACCACAGCTGACCTACGCCTCCGTAGCATGGGGATACCAAGCGAAGACCTATCTGAAGAAGATCCAAGCCGTGGAAAACGTGGCCATCAGGACAGCGGTGGGCGCACCATGGTACGTTAGAAACGCTGACATCTTCAGGGACCTGGAGTACACACCAGTCACCGAAATCATCCGGGATAGAGCGAAGAAACTGT
The DNA here is from genome assembly GCA_029963845.1 of Rhamnusium bicolor. NCBI lineage: Eukaryota > Metazoa > Arthropoda > Insecta > Coleoptera > Cerambycidae > Rhamnusium > Rhamnusium bicolor. Next base: position 60,926 of record JANEYF010004321.1, on the reverse strand, counting down.
ACACCTTAGCTGAGGAGCACAGGAACCCGCTGATTAGGGAGGCCACCTCTTATGATCCGGCCGACGCACCGAGGCACAAGAGGCCGAAGGTACAGTTACTGGATAACGGGTAAGTATAACTAATCCTTTCCTTACAGATGGACCAAACCCACTGAAAAGACATGACACGACCAACCACCCTCCCACAAACCTTGCGGGCGCCGGTCAGTAAACCGACCAGTGCCCGTTGTCCCCTGGCTCCGTGAAGGACGAAAGTGCTAAGAAAGCACTTAGGCCTTCACCTCCTAGAGCTACACAGTTCATCCTCACCTTGTCCGATGATCCAGATGACAATGTGTCAATTGACATTTTGTGTACTGGCAGTCAATCCCAAGTCACAGAATATCCACACAGTCCCTGACAGACAGATGACTACCCCCGGGGGTGACAAGCTGGCGAAGAAAGAAGACGAAGACAGAAGAGCGCCAGAAGAGGCCCTAGCCAGCAGGGTTCATCAGCCAGGACCCAGGGAGGTTGACCGAAATCTTCGGCACCGCTCACATTTGTGAGTGGGGCCGTTCGTAAAGTAAGTTAACCCGCCCTGCACGAGGCCGGTCCAGGTCTACAGCGATGACTAGGGTAAAAAGGCAATAGTCCTTCCTGGCCCTAGCATCCGAGACCGTCATCATGCCAAATGGATATTGGCGATAAATGAGATGCTACTAAGCAAGTGATTGCTTGTATCCACTTTAGTTGAAGAATCTGGGCATCACTGATGAGCCATGGTTCCAACAAGATGGGGTAATTCAACAAATACTACAATTAGTTGCTACAGGGGTCAAGCATATAGTTTATTCAGACTTACATTTTTCATTCACTTGATAAATAAAACTAATAAACTAAATAAAATATAATTTTGGCATTTTTTGGAATCCTTACTTAATACAAAAACGTGTGTAAAGGATTTTTTTTTAATTTGTTCTTTTACAAAAGTTATTCAACATTAAAGTTTGAATTAGTCTATTACTCGGGTAAACACTGCCGTACGGGCCGGGCAAATCGATACGGTGACGTCAGAGGATAATAGTGCTAGCTGAAAGCACTTTGTATTGTGAAGTAAGTGAAGTAATAATTATAATGATCAATTCTTATAAATTATCATCATATTAAAATTATACAATTTAAAATGTTTTCTTTTAGGAGTCGTATTGTTATAATTAAAGCTGGCCGAGGTCACCTGGCCGACAGAGCCGTCATATGACTCATATGTTTACATCATATCATAATACTTGAATAAGTACAATAAATGGAAATAAATTTTAACAATAATGTTACATTTTATAAAAATTTGTATAAAACTCACCCTTTTAAGCAGTTGTAGTTTGGTTGTCGTCATCACAAAGTGGGGAAGATCTATAGTATAATAGCATCAGGTATGTTTCTACAGCTGCCTCCGTCAGCGATGTTCGCTTTGGTGAAAAAATATGTTTGTATTTTGAAAATGACCGTTCGACATCTACGGATGTAATACAGGCATAAGTAAAACAATCTGTGAACTCACTTAACGAAGTTGTAGATGCACCATCACAAATTTGTCTTAATTTGCTAAAATCAGGATCTTTCTGTAATACACTCTCGAATTTTTCACTAACGCGATTATTTTTTGCGTCATTTACAGCCTGTCGCTGTGTATTTACGTCGTCCACTATTTGCAGCGATTCCGCTAACGACAACGAACTATTTTGCAATTTTTCTATTGCGTCGTGTAGTCCTCTATAATTGTTATTAATAGTTTTTAAATCTGTTTCAAGGGAAACGTCTTGAAAGCTTGTCTGGCTTTCCCTAATAACTGCAGCCTCGTTAGGGTTGAACTGTAGTATCACAGCTTTTATTTGTTGGAAATATTCAGCATAAAAAGCCGCCTTCAACCACGTTCCCCAACGTGTAAGAATCGGCTCTGGTGGTTCAGGGATACCAGGACACTGTCTGTGAAATGCTCGAAACCGTTTAGGAGATTTGAAAATACTTTTTTTTGTATTTGCTATTAATGCATCTACCTCTGGAAAACATTTTCGAATCGTTTCTGCCACAAGATATAACGCATCCACTTTACACGTAACATGTAAAAACCTACAATTATCTCTTTGAAGAGATAATTTTACACGTAACATGTAAAAACCTACAATTATCTCTTTGAAGAGAACGGCCTACCACGCGCATTGTCACGGCAGCATCAGTCACAAACATCAATACTTGACTTGTTGAAAGTTCAAATTTTTCGAATGTCTCCAATACCACACGCGTAATTATTTCGCCAGTACACGCAGTTAGTCTTTTACTAGCTAGTAAAAGTGGAAATGTTGGTTTAAGAGGGTCCAGTACACGTACTATAATATTTAAAATAGAATTTTTTTTTCAATCTGTCGTCTCGTCAATACATAACCAGAGCCGTGTATTTTTTAATTCACATTTAATCCTATTTACAATGTCCTCATGAACAGCTGGAATATATCTACGTAACGATGTACGACTTGGTAAGTTCACCTGGGGATTGTATTTATTAGAAAACTCCCAAAATGGTTGTTTATCCAGTATGTGTAGCGGAATATTACAGGCTATTAACATTAACAATAAATCAAACATAAACTGAGTTGTCAAAGGCATGCCATTTTTTTTATTTTGATGTTGCACGGTATTAATATGACGACGACAATCTGTTTTGTGCCAGCACATTAAGTCTTGATTGCAAACTTTACAAATCATTTTGCATCCGTCATAGAATAAATCCGGAAATTCACCGATAAATTTATTCACTGTGTCCGCGTACGGTCGTTTTTTACCTTTTGGCGCGTTTGACATTATGTATAATTTATAGGTACAACCTCACGCATTAACCTTATAAATAAGACTGCAGTGTAAATCACTTCTGAATCGGCACGTGTGACGCCAGCGCAAGACCGTGGCTGTACTCCAGCCAGCTCGGCCAGCTTTAGTTATAATTTTTAGTTCTAAGCGCAGACCGACCCCGCTCCGCCTGACCCAACAGTTGACCCCTCGCCTTCATACCTATATATGCTGGATCCGCAACGGACCGGGTGTCCAGCGAGAGCAATATACAAAATACATTTTTTTTAAATTTTAATTTAAATAAAATTGTTTTGTTTGTTTGTTTGTGTACCGATATGTGAAAATATTTCAATAAAAACGCCAGAGAAACCTTTTGTCCAAGTTCCAAGAAACGAAATAACGCAAAAAAGTGTAGTTAAAGACGGTTAAACGGGAGTTGCGTTTTTACATGCGTGGACCTTTTTGATGTGAGTAATTAAAAAAAATAATAATATTAAGAGTAAATATCAAATGGCAATAAAAAATAATATATATAAAGTATGTTGACCGAGCTCGGTAACTCGTGGGACAGAGCTTTAAGTGACAAACGCAGCTGGTTTACTGCCCATCGATTCTGACAAAGTCGAAGAGTTTGTTTGTGTGTGTCCGCGTTTTTTCCAACTGTGTAACCCCTGTCCGTGCAGCTTCGGCTTTGGTTTGGGGGTTGTCTAATTTATGTGCTGTGTGTTTTTATGTGGCACGGTAACAACAGGTATCCAGGGTTTCGACGATTTTTTTTAATTTTTTTATATTACTTTGGGGCACTATCGAAACTATTTTCCATCGTGGATTTTGTGTGAACCTACAGGGTGCTACTGAAAATCATCGAAAAAAAGTTGTCAATTATTCTTTTTTGGGTAAGACTCATTTTTAGCAAATTTAATTATTTAAATAGATTTCAATCGCAAACCCATAGTTTTCACTTGAAAACAATAAAGGGACGTTCAAAAATATTTTCTCTAAAAGTGCATACATACAGCGTGTATACAAAATTCTTACACATATCTAACAAAGGTTATTTTTTATATAAACAAAAACTCTTTGGAGCTTTTAATTCGATGTATAAACAAAAATTTAGGAACCAGAACGGCATTAGATATCTCCAGCCGTCCACGAGTTATAAGGAAAAATATAGTGTGGTGTCACTGTCAAATTTGGCTGCTACTATATGATTCAAATGTGTTGAGCCCTCACTTTGATAGCGAAGATCCCAAAAAACGGAGGAGTGATTTCCGAAAAATAACCACTTAAAGTCTAATGTGACGATGGCATCGTTAAAAATGGGTACATTTTTTTATATAAAATAAAGAGTCTACGTAACGTTTTAACCTAAGTTATTACTTATTTCTTCAATAAAAAACAGAAAAAACTTTCTTTCCTATTTTTATTTTTAGAGGACTTTCAGCCAGGTACATGAACAATTTATTCTTTTATGAATAAGTATATTTAAAAGAGAATACATATAATAAAGAACAAAAACAATAAAAATCAAGTTGACATAGATTTATAACTTAACTGCTTAGGACCCATATTTAACAACACAAACCAGGACAAAAATCAAAACAATCCAAATAAAGACAAAATATACATATCGGCACCATACATACCACAAGTATCAGAAAAAGTTCAGAAAGCTTTAGGTAAATATAACATACAGTTAGCATACAGAAATGATAATAGCATAAAAAATAAATTATATTCAAAACTAAAAGATCCAATAGAGAAATTAAATCAAACCCATGTTATTTATAAAATTAAATGCTCAGTTTGCAATAGATGTTACATTGGACAAACCCAACAATATTTAAATAAACATATAAATCAACATAAATTATCAATTAGAAATTCCATAGCAACTCCTAATTCACGCAGCACAGCATTAACTGAACACGCCATAAATAACTTACACAATTTTAACTTTCTGGATACAACAATACTGCAAAAAGAAAGAAATGCCAAAAAAACGCATGTTTTTGGAAATAGCCGAAATACAAAACAACAAAAAAACAGTAAATTATCAAACAGATACAGAAAATCTAAGTAGCATATATCGCAATCTTATTCAATAGTAACAATTTTTATACATCTGTATATGTGCTAACTGCAAAACCTCTTCTGAACGGCTTTCCAATATCACGAGAATGTTTGCAATAACTCTTAAAAAGAAACACATCAACGACGACACCAAATACTGATCATTCTCTGCCTAACTCGTAGAACTACACGTAGGTACATCGCATACCTACCAAATAAAAAATGATAAAATCAAAATAAAACCAGCCCATACAATGAAATTATAATAGGAAATTTATATTAGGTAAGAAAACACTTTTTTAGATATGTATTCTGTCACTAATCTAATTTATGACTTATGTAAAACCATTATTTTTAGCTTTTAACTTTAAAAATGTTCGAAAACTCGGACGAAACTTAGGATAAATTGTTCATGTACCTGGCTGAGAGTCCTCTAAAAATAATAAAAATAGGAAAGAAAGTTTTTTCTGTTTTTTATTGAAGAAATAATTTCTACTTTAACAGCCAACAGCTTGTAAAATATCATCTAAGTTATTACAATTTCAGTGAGTGGTTTACAACAGGCACGTAATGAATACATAATTTTCTTCAATAGTTTCTCTTCCTCCGTTTTTGGGATATTCGTTGTTAAAATGAGGGCTTGATATGTTTGAATCGTATAGTAGCTTACGCATTAACATTCTCAAATGAAATAAAAATTCACTTTGTCATGTATAAATTTTCGGTTGTGTTGTTTGAAAATATTTCAGTAGGTGTTTACAATATAATATTGTATGCATAAATATTGCAGACCGGAGATTACCAACTATTTTTAGGTAAACAACCACCCGTTCTTAATTAATGCATGAACTATGTAGCATACCGTTCATCACGTGGATATATTGTAACTTGTGATGTTGCGCCAATAGGACAGTATTCTCAGATAGGCCTCTAGCATCTGATATTCCCGGAAGTTCAGTTAATAATTTAAACATTTTCCAGGTAGAAATTACAAAACAGATTTGCTAATTGCTAATGTTTAATAAGACTATATTAGAATATACGAATTAATTTAAAAAATTCGGTAAGTGCAATGGGCCTATTGTCATCAGTTCGGTAATGCAACGAACTGTGATGTGTTTCTTCATTCAAACGCACAAAGCGTGTGTAAGGATTCGAGCTGGACAAAGTATTTTGAAAGTTATGTTAAACTGTATCGCGCGTTTGTTGCATACGTTAAGGTACCTATCCTGCGACAAATTGGGGCTCTGCAAAATGTCCAAGTTATAGATCTACACAAGATCTAATGAGCGATCCCCTGAGTGGCAGTACTTGACTTGCTGATAAAGAAAATTGGTCGACAATATACACTAAACATACTACTATAGTCTATTTATTTTCAAGATAGACTAAATATAAACAAAGAAACCAAATAACTACTCACTCATATGTACGACGCGACTGATTACAATTTTGTTAAATAGGCGGGGTTTGTCTTCCTCGATTTGATTGCCGTTAGACCTGAACATGTGAACATCACGCTCAGCTTTATGTTTTCATCTAGTCTATTTTGAAAATAAATAGACTATAGTTTTCTGTAATTTTTTTGTGCACCATCTCTAAGGATTTTGAATATGGATCATTGTGATGTGGATCGTCGAAGTTGTTTCCGGTTACGTGCTCTGAAGTATATCAACAGAGATAAATTAAATATGTCTATGCCAGTAATTTGATCTAGCAAATTATTGATAGATTTTAGGCGGCAAAGTTTGCGACGGGAATGAAAAAAACAGTTAGACGGTCAGTTTTGAATACGCATTCATTAAATATGTAATGTATTTATTCAGTTATATGTTAACGATATACGTAGTTAAGTAATGGTATATGTACATATAATTATTTTTTTGAGTGGAATGAAAAATAATATTAACTGAAAATTTTTGTTAATTATTATTTACTAACTTTTACAAATCTTATCACAGATAAGTATAACACATATCTTTTTAAACAATTATTTTCCCGGCTATTTGCCAAAACGCTGAAACTTGGATTACAAAAAAGATAATATGCACATTATGTTCAGGATTACTGATAATGTTATTTTTAATTTCAACTATTCTGTCCAGTAGAACCAAAAATAAAAAAAAACATAAGGTACTCACCAGTTGACACTCACTTTAAAAAACTTTAAACTATCTACCGACACGTGTTTCCGCCTGCATTGCTTCATCAGGGTAGTCAGCACATTTAAAGAATCCAAAGTAACCAAACTTGTAAACCTTAATGTAATAAACATTAATGGCTTCAGAGAACAGAATAATTGAAATTATATAGTGGAAATACCCCTTATTAGGGCCAATGAAATAATTTAAAAACAAATTAAGTTCCTCTTCTTGATAAAAGTTAAAATATAGAGTGGAATGAAAAATAATATTAACTGAAAATTTTTGTTAATTATTATCTACTAACTTTTACAAATCTTATCACAGATAAGTATAACATATATCTTTTTAAACAATTATTTTCCCGGCTATTTGCCCAAACGCTGAAACTTGGATTACAAAAAAAGATAATATGCACATTATGTTCAGGATTACTGACTCAATAATGTTATTTTTAATTTCAACTATTCTGTCCAGTAGAACCAAAAATAAATAAAACATAAGGTACTCACCAGATGACACTCACTTTAAAAAACTTTAAACTATCTACCGACACGTGTTTCCGCCTGCATATTATCTTTTTTTGTAATCCAAGTTTCAGCGTTTTGGCAAATAGCCGGGAAAATAATTGTTTAAAAAGATATATGTTATACTTATCTGTGATAAGATTTGGAAAAGTTAGTAAATAATAATTAACAAAAATTTTCAGTTAATATTATTTTTCATTCCACTCTATATTTTAACTTTTATCAAGAAGAGGAACTTAATTTGTTTTTAAATTATTTTTTTAATAAAAATCTTTTAAGCTGTGATGGGATAAATCTATGTTTACCCTGTCAAGTGACTGAGTAACACAAAAGAGGTTTTAATGTGTTAGTTAGGTTTTATCGGAGTATCGGAGTGTACAATGGGAAAAACACGTTCAAAGAGGGCTAGATCTAGAAGACCATCGCCGTCATCAAGTTCATCGTCTTCGGAGGATGACCGGCAACGTAAAAAAATTAAAAAGTAAAATCGAAAGATAATTAAAATCACTCAATAAGTAAGTGATGGCAATAGTAAACAAATGTCATCTGTAAGTGCCGTTATTAATGCCATTTGATTCAAGCGCGGATTATTTAATAGTTATCGAGTGAGTTCAAAAAGTGGATGAACTGGCGGTGTACCACAATTGAGATAAATTAATGACTTTAAAATTAGCTATTTAGTAGATCAAATGGGAATACACGTAAATGGTGTGACACGACACAAATTTTTTGTTCAAACTGGGATACTATTAAATGACTATTACAAAATAATTTCCCGGAAATTTGGGGGATCATTATTTTGAAAAGGTGACAAAATTAAATAAACTTTACTGTCAATTCCTGATGCATTTTTAATAGACAGTGTACTAGAATACCTTCTAATACAGACAAGACGAGATTTTAAATATCGTTGCCCTTAATAATGACAGAGGTACAACTTTTACCTCTAGAATATTTAAGGTGTTGTTTCTCGTATGGGATTAGGCATTTTCTTAATTTAGTAGCAACCCCAAGGTAAAATGGCCAATGTGAACGAGTTAATAGGACAGTATTAAATTGTTTAGCAATCAAGCTGGTGGACAACCGAAGAAACTGTGGAACACCTATGCAAAGCAAATACAAAGTGTATTAATATGTACCAACAATAAACTTGCAAAGGTGTCTTCAATGGAAGTACTTGCTGAGTGCAAAGATCGAACTATTGCAGAATCGAAAATTTTGTGTGACATACAAGATAGTTTGGATCTTATTGATCTCCATCAGTTGTGATCTGATATCTCCAAGCGAATAATAATAGAACAAATGGATTAGGAAGAAAGATTTGAAGAGACTCGAGTGAAGGCTAAATAGTTGCAAGAAGGGGATGTGATCATGGTCTTGAAGACAGACAATGCAGAACAGGTAGTAGTAGAAAATTTCTTCTAGAATTTCGTTTCACATTAATCGAGTACTATCCAATGATCGCTATGAGGTTGAAGACCTGAGAGAAAGTTTTTAGAAATACTAGACCGTTGTAGTGGTAGATGGCAGATAAAATCAAGTTGTGGATTATGTTGACAGTTGAACAACTAATACAGTTATATTAGTAATTGTGATAAAACTCACGTATTTATGGTGTGAAACATTCAATAGTAATATATAGTTGTAGTAATAACTAACTCGGTTAAGCACCTAATGGTTAGTAAACTTTAATCCTTTGTTGAAGTTGGCAACAATTATAAAATGCAGTTGGCACAGAAACTTCCGCAGTTGGTGATAATTTAAAATTCAGTTGGCACAAATACTTTCGAAGTTGGCGATAATAGGAAATGCAGTTGGCATAAAAACTTTCTCAGTTGGCGTTAATATCAAATGCAGTAGTCATTAAAACTTTGGCAGTTGGCGATAATATTAAACACAGTTGGCATGAAAACTTTCGCAGTTGGCAATAATATCAAATGCAGATGGCATGAAAACTTTCGCAATTGGTGATTACCATGAAATTCAATTTGTAGTGAACCAGAGGTCAAGTCATATGTGCACATCTTGAAGATAGGACAAATTGCACGTTGGCCTAGTGTAAATATTAATTATTCTTTAATAAAAATTGTTCACCCTTACATCTGAATGATAAAATTACTTGACCAAATCAGTTCTGTCAAAATGGTCATCATAATAATCTCTTTTAAGACAATGATTTGAAACGTCTGAAAAAAAACTACAAATAAATCTGAAATGGCTTGTTTCATAAAAATTTACAGAAATACTATTTTCTTCATAACTTCATAGGCAATTTAGTAGTTTCATATATTTTTTTTAAATTATACAGTAGTATACAAATATTTTTAGAAGAAAAGTATGTAACCCCCGTATCTACGCCAGCCGCTCTCTGTTATTATTTTTAACTTGAACAGTAGATGCAAGTTTACATAAAAAGGTGATGTGCCAAATTTGAAAAGGATAGCTTTTGTCTTTCCTTAGATATTCAATTATAAACTATTCTTTACTGAAACGTCTACACCCTGTATCTAAGTTATTATTATTATTTTCACGTACTCTACACATTCCTGAAGTTTAAGCCTTAGAAACTGGACCAACATGTACAAAATGTATACCATCAAATGCGTTTGTTGTGCCTCCCAGTATAATATTGATGTTGATACAAACTTCGGCCATCTTTACATGCCCGCTGTGTGACCAATTTTACCCTTACCCATTTAATACCCGAGGCAATGAATTTCTTAACATTACTAATTACTAACTATGCAGAACAATTTATAATTGAAAAGCGGGTGGTTCGAGTCGTTAAATCAAGTCTTTTAAATGTCAATCACGTACTGAATACAGGAATTAAGATCGAGACCCGCTTAAGTTGTGTCTAAAAGCATTTCGTTTCTTGGATATAATGTTATAATCGGTTTGGTATATTGTAGTGTAAGGTTTCATTATCAATATAATTGTATTAATATCTCTGCGTGGGACTTATATTGAAAAGTAAAGAATTAAGAAGCTTAAACTAAAGCCTGCGTGAATTTTACGTGACCAATTTTTAAATAGATACATATTTTGGATTATTTTTCTGGATGTGATATCATTTTTAAAAGTATGAAATAAAACCAAATCCACAGGGATTGTCGTATAGGTAATAAAGTAAGAAATGTAATGTTTTCATGAAAAAGACAGTAAACAATTTAAATAAATCAAAAATTTTACCTCGTCCTCTTTTGAAATGATTAGATGATTTAAAATTATACGGTAAACCACATTAGGGAACTAGAGATATATTTAAGATATTTAACAAAAAAAATGTACATAGAAACATTGCCAGTTAATGGGAGGAGCTTAATTTTTCCGTTGAATAGTTTACGAAGTGTTTTTTTATGCATTATATTTCAGTTATTTTAAGTTAGCCGATTCACATAAGTACATCCTGTATAGTTCTAGATAATATTGTACTGAATATTTTAATCTCCGGCCTCTCTGAAACACATATAATTGTGTAATAATTTATTTTTCTTTAAATATTATTCTTTTCTATTGCCATATATATTGGGTATACTAAATATTTTGCTATATCTGCTAATTTATTATTTATTTTGGAGGGTAGAAAAAATGTTAGAGTGGTTAAATGAATACATGTATAATTTACTAACATAAATGTAAAATAGCTATTCCTACTTATTTCTAGTTAATGTTATGTATTTCTGATATTGTTAACATTATTTAACGCAGTTAAGACTATTTATCACAGGTGTACTATTTATTTTGGTTATAAATTTCTTGGGTAGGCCCTGAGTAGTTTAAATATTTATTGATGTCAGGTATTTAAACCCCGAACTGTTATAAACAATTGTTTAATGAATAATTAATTAAAATAGGAATATTAATTAGTTAAACACTACAAAAATAATTTATAGTATACTGCCAGTTAGGGAATTAATTAAGGAATGAAAAGTATTTATTTATACACTTATTGCCGTTTAGGCCAATATTTTTATTTTTCAAGTGAAATATTTTTTAGTTCATAAATTAAATTCATTTTTAAATTGTATTAATTTCAAAATGGTAGTCTATATTGAATACACCATCAGCCTGAAACACAAATAGAAATAAGGGACTTTTGTACGCATTCCGGAGCTGTTTGACCCTTTTTTGTTGTGAACCACACTAATTCTTGACAAAAATCTTTTCAAAGTGATATAAATTCACTCTCCCTGAGCTCGAAAAGGCACTTAGGCTAACTGTATTTTGAAGGTTTATTTATCAATGAAAAAAGGTTTAGCAACTTGGAATAAATTTGAAATATTATTCTGTTATTTATTTCCGTAATATTAACTCAGAATCAATTCTATCTATGCCACCCGTCTGTTCAAGAGGGCTTCGATTATTGTAGTTAAATTTTGTCATTTAAGAGTATGTGCATTAATCACACACATAAAGATCTTATTATTCTGTCCATGTAATGGTTAACCCTCTGGGCAACCATAAAACAGAGGAATACTTTGCATTTTTGTGAAGATTGACTGGTTTGAACCAGGATGATGCTAACAATTTGAGTTCCCTTGAGGTAGCAATTACGCCAGGACTAACAGTGTGTTAACATAGATAATATGTCAAACTCACACACTAGTAAAAGGCCTTATTATTCTGCTCAGGCAATGCTTAACCCTCTAGGCAACCACAAAACTAGAGGAGTATTAAATTACCTTGCATTGTTCCGACCCCGGCTGTAGTTAACGATTTGAATTCCCTTACGGTAGCCATAACGCCAGGACTAACAGTGTGCTACTCAGACCTTGTGTCGAATTAAGTCCGGTTATAACCTGCGCTTTTAAGTTACGACTCTTCACGTCCTATACACACGCATACCGGAAACTACTGAACAGACCGGCTGCAAAAACTTATAATTTTGAGTAAACTTTTGTCCGCTAGTAGTTTTCTCGCTTATCCACATTTTTTTTTATTTTGCAGGGCCACACAATTAAGCAGTTTATTGATCAACAAGTTTATTTCTATTTGGGTGAATGGCAGTAGGCATTGTAAAACAATAAATTTATAATAAACCATTTATATGTATTTTTATCTATAGTTGTAACCGCTTAATGAATATTAATTTGTTGTATTGTAGATCACCTGAAGAAAAACATTTTGTAAAATTGTTAGTGCCTTGTCCTTATTTTTGGTTAATATTTCTAGAGCCTTGAACATAAACTGTCTTCACTGCAGCTACCTGAGACCCTATTAACCGCTAATAAGGAAAAGTACTGTTTCTGCACTCTAAATGGAAACTGGTGCCCAATAAATCCGTAAATCGCACAATTACTGCCGTTTACTTCACGCACTAGAAAAATATTTTAGCCCATGCAATTGGCATGCTTTAATTATTTCAAGAATGTGAATTTATTGTGTGTAGAACTTACCTTTGTTTTTGCTCCTCGAATATTCCAAGCAATATTAAATAACTAATGAAGAGACCTATCCATCGGCGACCGGCGAGCACCGTTCGCTTGTATACAATAGATAAAAGTAAACTGCTTATATTAATGTCAATGTCCATGTTCGCACCTCCGTAGTTTTGCTGTACAAAGTCGGATCCCTCACCTCCTACAAATTTAAAAAAAGAAAACTACTAGAGTACATTTGCATTTCGAATGATTTTTAAATCAATTACAGAAACGCAGAAGCAATGATTGCAATACGATACTATCACGAGATTAATCCAAGCCAGAGGGACATGTGAGCAAGCGTACATGCCATATAGGCTATTAGCCTTCACCAGTGCCGAATAAGCAGATCTTTAATAAAAGATGATACAATTTTAGGCCTTGACACGGATTTTTCCAGTCAGTTATCAACTGGTATAAAGCATGGGTCTAGACGACCTTAGTTTTTATTGTTGTGTGAATATGTATGTGTGCAGATCAAAATATTGAACAATATATGACGGTACACTTGTACGTGAGGTCTGATTTTTTCATTGAAATATGGCAAAATACGCCTTATTAAAATTTTACACATAGGATCAATATGAAATTGCCATGTGCTGTATTAATAATATGTATGCCATATGCCATTATCGAAAGTAAATAAGACCTGCTAGAGGTTCTAAGGTAAAAGAGGCCATAAAACAGAACTGGGGAATACAAAAATCAACCCTATATTCCACAGATTCCACGTGTAAAAATTTTACCTACACTGTCGAAAGTAACTAAAACCTATGAGGACATTAAATGGAACTCTGGAGAACACCCAATTGTACACTATATTCCACAGAGTCCGCGCCGTGATACTTAAATTTTATGTTCTTATTGTCCATATAGGAACATATCCACTGTAGCAGATGATTGTTTATACTAAACTTTGACAACTTTGTTAAGATTTAAAACTGTTAATTTAATAAATCAATTAACATCTTTTTTTTACCCACTATAATCAAGGTCGGGATTATTATGCTCGACAGTTGAATACCATTTTTATGAACAAATATCATCTACACATGCAAAATGATGATTAACTAATTCTGAAGAAATAATAACTTTTCGGTACACAACAAAAACATTGGAACGATAGATAAAGTAGACAGATAATAAATAGCGTAGGTTGTATAGATTTGTCAATATTTTAACAAGTGATTCATTGTATAATAGAAATAAAAAAAGTTGTGCACACAAACAATTTCGCCTATTGATTAATTTTCAAAACTACAAAATCTAGCAACATAAACTATAATAAAACATAAAAAAATAAAAATTTTAATTGGCAGGAAGAAAAAAAAGGTTAAACTTGAAATATATTTTTCACATTATTTTGTCTTGGAACTATAGCAATGAACCTATAGCATATAACAGACCAAAAAATGAAAAAAATATAGCAATAACGGTCGGTTATGGGAAGTCAAGGTTGGTATCCGTAAATGTGCACATACTCAATGAGGAAGAAATTTATTTTTTATTTATTTAGACTTTATTGCCAACAGAAAATCCCAATTACAGGACAAGTAATTGGGACAGTAGAAGGGAAAATTATGACGTGCCTCCAATCTTGGAGTTTTTAAATTAAATTTTGATATTAAATTATTAAGCAGTTTATGCAGAAATATTAACAAAATAATTATTGTTCTACTTCCTAACAATTGCATGTCTAATCTTGTTAATTTTGGGTATCCCCGTTCTGGATAATGATTTTCAGTTTTGAAGACTAAGTATTTCATAAAGTTCCGTTGTATTCTTTTTAGTGATTGTGAATGAATATTATAAATTGGATTCCATATTATTGTACCATACTCAATTTTTGATCGAACAATCGAAAAATACAATGTCTTTACTACATTCCCATTAAACAATTTTTTTACAGATTCTTATTATAAAACCTAGCAGTTTTAGTGCTGAATTTGCCACTACATAAATATGTTCTACAAAGTCCAGTTTTGAATCAAATAATTACCCTTAATTGTCTGATATGTTAAAAGTTCTGTATGATTAAAGGTATAAAAAAATTCCACTGGAGTTAGTTTACGTTTTATGTTATTGTTTTACATTTTGCAACATTAATTTCTAAATTGTTATATTCACACCATAGTTCGATTTTCTTTATCTGTTGTTACAAAGATAGACAGTTTTCGATGTTAATAATTTTACAAAACATTTTAAGGTCATCAGTAAAGAGAAGTTTTTCACAGTCTAAGGTATTACATGAGTCGTTTATAAATATGATAAACAAAAGTGGTCCAAGATTAGACCCTTGAGGTACCTCTGATGTTGCACGGTAATTGTTTGACTTAAAAATTTTATTGTACGTATTGGTATCGATTTTCCAAGTAAGATATTATGAAATTTAGTAGTAAATTACTAAATCCAATGTAATTTAATTTATTATTTAATATTTTATGATCTATACGATCAAAGGCTTTTGATAAGTCAGTGTACACCACATCAACCTGACCTCTATTATCCAAAGTGTCAGAGACATATTGGGTTAAGCAAGCTAAATTTGATACTGTAGAACGTTTTTCCATGAACCTATACTGACAGATAGAAATTGAATTTTTTTATATCAGAATAAATGATGGTGTACAATGATGCCTCAAAAATCTTTGCAAAATTAGGTAGGATTGATATACCTCTATAGTTTATTACGTCTCCTACATTTCGCCTTTTGTAAATAGGGAAACGAAATGGCAATAATAATAGCCGTAGAGATCTACATACATTAATGACGAAAATATAGAATCTTCAAAAATAAATAAATAATAGTATTCAGTTTAAAAAAATCCTCAAACATAAAATATATTCCCTAGCCTATCATACGATTGTGGCCTCCAAATAACAAAGTAATCCTAACTACATCGTTAATCTGTGACAAAATCTGACACGACGAAATATTCATGAATGATTTCTATTTGTTATACACCGGTATACATACTCGTACATATATCTCAAGGAATATTTGCACAATGTTTAAAGATTGCAAAAATTCTACGAATTTATAAAAATGAAAAAGTACACGTGCGAAGTACCAATAACATAAAAAAAAATTGGATAAGTAGTTTACTTAAATATATAAAAAATAAAATCCTTCATTTTTCACAACACAGAACTTCAAGATCGCACATCGTAAACGTTTAATGGTTAAAACTGTGTGGATAAAATTAACATAATAAGAGTTTAGCTGCTCCGCAAGTAAAAGAGTATAATTTTTATCTTGGCTTTGTTGCTGCTTGCTATTCTTTCACTTTAAAATAGAATTTCTAATTCATGAGTAATCAGTAGACTGGGCCAAGTTTCGTAGTAATTCAATGGCGTCAGACGTGAGCCAGCATATACAGGGCGTCCCAGGTTTCTGAGGAAGTAAGATATTGACTATTTGTTAATTAGTGAATTCATATAAGGGGTGAGTAGGGGCACAATTGGAAAATATCTTCATATATATAGGGTGTGTCGGAAAAAAGTGACAGACACAACATACGTTTTTTTAAATGGAACACCCTATATATTTTTTAATTTTTAAATTCCCCATAAAATTTCCATCATTTTTATATATCAGAACCTATATCTGTCTCGAGTAGTTTTTGAGTTATTCAGGTTTAATTAAAAAAATTATCACAATCCAGCACTTCAAAAAATTATCGCATATCAGTATTTATTTGAGTTAGGAAAACACCGCTTTGGTTTTTACTTACCGACACCTTGATCATTTTTACTAACTAAAAATGGAACCCAAATATTACACAGTGTGTCTCAAAAAGTCGTTTCAAATTAACAAATTTCAAATGTCAATAAGTTCTTTTTTTTAAATGGCATCCTATTTCTTTCATTATTTAGATGGCTAGAGAATTCAATTCCCTTCAAAACAAATATGAGGTATCCTATACTTAAACTTAATAGTTTTGGAGATATTTGCAAATATTGCATAAATGTGCGCTTTCTTATACAAAATTATTGTTGATTTTAATATGGTGGGCCATGTAAACAATTCTTGCTTGACAGCTGTCATATAATTGAAAACTTAAAACAGATTATAGCGTCTTAATTAGAATTCAGCGTGTGAAATAATTTTTTATCCGTTTTTACTCAAATTAAAATGAATTTTACCAAAGATGAATTAGTTAACATGATTTAAGCAATTGGTGAATGCCACAAGAATGTTTTACTCGCACAAAGAGTTTATCATCAAAAATTACCCGATGCCCGACAACCAAGACGAGAAGGTTTAAATAAACTAAAGCAAAGATTTGATGAAACTGGATGTGTAGAATATCAGAAAAAGGGGAAAAAAATTACAATATCGGTGAGACAGGAAGTAGAGCTAAATACTTTATTACATGTTGAAGAGAATCCCGAATATAGTACAAGAGAATTAAGTTTAGAAACAGATTTAAGTAAATCATCAATAAATAGAATTTTAATGAAGCATAAGTACCATCCTTACCACAAGAGTTGCATCAAGAATTAAAAGATACCGATTATGAAAAGAGAATAAGATATTGTAACACAATACTAGAAAAAATCGAGCTTGAGCCTAATTTTATACATTGCGTTTTATTTACAGATGAAGCTACTTTTATTGGGGGATTTTTTTTTTTTTTTTCCCAGAAATCATTGGATGAGGGAGGTGATTTTCATAATAGGTGGTCTTTGAATGTATGGGGAGGTATTATCGGAGATACCGTCGTTGGTCCTCATTTTTTTGATGGTACTTTAAATGGCCTCATGTACTTTAACTTCTTCACATAAATTTTACCTAAAATGTTGGAAAGGCTGGGTGTAACATTAGAAACAATGTGGTTCATGCAGGATGGTGCTGCAGTTCATTTTTATCAACCTGTGCGAGATCATTTAAATAATTGGATGGAAAATAAATGGATCGGAAGAAATGGTGCAATGCCTTAGCCATCGCGATCACCCGATCTTACGCCTATGGATTTTTTTCCTTTGGGGGCATGTTAAAGAAGTTGTATACCGAACTAAACCAACGACTAGGGATGAAATGAAGGATAGAATTAGAGTCGCATTTAGAAACATATCACCTATTATTTTACAAAATGTAGAACATAACTGAATTAAACGTTTGCGCTCATGTGTCCAACATGAGGGACACCATTTCGAACATTTTTTTGTTTATTATTAATTTAATTTGTTTCAAATATTTAAAAGTTATAATTTCTCTTTAAAAAATTCTTTATTTCACTCAATGTTAAGTTTTACTTTTATTTTGTAATTTTTTATTATAAAGTTTAATTTTAAAGTCAATAAATTGTTTTGTTTTATAAAATGAGCAATATTATTTTATTATTCAAATGTAAATTCAGACGCTTAAATCTTCATTTCCATAACGGCTGTCAAAATTATTTTCCATGGGCAACCATATTGAAATGAAGAATAAGTAAGCGCACATTTAGGCGATATTTGTGAATATCTCCAAAACTATTAAGTTTAGGTATAGGGTACCTCATATTTATTTTGAAGGGAATTGAATTCTCTAGCCATCTAAATAATGAAAGAAATAGGATGCCATTTTAAAAAAAGGACTTATTGACATTTGAAATTTGTTAATTTCAAACGACTTTTTGAGACACACTGTGTAATATTTGGGTTCCATTTTTGCTTAGTAAAAATTATCAAGGTGTCGGTAAGTAATAACCAAAGCGGTGTTTTCCTAACTCAAATAAATACTGATATGCGATAATTTTTTGAGGTGCTGGATTGTGATAATTTTTTTTAATTAAACCTGAATAACTAAAAAACTACTCGAAACAGATATAGGTTATGATATATCAAAATGATATACTTTTAGGGGAATTTAAAAATTAAAAACAGGGTGTTACATTTAAAAAAACGTATGTTGTGTCTGTCACTTCTTTCTGACACACCCTATATATATGAAGATATTTTCCAATTGTGCCCCTACATGAATTCACTTAAAAACTTTTTTATAATCATTAACAAATAGCCAATATCTTACTTCCTCAGAAAGCTGGGACACCCTGTATGTAAATAACCGACAATGCATTTTTGATTACAGCGCACCTATTTGGCCGCAATGGTTAATATGATAATTTTTAATATCACATAATCTTTAGAAAGGTGGTTATCATTCAACTTTCCTGTACATACAACAAAGGCTAAGAGAGAATACTTGAGAACATTTGAATGAGCAACACAGTTTCTATATTTTCTTCCGAAAAATGGCTACTTTGTTGTGCATAACACATTTGGTAATATTTGCAAACTTAAAAAAGTCGTAGATTGACAACTGAAAGTTGTCTTACATTCCAAAATCTCATAAAGCTATACCTCGCAACCTTTTCTCGTTATTTGATATTCTGTGCCGTTCTGTACTCTACTGCGCAAGGCATTGTCATTACCCTTCCGGTATTTTATCGTTCATCGTGAAATATGTCTGCTATCTGACAATTTCCATAAGACTGATCTACGGTCATCCGCTAGGGATGTCAGGAATTTGTTCTAAAATTTAAGTTCCCTTGTTTCGGACACAGTGTAGAATGCGTTAGTACTGGTTTAGAAGGGAACTTTTACTGGAAACAGGATATAATTATTGCGATCTTTGGTAAGGCTTCACTTTTGTTTTTCATAAGATGGCACGTTTATTTCTTTATTTTCTAGGCTAGTTTGTAATAAACGCTTACTTAAAATACCACAATATAAATATTGTTTTGATGAATGTTGTATCCTGGCACATAACAAATGAGAAGTGAGGTTATGACTCTTGTGGTTCTACTGGAGAAATTGGAAGACCTGTATCCTCTCTGTTTGAGGTAAATAGGTTGTAAAATTATAGTTATTGTTTTCGGTTTGTGTTTAAGTACATTACCGAGTTTTCAGTAGGTAATCGTTCGATAAGTGTGTAATTCAAACGTATTTCTTTAGGGTACACGCCTGGGGGCGAAATCTGCATTGTTTTGCATGCCTAAGGCGAAGTTTGTATCATTCTGCGAGCCTGGGTGTGAGGTTTCTACTGTTTTGCACGTCAGAAGCGCAATTTGCCAGTATTTTGCAAGCGTAAGACTGAAGAGCCTACGTACCTACGTAAGCACTGGGTAAAGTTCCAAGTGGAGGTAAAAGGAAACGAGGAAGTGTGTTTGAGGAGTACTTGCCTTTATGTGCCACTGGTAACAGGTAGCTGTATATATTGTTTTAATTTTTAGTTAAGGGAATATCACCCCATTTTGTTAAATTTAAGTTTGATAACGATAACCTTAGCTGTGAACATTCTGTGTGGCCACATTTGTGGTGGTAAAACCTTGTTTTGTTCTATGTTTACCATCTGTGAATAAGGGTTGTAGTAAATACTATAATTAGCCTCTGAGGCACAGTATCATAAGGTAAGGTAAATAGTTTTTATATGTGCTATTCTCCTATGGAATTTATATGAATATAGCCTGTTTCATAGTTGTGGAATTTGATATTGTATTTTAAAGCACATCTTATACGAAAACGAATAATTCATGGTAAGTTAAAGTTTAAGTAGAATAATTAATTTTATATTATTGAAATTCAGATAAATTGGGTGTAAACGCCCTGAGATCTGAGTTAGTTTTATTTTGTCGTGACACTCATTAACTTATCGAGTCTAAGCAGTGTCTCGACTTGCCACATCCCCACGCCCAGTAATTTTGTGATCACCCCTACAAGGTAAGGGGTACGAGGATAAGAAAGGATAATAGATGTTTCTCATTGAGACAGCGATTAATATCACATAATATTGCATACTCTGAATCTTCTTGCGGAATGTCATTAAATCTTTTACTAACCCGCATACCAGTAATATTTGTTAAAGTTTGTACACTTGATTTCAAAAAAAACTGGTACACTTTCTTTTAGCTATGTAAATCATTCGTCTTTGATTGATATTAATAATCTTACAAAAGTCACTGACGTTAATCAGTGGCGTCATTATTAAAAATGGTTCGACATCTAACAGATATTCAAAAATTTCGATGTTTCTAAAATTGAAGATGGTTGGTCCATAAGAAGACTTGCTGCTGAATACAATGTGAATAAAACCACGATAATGAGTGTTAAAAAACAATGGGAAACCAACCAAACGGTATCCCGTAAAGTTGGTTCCGGTAGGCCAGAAAGAGCAATAATCAAGAAGATGAAAATCTTATAAATTACCTAATAGAAAACCCTTTTCAGATTGCAGTAAATACAATTTCAGAGACAAATTTCCCTGCTTCGGTATCTACTGCTTGCAGAAGAATAAAACTACAAAGCGACTTGAAGAGTTGTTCAGCGGCTAAAAAATACAAACTTTCAGAAGAAAAGAGGGTAGGATTATTTTTGCACTCAACTATATAATCAATGATGAAAACTTCTGGGACAAGTTGTCTTTTCTGACGAAAAGGTTTTTAAATCCTGCAACGATGGACAGTTCCTTCCACTAGATACGACGAAAAATATGCTTTCGATCCACAAATATCAGGAGGTTTTCAGTCAATGTCTGGGCTTGGATGAGCCTAAATGGGTTAGGTGTGTGTTGGAACAGTGGTGGTCATCTCAATTCCATTAAATATATTGAAATATTAGACAATATTATGTTGCCGTCAGTAATAGAGGTGTTTCCGGAAAATAATTTTATTTTCCAACAAGACAAAACTCCATACAACGGCCCAAGTGTCAGGAATGGTCTCTTAATAAAAACATAGGTTGTTACCGTGGCCATCTAAAAGTCGGATTTAAATCCAATTGAAAATGTATGGGGACTAATGGTGAAACATATAAGAAAATTAAATAACCATCCAAATAATGCCCAAGAATTGGAAGGGATAATTGAAGACGCTTGGGAGAACTTGTCGCAAGAGTTACCTTGCAAGAAATCTGATTTTATCCATGCCTGCAAGACTTCAGGAGTTTTAGACACTAATGGAGCAATGACAAAATATTAGTTAATTCTGTATTACGAATTGGTTCATTTATTTTATTTTTTTGTATTTTTAGTTAGTTTTGTTTATTTTTTTAATCTCAAGTGGTATTTTTGCGTTCTTATTTTAAAAATAGAATTATCATTATTCGTTAGTATTTTAATTACAACCATTAGTAGAATTATCCGTAACAAATATTATTCTTTTAAACAATAATATGGAGGCTTGAAAAGTTTTCAAAAGTTATTTTCCAATTATTTTTAAAATTCATTTGAATAAAATAAAAGAGAAAGGTTTATTAAGTTTAAAAACACAAAGAAAACCGATCTCCTCCAAAAAACCCAGGTCCGGGGTAAATCACCTCTTCTCCATCCCCCTCTCACATGCCTGGCCAGCCCTATTTACAGACATATGCACACAACTAAACTATTAAATTTTCGATACAAGAGTTGTACAGTTTTTTTTAAATCAAGTGTACACTATCAAATAGTTCAAGAGACAAGGAATAACTTTATAATTTGTGACCACTGTCTAATGCTACCACACGCAATTTTATCTAATCTAATCTAAAACGAGTAGTTGTTTTGTTTTTTGGTTATTGAATAGAAAACGATTTGCAGATTTTTGTTGGCCCCTAATGTAAATGCCGCCTACACAAAATAAATGAAATATGCAAACCTGATACGATATTATTTATTTATGTATCATATCAACTACAATTTCAGTTGTGGTTATTTACAAAAAACATTACTGACTGGTTTTAAAAAAGTATGTTATGTTATCATATTATACAAGCAAGTAAACAAAATAAGATTGTACGATTTTACGTCAAACAATTTTATTAATAGAGAAGAATATAATAACAATAACAATAAACAGTAAATATAAACGACCAAAATAACGCGATTTAAATGAATTACTCAACATGCACATTTTTTTATACATTGATCATTTTGAAGTAGTTCCAAGTCCTCAAAATTTTTCTTGTAAATAATTTACAGAAATCGTTTTATTATCGTCATTTTTTACAGTTTATTTTTTGAGAAATTAGGCAAATACTGATTATGTGGCCAGTGATTTTGGCCTTGAATAATTCGTTTGTTTAGGTTAGATAAAAAATTAATTACGTAATTAATATAAAAAGTGTTACAGTTTGCACACGAGTAGTCCTTAGGGGGTGTGGCAACTGCCTCGTAACATGCAGAAACGCCCTCCAAAGGCTTGGACAATTGGGGTTGAGGGTGGCAGGCGCGTCGCAAAATTTATTAGGAGCGGCACGCCAATGGTTAAAAATAGATAATTGTGCGTCAATTGACAATTTTATTGTGTAATGACTCGACGTAATACGTGTTTATGTTTCGATGCGATCCGCCAAATTTATATTTTCGCAATTAATTTTGTGATTTGCAAAGAGTGGACAGTGGCTGTGTGTCGCAAGAAATGTAGTTTTTGTTGAGGTAAGTTTTTTCAAAAAGCAAACAACTCAACATTATATACGTCATAGATATAAAAATATATAAATAGTGTATTAATATTGTTCGATTCTTACAAGCAAAAAAATTGTATTAAAATTTATTTTTCAATTTAATTAAATTATGTGATAACATAATTAAATCATAATATCGTTCAACATATTCATTTGTCCATTGAGCTAAGTCGATAAATTTCTTAACGGTATAGTTGTTGAATAACTTTTTGCATGCTTTTTCTAATTAAATTTTTTAATACAGAGTGTATGGGTGTATTTATTTTATTAGTAACATGTCAGTGGTGGATTGAGTAACTGGCATTATATAGGGTGGGCTACTGTAGTCGCGCCGTTGTAAGATTGCAACTTTCATCTTAAAGAGTCAAAGCCGTAAAGAATGTTATTCAGTTCAATTGTCAGCGGTACTTGAACAGTATGATACAATTTATTCTGCCCTGTTAAGCACAGAAGTCGTAACTGACAAAATTGTCATTTTGAGATATTATACCGGGTGTAACAGGATCATGGTACATCCCCCCTTTTCTCCTTTAGTTTTGAAGATAATTGAGAAGATAATTGATTGAAATTTGGGATATCCCATATACATAATAAGCGGCACTTTTTGACATACAAGTGATTTTTTTTACTTCCGGTTTCGCCGGAAGTGACACTAACTTTCGATTTTGGAACACCCTGTATATTATTGCATTTTTGAATTCTGCATAATTTTCTAAATCCGACGATACCAAATAAGTGACATTTCAAATGTCAATATTTTTTTATAATATAATTTTTAGTTTTCCATTTAAGTGTGCCATGACGGTTCCAATTTATTCTAAATGACCCGTGTAATGCTAAAAAAATTGAAATTCCGTCAAAAATACTAAATTACGTGATTTTTGAGCAGATAAATTTCATCTAAATGGTTTTTGGGACAAAACTCTATTTTTTAAATGGAACTATATTGGTACCTTAGTACCATTTATTAGTACTACTAATAAGGAATTTATTCGTATGTCGTATTAAAATGTGCGATAAATACAAACAAAATTACAGCTAAAAGAAAATAAGAAAATACAATTTTGTTCTAATTACCTTGTTATACATTAGGTGGCTTTGGAATACAAAAAATGAATACAAAACATTACAACAGTTGTTCAAAGTACTGTCCATTAACATCAATACACTTCTGAACTCGCATAGCAGTTTCTCGAAGAACGTTCGCCAATTGCTGGGCCGTTATGCTATTAAATGCGTGTCTTACTCGTAGCTCCAGGTCTTTACGGGTTGTAACGGCGGTTGTGTAGATAATATTTTTTGAATGACCCCAAACAAAGAAATCAAGGGTTGTTAAATCAGGTGACCTTGGTGGCCACCTCACAGGACCATTCGTCGAAATTACAGTTTCTCCGAATCTCCGTTGAAGATAATCAGTTACTATCCTTGAATTATGGGGAGGAGCGCCATCTTGTTGGAAATATATTCCCTGTCGTAAATGGAAAGGTAGTTCAGCTAAACTGTCCTCAATTTCATTTTGCTGAAATCCCAAGTATCTGGCACCAGTCAGGGGTCCTTCAAATATTATTGGACCAAAGATTGTACTACCGATTATTCCAAGCCAAACATTGAAACCGAACCGCACTTGAAAGTTACCCTCCCGTAATAAATTTAGATTTTCTTGTGACCAATATTTTGTATTTTGTCGGTTAAATAATCCCAAATTTGTAAACCTAGACTCGTCCGAAAATAAAATCGATCCCAAAAAATCATTGTTTGGCTGCACGTTATTCTGCAAAATCCAATTGCAATATTCCATCCTACGTTCGTAATCATTTTCGTACAAGTGCTGATGCAATTGGTATTTAAAAGATTTATAGTGGTATTTCTGCAAAATTCGGCTTACTCTTTGGTGACTAATTTCCAATTTAAACCCAATTTGCCTTTAAGAAACAGTCTTATCAACTTCTACTCGAGCCAAAACATTAATTTCCGTTCCTTCGTCAAGAATGAAATTTTTTTCGGGATCATTGTTGGGCTCACTTCGTAATTGATTTTCAACACGATTAAAATAATTTCTCACTGGACATTGCCTATCAGGATATAGTTCGGCATAAAGGTGTCTAGCCGCAACGGTATTTTTTCTACATTCCCCAT
Source organism: Rhamnusium bicolor (assembly GCA_029963845.1). Lineage (NCBI taxonomy): Eukaryota > Metazoa > Arthropoda > Insecta > Coleoptera > Cerambycidae > Rhamnusium > Rhamnusium bicolor. The sequence continues at coordinate 35,375 of JANEYF010004321.1, read as the reverse complement.
AAATAATTAACATGTCCACTTTTTCATCTCTTATATAAATTTGCGGCATTTTGAACACAATTAACATGAATTTTAAACAATCTCTAAAGACACAATAAAAACACCGGTAAACCAACAAATGTTTGACAATCTAAATATTTCATTGTTTTCAAAGCCACCTTAGTTAGTTACTTCTTAACATTTAATTAGAACAAAATTGTATTCTCTTATTTTCTTTTAGCTGTAATTTTGCTTGTATTTATTGCACATTTTAATACGACATATGAATAAATTCCATATTGATAGTACTAATAAATGGTACCACGGTACCAATATGAACCATATGACCATTTGAAAAAATTGAGTTTTTCCCCAAAAACCATTTTGATGAACTTTATTAGCTCATAAATCACGTAATTTAGTATTTTTGACAAGACTTCGATTTTTCTAGCATTACACGGGTCATTTAGAATAAATCAGAACTGTCATGGCACACTTAAATGGAAAACTAAAAAACTATATTATAAAAAATATTGACGTTTGAAATGTCATTAATTTGGTATCGTTGGATTCAGAAAACTATTCAAAATTCAAAAATGCAATAATATATAGGGTGTTCCATTTAAAAATCGAAAGTTATTGTCACTTCCGGCGAAACCGGAAGTGACATAAAATCACTTGTACGTCAAGAAGTGCCGCTTATTATGTATATAAGATTTCCCAAATTTCAATCAATTATCTTCAAAACTAAAGGAGAAAATGGGGTGTACCTTGATCCTGTTACACCCGGTATAGTTTGGAAAATTTGATTTGCCATCAAATTGGAAATCTTTAGTAAAAGTTTAATTTAACACATTATGATATGTTGTATGTCAGATCTTAATAGGTCTGAGCGTTATTTTGTCAAATAAGTAGAAATTAGATTTTTTGATAGATACGACGTTTAATATTAACATTCAAAGTATTTGAAAAACAACAAAAACAGCGTATCAACTCAAAGCTGAAACAGATATTTATTGATTGATATATTAATTATTAATTGTTAGGAAAAAATATTGTAAAAGTATAAAATACATTACATTACAGAATAGCATGTAAGAAGCCACTTTTAATATGTTTGCTGGTCATCTATACCAAGAGCTTTCCTTAAATAGTAAGGTCCTTCCAAAATGTTTGTCTACATTGTCGCATTGTACCGCACAATTTTGATAATACCAAGTATCTTCTTTCTGCAGTTATTCCTCCGGGCATCTTGTCATTCAAAAAATTTAACTCTTTTTCTACAGCTTCAAACCTTGTCTTATGAGCAAGAGTTTTCTTCCCTTTAAAAAAATTGACTTGTACCATCTCGTTAAGATAAGGCCGTGCGTAGTTATTTTACTAAGTTTGTATTATGACGTGCCGCTTTGCCAATTAAAAAAGTCATCTATTTCCATGTTAATGATTTTATCGTTATTTGAAGCATTTTTAACTACATCATTGAAGTATTTAAAGTCATATGCTTTACCCTTCTGCTTCAAAGATTGTTCCACCTGGTGGTGAAAGGAATCAGCCGCTATAAAGGTATGCGCTGGTTCAAAATATTTCACATTGAGGGATTCAAGAGCAACCTCTTCTGAATTCACAATATGGACAAAAAAAGTAAACAAAGTCCATTTCTTACTCGGGGGGCGGGCACAATTATTCAACCACAAAATAATATGTTTTGCATCTTGAATTGACAATAAAAAGGCATAAAACGTGCCGGTAATATCTTGGGTAGATCGTCCTGATATCATGCCAAATAACTGCTGTTTTACCAGCAGTTATTTGGCATGAACGCGATTAGTCGAGGCGTAAAAATAACCTCCTTAAACATCTCCATTCTAGGAAGCAATATAATCTACAAACAAAATACAATTAGTTTAATAACTTTAGTTTCATATAATTAATAGCGACCTACTTTTTGGTAGACTGTTGATACAATTACTGGTTCACCTGAGGAATAGACTTGATACTCCTTTCGAGCAGAAGTGTATTTTATTTGATGGGCTGCAAATTTGCTGCAATCATTGCAGTTGCCGTCTAAGAGATCTTTCTTATGAGAACTCAACTTCGAATGTAAAACAAAGGACTCACAAACCCACCATTCCTCATGTCCTAATTTTACAATGGGAATTTTCATGCTACAGACAACCTCTCTATATAAATAGTACGAAAACTAAATATTTGGATATTTTATTTTAAAGTTGTTGTAAATCATTGTGATGTTAATGTCACTGGGAAGATATCGCCTATCTGGTGCGTGTTCTCGACGATAATGTGCAATAGTTGGTCTAAGGAATTCTATATATTTATAATGATTATATCTCAATCCATTTTCATCTTTCCTTTTTTTCCCTTGTTGATTAGTTTCAGCTGTTATACCGTAATAGGGAACTTGCACATTTTTTTTACTTCATAAAAATGTTCTACAATACTAAAAATAAGATATGCAAAATATGACGCCTTAATTCCCAATAATAAATTTGTTATAAATTATTAGTTTCGCGCGCGAGCGAACCGTTTCAAACAGGTTCAAAAGCGGGAGTAGTCGTGACATCACACCATACCACGACGGAGATCCCAGCACTCGACTGCTTGATTTCAGCCGTAAAAATACCAGCATCGCCATAAATTTTAAGTGTATAGGTTGGAATGAAAAATAATATTAACTGAAAAATTTTTTGTTAATTATTATTTACTAACTTTTACAAATCTTATCACAGATAAGTATAACATATATCCTTTTTTACTGGACAGAATGGTTGAAATTAAAAATAACATTATTGAGTCAATTGTATTGAACATAATGTGCATATTATCTTTTTTGTAATCCAAGTTTCAGCGTTTTGGCAAATAGCCGGGAAAATAATTGTTTAAAAGGATATATGTTATACTTATCTGTGATAAGATTTGTAAAAGTTAGTAAATAATAATTAACAAAAAATTTTTTCAGTTAATATTATTTTTCATTCCACTCTATATTTTAACTTTTACCAAGAAGAGGAACTTAATTTGTTTTTAAATTATTTTATTGCCCCGAAGGGGTATTTCCACTATATAATTTCAATTAGTCTGTTCTCTGAAGCCATTAATGCTTATTACACTGGGGTTTACAAGTTTTCTTACTGTGGATTCTTTTAAATGTCCTAGCTACCCTGATGACGCTAGGCAAGCAGAAACACGTGTCGGTAGATATTTTAAAGTTTTTTTAAAGTGAGTGTTAACTGGTAAGTACCTTGTGTTTTATTTATTTTTGGTTTTACTGGACAGAATGGTTGAAATTAAAAAATAACATTATTGAGTCAATTGTATTGAACATAATGTGCATATTATCTTTTTTGTAATCCAAGTTTCAGCGTTTTGGCAAATAGCCGGGAAAATAATTGTTTAAAAGGATATATGTTATACTTATTTCTGATAAGATTTGTAAAAGTTAGTAAATAATAATTAACAAAAAATTTTTTCAGTTAATATTATTTTTCATTCCACTCTATATTTTAACTTTTACCAAGAAGAGGAACTTAATTTGTTTTTAAAAGTGTATAGGTACTTAAAATGGAAACAAAAACTCCTTATTTTAAATATTGCATTGTACCGTTGTGTAAGAATACTACAGTAAAAGTGCCAGATAAAATATTTATAATGTTGCCGGAAGATAAGATTTGTCGATCAAAATGGCTAAAAGCGTGTAGAAGAAATAAATGAAAAAGACATTTCACAGAGCAGTAGTAGGTCTCTACATGTGTGTGAAGATCATTTTAATGTAAGTACATTATTAAATACTATATGTCTATCTACTAGTTTTTCGCAGGCGGGCAATAAAATATTCCGAATTATTGAATTTTAATTAGGGTAGGATTAAAGAAAGAATGTGTATACAATGTTAGAAAATAAGATTAGTAGATAGAATGTAATTTAGTGATACTAAGTAAAGGTAATTTCCTGGTGCGAAAGTAAACAGCTATTTATTACTATACTCTTCGCAAATACGATTACGAAGAGTATATTGCATTTGATCGGGACATTTCTTAAATCGTTAATATCGCTCGCAGAGAAAAAATCATTTCGTTCGTCATTGAATTCTGAACAATCAAAATGTCCGTCTGTTCATCTGTCCGTCCATCTGTCTGCCCGTCACGTTTCTTGTAAGCACGATAACTAAAGAAAAAAAGTCCGTTCGAATTGAAATTTGGGCTATAAGTTAGTGTTAGCTAGAGGAAGAAATCCATTGTTTTTGAAAAAATCAAATAGTAAATAAAAAAGTTATAGGACATTTTATTTAAAAATATGAATCTACAGAGGGTTGCAATTTTCAATGTGCTACTAAAATTGAAGTAATTTTCTAAAGACACCAAAATGCTGTAAAATATACTACCACAAATTTCGCCTACGCAGTCGGCATCATCGGGAGATGAAAAAAAATTGAAAATTAAAAATGTGATCAATATATTAGGTATTGTAAGAATGAATCTTAGTTTATACTATAAAATATACTGCCACGCGTTTCGCCAATACAGTCGGCACCATCGGGAGAGAAAATTAAATATGTAGTCAATACATTAGGTATTGTAAGAATGAAGTTTATAAGGTTGTATACGCACCGGCAGCAACTTTTTGTAGCGCAACGTTTCGCAACTTTTTTGTTGCGCAACGAAATAATGCAATAAAGTCGATCTATTTTCTACATGCAACATTTGGGTTGCAACAGGTAATAAATTCAGTTTATTCATAAGCATCGTCCAGTGACAAGTGTTTTTTGGTCAGATTTTGACGCTCCCCCAAACTCATCACAGATTTTGAACAGACAAAATGGATAGGCAAACAGAGACGACTATTTTATTGTGGCAATTTTTAGAGCTATTGGATGAACAAAAGAAAAATAGATTTTGGGTTCACCCGATTAACCAAAAAAAGGAATATCTCTGATTTCATTCGTGAGTTAAGAAAAGATCCCGAAAAATTTTACAGCTATTGCCGAATGAGTTCTTTTTCTCCATTTATAATAACACTTGTTTTTAAAAATGTACTTTACTCCACGAATGTTGCGAAGAAACTGACGACTCCTCTTCGGCAGCGCAACATCGCCCTCTTGTTGCGAGACGATGCGAACGTTGCATGGCACCGTTGCACGCGGTGCGCGCCCATTCCATCTGATTCCAAAGCAAATTTGGAGCGTGCAACGTTGCGCAATGTTGCGAAACGTTGCGCTACAAAAAGTTGCGGCCGGTGCGTAGCCACCCTAAGACAAACACAAGATTCTTTTCAAAAAACTGCGAAGAGTATCCTACAGAATGTGCAACAATTATATAAAAGTTCAATAAGGGTGGCCACGCACCGGCCGCAACTTTTTGTAGCGCAACGTTTCGCAACATTGCGCAACGTTGCACGCTCCAAATTTGCTTTGGAACCAGATGGAACGGGCGTGCACCGCGTGCAACGGTGCCATGCAACGTTTCGCATTGTCTCGCAACAAGAGGGCGATGTTGCGCTGCTGAAGAGGAGTCATCAGTTTCTTCGCAACATTCGTGGGGTAAAGTACATTTTTAAAAACAAGTGTTATTATAAATTGAGAAAAAGAACTCATTCGGCAATAGTTGTAAATTTTTTCGGGATCTTTTTCTTAACTCACGAATGAAATCAGGGATATTCCTTTTTTGGTTAATCGGGTGAAAACAAAATCTATTTTTCTTTTGTTCATCAAATAGCTCTAAAAATTGCCACAATAAAATAGTCGTCTCTGTTTGCCTATCCATTTTGTCTGTTCAAAATCTGTGATGAGTTTGGGGGAGCGTCAAAATCTGACCAAAAAACACTTGTCACTGTACGATGCTTATGAATAAACTGAATTTATTACCTGTTGCGACCCAAATGTTGCATGTAGAAAATAGATCGACTTTATTGCATTATTTCATTGCGCAACAAAAAAGTTGCGAAACGTTGCGCTACAAAAAGTTGCGGCCGGTGCGTATACAACCTAACACTACTGTCTGCGAAGAATAAAATGTTTACCTCTAGTATATATAGTATATTGCAAATACCTTTCCCTTGTCCTTTAATTTATTCTATTCAAATCTTACATTTATCTATTATGTGAATGATAACACGACACAATCACTTATTTCCCTTGCCCCAAAACATAGTACGAAAATACCTACGATAGGTAATTATACATTTGCGCAACATTTCCTTTGCAGCAAATGTCTTCTATACAGACACTTTACACGTGTGTACAAAAAAAAACACGAAAAATATAGAAGTGGCTGTTGTAAAGAATTACCCTAAATTCTTTCAAACATAAGACTAAGTCTGCTAAAAATGCTTAGTTGCGACTAAGCATTTTGTAGTTATTTCTTTTTATTCCGTGATCAAGTCATAACTATTTTATGTTTATAAATTATTACTAAAAGCTAAAAAAATACATACTTCTCTGCCTTGACCTCGCGGACCTCTCCAAGGGAAAACCTTTCACTATTTTATATAAAAGATGCCACCATAAACATATCCACTTTAGGCAAATTATCAGATTGGCCCTTTGAAAAACCTTGATCAGTCATTTTAAAATATCTGTACAACTACAATAAGCGGTACTATAAAACACAATTATATATTTATATCAGAATAGTCACTAACAAATCAACCACAGTCTTATAACACCGGTAAACATCTGATTGTATTGCTTCCCGGCGCGACGACTACCGAATATGGTATGGTGTGACGTCACAGTCAATAGTAGCTCGTTTCGGGCCACTTCAATTTTATCGCTGTTTAGATCCTTTATACTGATCGCGTGGAATTAGGAAACTTATTTTTTTGTGAAGTACACGTTTTATTACAACGTTACGCTATGTTTTTTAGTATTATTTTTATTTTTAAAATTATAGGCAAGTTCCCTATTCGTCTTATTTAGTGTATCTCTAACTACTCTATCATTTTTTGCTCTTATATCCTAAAGTTCCAAAGAAAAATACTTTACACACATTTTGCTTACAACCTCCTGTATCTTTTAAAGAGTAAAAAAAGTATTGGATCTTTATGAAATAGAATCATTTGTAGTTTTTCGTTTTTTCTTTTCTTCGGAGTCACCGTAAAATAAAGTTCTTCTGCTTATTCTGTCCAAAATTCTTTATTTATTACTGCCTGTCTTTTGTCGTCAAATTCTTGAAAATACATTCTTTTACAATTTGTTTTATTACAGGACGGTTTTACATTATGCCTTGTCCTGGTACTACCTAATTTCATACGTTCATTTCATACTGTATTAATAATAATATTTTGCAAAATTTCAGTAATAAAAATGGTATTGTCATTTTTTTTATTTCCCACATCTTGCAAAAAAGTGTGTTTTCTTGTAACATTGTTATACACGGTGGGGCAATAATGCGTCCGACTTCGACATTTCGAGTTCTATGATAGCTAGAAACTTGATTTAAAAACAAAAAGTTTATAACCGGAAATTGTTTTCGAATATACAGGGTGAGCCAAAACGATTCTACGTGGTCAAGTAACATTTTTTAAAATCAAATGCCATGTATATCAGAACATTTTGTATGTGTTTATTAAAACAATCATTAGTCACAATTATCGATTTTAAGAAAAAATATGTTGGTATCAGTTATGAGACATCTGTGTGATGACACTCAGCTATTTTCACTTCCTAAAAGTATACAGGAGGCCAAAATAGTTTTTAAATTTACAACTATTTGAACTGAATTTTCTCAATTTCTTCTAATGGAACACCCTGTATATTTTTGTACGATGTGATGTAGAATTGAAAAAACAAACATTCTTGTACGTAAATCCCTATGGCCAATTTTAACCATTTTCGATTTATTGAACAATAACTGCAAAGTTCAGCATTAAAAATTAAAAAAGATATATTTTTTGTAATTCAAGAGAAGATATTATAAAAAGTGCTCCACATGTTGCCCATTCTGATCGACACACATTTCTATGCGTCTTTGGAATGAGGTTTCTACTGTTCATAAAATTGCCGGAGTGATACTTCTAAAAGCATTTATTATCCTTTCCTTCAAATTGTGGATTGTTGTTGGTGTGATGTTTTTATAGGCATCATGTAACACGCTTATTATAATACCTTCTCTTGAATTATTTGAAAAAAATCTTCATTTTTAATTTTTATTGATGAATTTTGCGGTTATTGTTCAATAAATTGAAAATGGTCACAAATAACCATAGGAATGTACGTACAAAAAATGTTCGTTTTTCAATCCTACATCATATTGTCTAAAAATATACACGGTGTTCCATTTGAAAAAATTGAGGAAATTCAGTTCAAATGTTGTAAATTTAAAAAACCTTTTTGGCCACCCTGGATAATTTTAGGAAGTGATAATGGCTACGTGTCATCACACAGATATCTCATAACTGATACTAACATATTTTTCTTAAAATCGATAGTTGTGATTGTAGTGATATTTTTAATATACACGTGTAAATGGTATAACTTCAAAAAAAAAAACATTACATTAAAGTGATTGGGAGAAAGTCAATAATAATACAGGAGTGAAAGGAGGCTACAAACAGGTTTCAAAAAATGTTCTGATATACATGGCATTTTATTTAAAAAATTTTACTTGACCCTGTAGAAACATCTTGGCTCACCCTGTATATTCGAGAACAAGTTATGATAGGTTTTTCCTTAACACCAACGTGTTTGTGATATTCGATTTTCTCCTTTTCTTTTCTGCTAATGGCATTTTAAAAGATCTTCTGTTTCTATCAATTTTATGCTGTAATATGCAAATTAACTATGAATTTATTCAGGTACTAATAATGTGTTGACGAAAAATACAACTTACTGCAAAAATCTACTAAATAGCACAACTGACGTTTATAAAATGAAAAGTTTTAGGTTATAAATTTGAGGTTATGAACAACTGTTAGTAACAACTGTTGTAAATATTTAGTTGTTAAGCGAATTTGTCGTAACTGCATGTTATCTTGTGTAGATATGCTTTTAATATTTTATAGATACGACAAATCTGCATAACAAATAAAGCAGTTTGGTAGATATGACAAAACTTCAGAGCTAGATACTGATCATATACGGTGCAGATTCGACTTTGAATCTTAATAAACTAGTAGATATACTAATAATTATCAAGCTGTAGAAGTCTTAAGCTGAAAATATGTAAAACTATAGATACGACTTCTACGTTTAACAAGGTAGTATAATACTCTCCGAAATTCCCCACAGGTCAGCTGTTTGCTGTTGTACTGCCAGAACATGTAACAAGGATCCTTTTTTCACAGGTGAAATAATTTTCCACCTTTAAAATAAATTGACATTCATCTCGAATTAAATATTGTCCTTTCGACTGATTCGATCATGATTGTTTTAATATGAATATTTTCGAATAAAGAAATTCACGTTTAACATACACGTTACCACTTCAGGTACTCTAAGTAAACTTGTAAGGATAACTTAAAATGTCGAATTTATTTACAAGTTTTTCGGCACGAACATATTATTTTTTAGAGCATTTATAGTGACCTTACAGGATCAGTAATACTGTCAATAGTCAAAAATAATGACAGTATTATTGAACGTGTAAAGTTAGTACTGATGGAATGACGGTTGTATTGATGCAGAACCAGATATTTTAGACATTCTAGCATCATTATTGTTGAATGGAGTGATACTGTTATTACTGTTGATGTGTAAGGGCATGCGCATCATTGCTACATCTACATTTCTATGTGACAATGTATTTCTATGTAAATATCGATGACAGTGAAAGTTTCACGACACTGAAAACGACGAGGAAGTGATAAATGAATAAGAGGTTATAGGCGACGAATCCTAAAAACGATGGTCTTTGTAACTTCACAGAAATTTATTAAAACACTTCCAATGGAATAATCAAAACCCAAACTATATTAATAGAACCAAAAGAAATTTGGCAATCGATGTTTCATTATGAGCGCAAAAATTGGCCAATAAAATTATAGCTAAATAGGCTTTCTTTTGCAAATTCATTTTCGAATAAAACCAAACACTTTGTACTCTCAGTTGGCGGCTAGATTGGTACTGAAGTAAAATATTAACAATAGTACTTTTTCGTGTAAGGTGTCAAAAGAGTTACTGATTATTGATGAAATACTGACATTATTACTGAAGTGCCATTATTGACAGATTTTTTATATAAGGGATGCAAAATTTTACCTGCTCAAAATCTTTTCTAGTTAAACACAGGTAATTTTAATAATGATTTTAATTTGTAATGTTAATTTTAGGTATAATAAAAAATACGAAATAAATGGTTGATTGAATTTCAAAATAAAAGCACAAATTGTCCATCTGCTGTTTGAAATTCACTATTCACCAACCCTGCTTTACAATCACTCAACAAAGTAGTTGCAAATAAATCGTTAATGCATATACCAATGCACAACTGGTCTGTTGATAATACTTGAAACGAATAAAATTATTTATGGCTTTGATTCTTTAAGAAGAAAGTTGCAATCTTACACCGGTCCGACTATAGTAGATGAACGGTCAATATCTCAACCGAGATTAGAAAAAATTCAAACAAGTGTTGTAGGAGATCGAGAGAGCCGTATATTCTTAAATTCTTTTCAATTCTACAGGATGTTTCAATTAATAGTGGCAAATCAAAAATGAATATTTTCAATTTAACATCCTACATTCTTTTACAAATTCTCATTTTCCTCATTAATGCCCTACCCAGCCGTGTAAGATTTTTGGAAATTGGTTCATGGTGTTGCCAAGTTATTCAAATATTTGGGAAATAAAATATATTGGAGGTCGTCAACAATAAAATCTGCACAAATCGTATTTTCACAGATCTGATATTCTTTTTATTTTGATTATTAACCAAGATCATGTAGTAACTTTCAGGACCCTCATATGTGAACTTAGTTTTAAGGGAGTTTTCCGCGGTGGTCAATATTTTCATTCTTTCGAACCGCCGTAACTCAAATCATTTTCAAATGGAACACCCTACATATTTTTATTTAAAAATATTCAGCATTCAATTACCTATATGTTGACACTTTATATTGATACTTTTTTCAATTTTGAGTTTATTGAAAAATATTCACAATTTTTTCAATTTGCATGTAAGTAATTGAATATGGAAATATGAAATAAGTAAAATAAAAATGTACAGGTTGTTCCTTTTTCAAATTTAGTTCTGGCGCCCAGGGGACGGAAACGCCGAAAAACTGGCCAAAATATAAAGGCATTGAGCTATTTTACAGAAATTGTTCATACAAGGGTTTTTTGTGTCGCTGATCAAGAATCCGAAGTTTAATTTTGAAAAAACAAAATGGCAGCCATGAAATCCCCCCAAAACATACCAAAAATCGCCAATTATTGCTGCATTTTTACAAAACTTTGTATACAGTTTTTTTGGGTCGCTGATGAAGAATCCCATATAGAATTTCAAAAAAATTACGGTCAAAAATATATACATAGTTCAAAAAATTATTATTAAATTAAAGCGAATTCATGTGTTTCATTTGTTTCGGAAAATTAGGATCTGGGGAATGGAATAAAAATGTGTACTGACTTTGAAAATTAATTTTATTCAATTACTATCTGAATTACATTCATCGTCCTCTTCATCGTTTTTACTATGTAATACACAATTTGTATCGACTTCTGCAAAGGAGAGTGGTTCAAGCAATTCTATCGCATCAGGAGACAATGAATGCAATTTTTTCTTGGGAAGTTTCGCAAACTAGAAATAATTGGATCTGAAGTTATTAAAAGCCTGCGAAAAACGTCCTCTACGTTTTTTTTGTCGGTCACATTTCCTTGCAAAGTTTTCTCGAAATTTTTTTAATATCCTTATTGCAAGACTCTTGTGCTTCTTCTGACATTTAACCAATCGGAAGCATCAAGGAGTTAATAATTTGATGGTCATGAATTAGAATTTTATGCACAGTAGTTGGCATGCAAAATCATGGGTAAGTGTCGTCAAATTTCCGTGCGGTTTCTGTATTCAAAAGGAACCCACTTTACGGTGCACGAATGTTCATGCATCCGTGCATTCGCTACAATTTGGTCAATATCTCGCAAAGATGCAAAAAAGATACAGCTAATTTTTTATACACTTTCGAAAAAATGTTCATTGAACACATTCAATAAGTTTCAAGACCAACCATCACCAACCGCGTAACTTATGGCTTTTTTTGTGGAGTTTATGAATCGTTGCATGCACAAAAATGCACTCCACTTCGATAATTATTTACTAATTACCATATAAATAAACTGATCTGATACTGAGATATTTTAATTGTCCTTACTTTCCTGATGCAGAATCCATTTTTATGACACAGAAAACTGCACTTTAAATTTTTACGCTGCAGACAAAATTTATCGATTTTTGAGCGTTGCGAGCTGCCGAAGTGACGCGCTGCACGGTCGCACAATAAGTAATTTCCTCGCTCAGGTAGTGAACCCGGACCGCTATTAACGGTCGTTTCTAATGCCAAGGGTACCTCTACAACGATTTAAAACGTTTCCATTTCAAAAAAAAATCTTAATTTTTTTATTTTTGGCCAACTTTTTGGCGTTTCCGTCCACTGTGTGGCGGTTTGAAAATGTGAAAATCTGATTCACCGTGGAAAACACCTTGTACAACTGAGTCACAACTAAATCATACTTAAAGTCGGCTGTGTCTGAGTTCAAGTTTGAGAGGTTTAGAAGTTATTACACGGTTTTGATTAAAATTACAAAAAATCTATGACATAACGTTCCTGCAGATTTTATTTTTTTATGGCTGCAAATACATATACATATACTATTTTGGAAAAAGTTGAATAACTTGGCAACACCACAACCCAATTCCACAGAGTTGGATAAGGAATTAAGAGGTAATTAATAATAATGAAAATAATTTTAGAATACAGCCCTGTAGTGTACAGATAGACAACAGATTTTTTAATTGAAATTTTATAATCTGTTAACATGACTCATAAAGTCATAACAGTTATAGCTTAACAAACAAAGGAAGGAATACTTGCTTGTTATTATTATCTAACGATATTGAGTTTACATTAGTTGGCACACCTAGGTAGTTTGAGTTTGTTTGAAATTATTATTTTCATCAGCATTGAAGGTGTAAGAATATGAAACTTAAATTTTGATATTCAGCACAAGTTACAAAACTAAATTAATTTCACAGAAGAGAAATGGAGAAAATTTAAAATTACCTTGGTAAATTGGAGGATGTCTACAATACCTTAAAAAAATCAAATAAAAAGAAGCAATCCAAATTTCATACTAAAGCTCTTGATAAACTACGCAGTTTCGAAATGTGGAGCGCTTTTTCATAGGGCCCGGGTAGCTCAGTCGGTAGAGCATTGGACTTTTAATCCAAGGGTCCAGGGTTCAAATCCCTGCTCGGGCGCAACTTTTTTCTCGTGTTTTAATTTTCTAACTGTAGTATTAGGTGAATTTTCTTTTATTCAAACTATAAATTACTAACGTTCGAGAAAGAAAATTAAAGGAGGCAACATTTTTACTACTGCATGTTGCCAAAGAATAGATATTCAGGTCAACTTATTGTAAATTTTCATTTTAAATACTGTTACCTACATTGCGTAGGAAAACACTTTCGTATCGTTTTCTTCAGTATACAGTATATCCGCGGATATAAAATACAGTATATCCACAGATATAAAATTTTTCTTTCCTAAAAAACACATTTCACGTTGATAAACTCTGTTTTTTTATACAGGGTGCTCACAAATTACAAAAACTTGAAATTTGCTTGAGAGTAAATTTACCTTATCATTAATTTTGAAATAAAACGTTAAATACAAAAGTTGTTTAAAATTGTATTGTTGAATGGAGTGATACTGTCATTACTGTTGATATGTAAGGGCATGCGCATTATTACTTCATCAACATTTCTACGTGACAGTGTATTTCTATGTAAATATCGATGACAGTGAAAATTTCACGACACTGAAAACGACGAGGAAGTAATAAATGAATAAGAGGTTATAGGCGACGAATCCTAAAAACGATGTTCTTCGTAACTTCACAGAAATTTATTAAACACTTCCAATGGAATAATCAAAACCCAAACTATACTATACCAACTATACCAAAAGAAATTTGGCACACTAACCTATTTATCATAAATTAAAACCAAAAGCTACACGTGCAGATGTGAGAAAAAACCCTTAGATCAAATTATAGAAAAGAATTAAAAAAGTTGCTTCCTTTAAAAGGTCTGTATCAGCCAACATCATGGGTGTTTTTAAGCCATTCTTTCATCCAAACATGTCGATTAACACCATGATCTCAGTTATTTGTATCATGGTTTAACACGATGTTTCATTGTGAGCGCAAAATTGGCCGATAAAATTATATCTAAGCAGGCTCTCTTTTGCAAGTCCATTTTCGGATAACAAACACTTCGTACTCTCATTTGGCGGCTAAATTGGTACTGAAGTAAAATATTAAAAACAGTGTTCGTGTAAGGTGTCAAAAGAGTGATTGAGTATTGATGAAATACTGACATTTTTACTGAAGTGCCATTATTGACACATTTTCTATATCAGGGGGTGCAAAATTTTACCTTCTCAAACTCTTTTCTAGTTAAAAACAGGTAATTTTAATAATGATTTTAATTTGTAATGTTAATTTTAGGAATAATAGAAAATACGAAATAAATGGTTGATTGAATTTCAAAATAAAAGCACAAATTAATATGTTCATTTACTATTTGAAATTCACTATTCACCATCCCTACTTTACAATCATTCAACAAAGTAGTTGGGTTTCAAAGGTCCAGGGTTCAAGTCCCTGCTCGGGCGCAACTTTTTTTTCGTTTCATTTTTCTAACTGTAGCATTACGTGAATGTTCTTTTATTCAAACTATAAATTACTAACGTTCGAAAATTAAAGGGGCAAAATTTTTTCCTACTGCATGTTGCCAAGGAATAGATATTCAGGTCAACTTATTGTGAATTTTCCACCACTTTAAATACTGTTATCTACATTGCGTAGGAAAACACTTTCGTATCGTTTTCTTCACTATATAGTATATCCGGGGATATAAAATACAATATGTCCGAGGAAAATTTTTTGCTTTCCCTAAAAAACACAATTCACGTTGATAAACTTTATGTTTTTTTATACAGGATGCTCACAAATTACAAAAACTTGAAATTTGTTTGAGAGTAAATTTACCGAGATTTACCTTATCATTAATTTTGAAATAAAATGTTAAATACAAAAGTTGTTTAAAATTGTATTGTTAGTAAATATCCAGTTTCAATTGAATATTGGAATGTTGTGAAATGGGAAAATTTTTAATAAAATACTGTTATGGAGTGGGTTGGAAACTTTAATGTGAAAATAACACTGACGTAGTTTTCCACGAAACACCAGAACACTATATACTGCACTCGCATTCTTCACCAACCAAGTTGTCATCATCTGTAAATGATTAAAACCAACCTTATGCTAAAACTGTATCCTATTTATACCGAAACTATTGTCACATTTTGATGAACCGTGACCCACTAACCAATAATGCGGGCTATTTAGGATAGGCCTTCTGTCACTATTCATACTATTTTTACACTTTGTGATTTCCAAGCTTTCGAATGCATCCAGCGGTGTAGTATTTGTTACGTTCCTAATTAATATTAAATTGCGAATATCTTTTATAGTTGCTTTCAAACGTATGTTGAGCAACACTAAACTTATCTGTTCTACCATATTTCAGATGGGCCATATGCTCTTTGAATCTAGTTTGAATTGATCGCCTAGTCTATCCAACATACTTTTGATTACAGTCTCTAAAGCTAATTTCGTAAATCCCCGACTTTTCGTTTGTTTCAATTTTGTCTCTTGGATTACCTAAAAGTTTTTGTGGTTTGTTTCCCGATGAATGGAACCACTGTCATACTTACATCTTTAGAAATCCTACCAATACCACAAGTGAATCGAGGATCGAATGAAATCAATACAAATTTCGGATTTTCTCTTTTATTTTGAAAGCTAGAAGAATTTCGAAGCGACTTTAAATTTTTGTTTCCTAATTATTTTATCAAATAAACTTACAGAATATCGCAGCTATATCCTTAATCAATGCCTTTTCTTTTTCAAACCTCTCCTTATTGAGGGGGAAGCTTCTGTAAGTTTAATTTATAAAATAAATAATAAACGAAAATTTAAAGTCGCTTCGAATTTCTTCGACCTTTCAAAATGAAAGCGAAACTCCGCAATTTGTATCGATTCCATTCGGTCTTCGAATCAGCCGTAATATTAGTAAGATTTTTTTAAAGATGTAGGTATGACAGTGATTCATTCATCGGGAAACAAACTACAACAACTTTGAAAAGTCGGGAGATTTACGAAATTAGCTGTAAGGACTTTAATCAAAAGTATGTTGGACAGACTAGACGATCAATTCAAACTAGATTCAAAGAACGTATGGCCCATGTCAAATATGATAGAAGAGATAAGTCTAGTGTTGACCAACATGCGTTTGAGAGCAACCATAAAATAGACATCAATAATTTAAGATTAGTTAGGAATGTAACAAATACTAGACAGCTGGATGCATTTAAAAGCTTGGAAATCACAAAATGTAAAAATAGTACGAATAGTGACAGATGTCCTATCCCAAATAGCCCGCTTTACTGATTAGTGGATCACGGTTCATAGGTATAAATGGGATACATTCTTAGCATAAGGTTAGTTTTAATCATTTCCAGATGATGCCAACTTAGTTGACGAAACGCGGGTCGAGTGCAGTATATAGTCTTTTGGTGTTTCGTGGAAAACTACGTTAGTATTAAAATACTGTTAGTCAGTTTTGCCACCCTTCTATTTAGCTAATTGCATTCGAACTAGGTAAGTATCCGAAAAATAATTCTGAATTCATAAAATACCTAACAGTGAAATGGTACCATATAGAAAGGTATGTTTCAAAAATATGTGCTGTAATTCGTAACTTACAAAATTATAATATACACCCGAAATATTGGATTTTGGTTGGATACAAAATTGAAAACAACTTTTTTTATTTAAAATTTAGTTCCAAAATTAAAGGTAAGGCTCTTGAGCGAATTTCAGGTTTTTGTAAGCACCCTGTATAAAAAAAACCTAAAGTTTCTCAAAGTGAGTCGTATTTTTAGAAACGCAATAACTTTTATGCAGAATAACTTTTTCTCGAAATGTAGAATATTTTAGCAATTTCACCTCTTGTAAACCTCATCCGCGGACATACTGTATATTTATTATAAATAAAATCGAGGCACATGCTTCAAATAAAACTTAACTGGATTTATTATATGGTAAATGGGTAGAGTAGAAGCAAAAACAGTGGAGTAATTACAAAATCTGCGCCCCTGCAAAAAAGTATTTACGGATATCCTCAAAATGAAAAAACGGAACTATTTTTCTTATTATATTGAAATTAAAAGATTAAATTTAAAAATATAACAAATAACTCACAGATTTATAACCAAATAAAAAACACGTTAAATTTTAACGATAATTAATTTTTTTCTGCAACCGTCTTTTTTGGTAAATTTGGTAGAGTGGCATACGGGATTTCATTACGAGTTCTGAAACTAGGCGTGAAAAGCAGCTTTTGGACGTGTAATGAACGATATTTTTCATTATACCTCTCTGAAAACAACAACACATAAAAATAAATAAATGTATATTCTGGAGAATACATTTAGAATAAAAATTTCAAATAAACGTCAAAAGCAATGCCAAACAAGCGTTGCTAAGGGAATGTCAATCACATGTTTTATTATGAAAGACAAAGTAGGCAGCCTCAATATTTTTATGACAGGTAATGTCATAAAAAAAACAAATATTGACTTAATAATTATAATATTTAGGCTAAAATGTAACAATTTAATGATGCAGAATGCAACACAGTGTGATATTAATTGAATTTATTTTATTTTATTGAATATTATGCTTATTTCCTAACTAAATAAATTGCTACTGTTGCGCTGAAAGTTATCACACGGACAATTTTTTTCTGCGCGGGCCCACGGAAGAGATGGATTATTTAAAAACTTTGAGAAAATAAGGTTCTTATTTAAAAAAAAAATTGCCATAGCAACTAAACCAAATCAAAAATAATAAGAACAAGGTCACATAATTAGTCAAATAACTTTCTTTCACGTCATTTTTATGATAGGCAATAACGACACAGTCATTCAGTTAATTTTCCCCACCCTAATAATGCTAATGCTAAAATATTAGCAGTCGTTAATCTCAGGTACGTCTTTTCATATAATTATTTATTATTCCTGATGACAACAAACTTTTACAGCAATAGTGACATGCTTTGGTATTTTTAAGATAAGGGACATGTAAAAACAATATTGAACTATTTTTATTGTTATAGATCAAATTAAAGAAGTATATAACAACTATTTTACTATTTTTGTACACATAAAAATAACATTAGTTTTACGATAATGACTAAAGTTGTAAATGGTACATTTTTTAGATAAAATACTCCCTATCAAAAATTAAAATCTTAACACATTTCATTTTATTTCCCAATGAATACATCAGTGTGATATCGACATATCCATCTCTATGTATTTAAGATTGATAAAGATAATTAAAACTGTTGGTCGATATAATTAAATACAGATAGAAAGGTGAGATTGTTGTTGAGTCAGCTTAGCATGGCGGCGCCACGAATATTTTTTCACGAAAAAAAAAATCTCGGCGAAATAGCAGATAAGAATTAACGATGCATAACTAAGAAAAAATTGTATATTAAAGCTTGGACTGAGAAATTAATAAAGCGACTTTTAACAGTCTGTCTATACCGACTGTGTGATTAAAGCTATTATGTAATTAAATTAGATTAGCTATAATTAATATTTCCACTTATTGTAAAATGAGATATTATGCGTTCATGCTATAAAAAAATACATAGAGTAACATAAACTTCATTGTATTTAAGGCAGATATGAATTTTGTTCAGAGGGCTCGATTTCTATTATTAATTTTTCTTAAAAACAATTCGATATAATTGAAACTGTCCATAATATTTATTATTCTATAGCCTAACTGCATGTACAGGATGGCGCAATATATATTACCCTATTTACTTAGCCTATAGCTTTTGAAATAAATGAAAAACGTCAATTTTATTATTTTAATTTTCATTTGGGCCTATAAATTTTGTCCATCAAGTGCGGACATAATGTCGACCAAATGATTGCCATTTTTCTCAAGACATCTTGCGTTATGTTGTCTATCTCCTCTCGAATGTTTTTCTTTAAGGCCCTTAAAGTTTGTGGCTTATTGGCGTACAGTAATGACTTCAAATAACTCCAAAGGGAGAAGTCTGGAACGGTCATCTTGGGCGATCTTGCCGGACACAGCACATCATGAAAACGGGAAATAAGACATTCTGGGAAAGTGTCCTCAAAAAATTAATTGTATCGCGTGCTGTGTGTGCGATAGCACCGTCCTGCTGGAATCACATGCCTTCCAATCCCAAGTCATCCAATTTGGGTATCAAAAAATTGCATTCTATCATGCTCGCCGTTGACAGTTACCGCGTTGCCGGTGGCGTCTTCAAAAAAATAGAGCCCAATCACCTTTTCAGCAGAAAAGCCTCAACAAAGATTAACTTTTTGGGGATGTAAAGGCGTCTGGAGCATAATTTGAAGGTTTGCAGTTCCCCAAAAGCAGATATTTCGTCTGTTCACATATCCAGATAGGTGCAAATCCTCTTCATTGTTTAACGTCATGTATGTCGAGTATTTTGTGCCACTATTATATATTACACAGTGTGTCCTGAAGTGGGTTGGAACCTTTGATGTGAAGTTAACATTGACACCATATATTGCACTCGACACGCATTTCACCTACCAAGTTGGCATCATCTGGAGATGATTAAAACTAATTTTACGCTAACAATGTAGCCTGTTTTTATCTAAAATCTTGTTACGGTTTGGTGAACCGTGACTCACTAACCAATAGAGCGGACTATATGGGATTAGCCCTTGGTCATTATTCGTAGTATTTTTACACTTTCTAATATCCAAACTTTCGAATGCATCCAGCTGTCCAATCTTTGTAACATTCCTAATTAATCTTAAATTGCTACTATCTGTTTTATCGTTCTTCTCAAACGTATGTTGGGCAACACTAGAATTATCTGCTCTCTCATATGTGAGATGAGCCATATGCTCCTTGAAAATAGATTGAATTAATCGTCTAGTTTGTCCAACATACTTCTGATTACAGTCCTTACAGCTAATTTCATAAGTCTCAGACTTTTCGTTTGTTTCAAATTTGTATTTTTGCTTGCCTATAAGTTGTAGTTTATTTTGCGGCGATTGAACCACTGCACAGTGGTTCCCCGTCCATAGTAAGGTACGATAAAAATATGAAATACATGATTGGTATGTTTTTATGATTAGGGCAAAAGCAAATTTGCATAATAAATCTTTATTAAAATAAAAAAACAACATACAATATACACGAAATGATTATTTAGACATTAAATAAATTTGGAATAATAGGCTGTTACTATGAGATACAATTATCTATTAATATTAATGAAATTTTAACAGAATTAAGTTAAATTATGGATTACCCTGTTTCCGTTCTCAAAACTAAGAAAATGTCTTTGATAAAAAACTGTATTTTTTATTAATGTCAAAGATGATAGTTTTCTGTTTATATATTTCCATTGACACGTGAGACATTATGTAATGTACAGAGTAATTATTGGACACATACTTATCACCGTGCAACAAAATAATGGCGGAATCAAAGTTTTTTCTTGTATTTATTACTTTCTTTTTGCAAAAAATTTTGCAAAATCCCACTTAAAAATGTGACTGCTAATCCACACGTGTGTTCACATATTTTTGATTTTTCAAATTCTCCTTTCTTAGCGTAATTCGTGTGCGGTAAATTTAATGTCGGTGAGTCATCTAGACCTTTCAATGTATGTCTAGCTGAACACAATAATTATACTAGGAGGAGAGAATTTGAAAAATCAAAAATATGTGAACACGCCTGAAATAGCAATCATATTCACATATCCTCTCCATGTCAGTTTTTTTTTTTTGGAATATTTAAGCCAAATATTAAAAACGTACATGCGTGGACTAATGGCCTGCACATAACAAAAAAAATCTAATTACTACAAGTAAACCAACAATCAAACTACATGCAATAACTTGTAAAGACATCATGTGTAGCATGCGCGTAGGCATTTACTATGTAACGTGTACCCACACGTAGCACTTAAATTACTCGAAAAGTTGAAAGAAGTTGAAAAAATCGTTCAAAATTTTAATAAAAGTAAGGTATGAGCCACCTATAGCACAAAATTTGTTTCGGACCAATAAACGACAAGTAACTAAAACTCTAATACAACTTGTGAAGTATTTAAAAAAACACAAAAAACCGCATGTCGTAGCAGTCACACTACAACTACAATGACCCAATAGGAACATGTTTTATTATAAGTGTTGTACACACATTGCTCTTGAATCTCCATTTGTAAAACACTTGACACAAACACCTAATTTCTGAGAAAAAATTGGAGAACAATTAGGTTCCACTAACGTGAGTGGCTGACAAACAATATTTCAAACAAAGCTCGATGTCACGCAATTACAAAAAAGCTTACTTTATGTCGCTCTATACTGAACTAGGCAAGACAAGCCGGAATAACCTCTATAAAATTGATAATGCTAATGAGGCTGTGGATTACTTATACTTTGTTATCAATAACAACGTATCTAAATTTGTACCAATGACATATTCTTCAAAAAAAAAAAGAAGAGAAATAGATATAAGACGTAAAGAGGTGGCTTCTCTCATTTATAAAAAATCTAATAATTCTGCTGATCAAGAAGAGTTAAAATTTTTAAGAAACAAAATCAAGAAAGACATTGACGCGTCTTATAAAAATTACTTACATTCCCTCGAAGATAAATTAGTATCTGACCCAAATGACTTCTGGACATATGTTAACAATAAAAAAGGAATCAAGTTCATTACCCAACACCATGACCAACAACAGTATCCTTTGAGTAGTGGTGTGAGGTATGTGAAACTTCTCATATGGTCCAAATGCTACTATCCGACCGACATCATCTCTGTGGCGGATAGCGACTTGCGAAGCAAGTACCGAGAGCGGCAACCTCTAGCTCAGGTTGATTAAACTACTGTTATTAAATATGATTTGAACGAAACAATCACACAGCGGGCAAATACCCCGACGTGCATTGGATTATACCTTCAAATCATGATAGATCGGTAGCCAATATCATGATTTGAAGGTATAATCCAATGCAGTTCGGGGTATTTGCCCGCTGAGTAGTTGTTTCGTTCAAATCATATTTAATGACAGTAGTTTAGTCCACCTGGGCTAGAGGTCGCCGCTCTCGGTACTTGCTTCGCAAGTCGCTATCCGCCACAGAGACATGATGACGGTCTGATAGTAACATTTGGACCATATGAGAAGTTTCACATACCTCTCACCACTACTCAATTTACCTTAGTCAGTATATGACTAGCAGATTGGCCACTATCATTTGTCTGTTCCATAACCTAAGGCATACTGAGGAGAACTAATAAGTTCGAAACCGGTCTATGTCTGGTTATGAATTGACAAATGATATTGGCAACCGATCTATCATGATTTGAAGGTATAATCCAATGCAGCTCGGGGTATTTGCCCGCTGAGTAGTTGTTTCGTTTAAATCATATTTAATAACAGTATCCTTGACAATCCGGATGATATTGCCAATTCATTTGCTCATAACTTTGGCTCCTCCTATATTCTGTCAGGTCATAATGTAGACTATTCTTCAGACACAAGCGATAAAATTAACATTACATTTACAACGATAATTGAACAGGCTGTGATAAAAGCCTTTAAGAAAATTAAGCCGAAATTTACTGCAGGTCCTGATGGCCTGCCAGCGTTTTTAAAAAGACTGTTCAAGCGTATTAGCTTCACCACTCTTTCATATTTTTAACCTAGGTTTACAAATAAATACATTTCCTGGGGGAAAGTCTCAACAATTTGCCCAATTCACAAAAATGGCATTGAATCTGATATACAAAACTACTGCGCTATAACGATTAAGTATAAATAATTCTGGTAAGGTATTCCAAATTGGATAAAGCGTGTTATGTAAGAACATAACACGCTTTATCCGCAAGTCCATCGAAGCTTCTATATCAATAAACATGGATTTATCTCACAACATTCCACAACTACGAACCTACTTTGCATAACACTGTATTCCTTGGGCTGTAACTTATAATTAATTAATTTTTTTGAATCCTATCTTCGTAACAGAAATCAATTTGTACAATACCAGGGTCATCATAGATCTATGAAATTTATATCTCAATCAGGCGTTCCACAGGGTTCGGTATTAGGCCCCTTATTGTTTATTATATTCATAAATGATATCGTACTTGACCTCCAATGTCCATCTCTCTTATATGCTGATGACTTGAAAATTTACCATAATATTGATAGTATATCCCACTGTAGTAAATTAAATTACAAGCAGATTTAAATACACTCAATAACTGGTGCAGCAAATATAGATTATCTCCAAATACCAGTAAATTCAATATGGTTTCGTTTACCAGAAAGTTAAACAAGTTACAATTCGATTACGATATTAACGGTACTACACTGGAAAGTTGAGACAACATTACAGATCTAGGGGTCATTTTTGATGTCCAGCTGCCTTTTAGGGAGCATACAAATAACATTGTATGGTCTTCCTTTAAAATGCTTGGTTTTATCATGCGCAACTCTCACGATTTTCATAATACGATTACACTAAAAACTTTATACAACACGCTGGTACGACCTAGGCTTGAGTATGCAAGTGTAGTTTCGGACCCATGATGAGACCATATTAATAATATTGAAGATATTTAAAGAAAGTTTTCTGTCATTTAAAATTACCCTATGTATCCCCTGTGGGTTATGATCAGCTATTGTTCCTAAATCGTACTCATACAGTTCTATGAAGCAACGTAGGGACATGCAAAGTGTTATACTTTTATTTAAACTTTTGAACAATCTGATAGACTGTCCACAATTATTGGAAAAAATTAATTTTAGGGCACGCACTAGGCCAACTAGACCCACACCTCTATTTTATGTACTAAATGCGTACATAAATATTTTAATGTTGTCTTCATTATATGTTATGTGCCGTAATTATCAAGTTATTGAAATATATATTTTTAATAGCAAACTAAGTCAAATTAAGTCAAAATTCTGTTAGCTAATTGTTTGTTTTATTATATTAATTTCATATGATTTATATGTTGTATACATATGTATATACATGAATCATGTTAGTACTCTATTTCTAGCCCTAAAAAGGACCGAATGCAATTTTAAAATTGTAATTGATTTATAGTTCCATGAAGCTTAGACCTAGTAGGTGTTATGACGATAAGAAAATATGAGGAATATTGACATAACTTTTTTGTTTTTGGCATATGGGAGGAACCACTGTGCACTGTCGTATTTATATCTTTAAAAATCTTACCAATACCACTGGTGAATCGTGGATCGTATGGAATCGATCAAACCTCGGGATTCCTCTTTCATTTTGAAATGTCAAGGGGTTTCGAAGTGTCTCCTTATATTTAGGTTTCCTAATTATTTTATCAATTAAACTTTCAGAATATCCATTACTTACAGCTATATCGTTAATCAATGCCTCTTTTTTTTCAAACCTCTCTTTATTGAGGGGGATGTTTAATACGCGATGAACAGGAAATGAAAACTTACCAAAAATACACCTGAAAAATGGTGGTTTTATTTAATAAATATTTAAAAAAATAGTCTCTATTTTATTACATCCTGGTGTGTCTATGGAATGACAAAAACATATATTTGACAAATAAGACTTAATTAGTAGGTAGTATACATGATATAGAAACACTCTCTATTAACTAATCTTTATTAATATATTGTCTACAATTTTTTTTAATTTAACTTTTTTATCAATTAATTTTTAACAAAGCCGCGAAAGTTGCTTATATTTTTTACTTCCCTTACTATTGAGTTTAATGGATTAAATCGGTACCGACAGAGTTCAAGTTCACTCGACAAAAGAAATATGTTTCTAGATATATTCTTCTACTATTATTTAAAAATCGAACTAAAAATTAATCGCATTATGATTAGATTTCCTCCATTAATTTCTTAAGATGTCCCTTAGACTTATTAACTGTTTATGTAGATACGGTTAGCCTTACAACTAATGGTACTCGTATAATACCATATCATTATCCTATGCACATTGAAATGTCAACTTTTATTATCATAAATTAAAATGATTAGATACAGCTTGTACAAATATTTTTTATATGTTAATTTTTATCTATTCGCATAATTACACAGTATTTTCACCTCATAATTTGATTAAACTCTATATTTAATGAAACTATTACCTATACCGTTCGACAATTGTATTAGTTTCACATTAGTTATCTGAACAAAAATAAGAAACTAGTTTAGTTATTTAAACTGATTGTTTAAACTGGTTGTTTAAACTGAAAGATATACTTAATTATTCCCATAATATAAACATTTACATTTTAGAATTAAGTTAAATAAAATTCTGCCGCGTAAAAATTTTCTATCTACGATTTTAAATTAAAAAAAAAAAAAAAGATTTCGTTTAAGCCTGCTCGAGATATTTTAGATATACAAAAATTCATATACAGGGTGATTCCGTTTTTAATCCCAAACCTTACGATAGAATCAGGGTCTGAAACTGAGAATAAAATTTCATATTATCTTGTGCTCTAAAATGCTATTTTTAATGTATACATTTAACATTAAAAATATTATAGCAAACAATATTTGGTGTCTCTTTGACTTTAAAAATGAACAAAATTATGAAAAATATTTAAGACACTTTCTTAAAAATAATTTTTGAAAATATTTAAGATAAAGAGTATTGGAATACCTTTTTAAAAAAGTATTTTGAGTACAAGATGCTTTATAGAAAAATATATTTTATTCAAATGCTAAATACTTTTCAATGTATTACAATTCTAGCATATAATTGCAATTATACTCACAATTATATCAATAAAATAATAAAGAAATTTCAATTAGATAGAGAATATTTTATTAAAATAACGTATTTATTTCCATGGCTATCGTCCAAGATAATTTTTTCTATCACACATTACAACACGCTGTTACCCTTAGCATAGTCAGCAAGCTAATCTAGTTGACTAGATAATACGAGTCTGTCGAATGAAAAATAGTAGTTTATTTCAAACTTATTTGTAACATAGAAAACGTCGACTTCTTTGATCTCTTTACCGCGGTCAAAGAATTCGACGATTTTTTACATGCAAATAAGTTTAAAATAAACTATAGGTTATTCCTACTAATAATCTCAAATTTAATACTGAAGTTTGATAGTTCAAGGTGACTAAATACAGTTCAAGGTCTTTTAGACTAACCAATCATATTGCGAATTGAAATTCGGTACCGTTTCGGATTGTTAGTAGGAACAAACCTTATATTATTATTCAATTTAAAAGGTTGAAGTTTACGACTGTCGCAAATCACCTTAGTGAATAATATCCAGTACATATGAGTAGAATACTATACTTTATCCACAACTATTAAATAATAATAATTTTTGGTACAATATAAATTCTAACAAACTTTGACGTCTCAAATCAATAGTAATTCCGCGTTTTGACTGACATGTCATGGAATATTCGATGAAATTTCAATAAAAGATATCAGAACCATAATAATGGATAGTATTATTCTTGAGAAAATGCATCGATCGATATAGGGAAAAGTACGCACCAGTTGAAAATTTAAGGAGACACTAACGGTGGTATGATCAATCCAACTAAAATAATTACAAGCATCTGGCACTTTCGGTTATATCGGAAGTCGATACCAACTTGCTTATTTTAAATGGAATATCCTACATAATTTAGGGTTTTCGAAAAGAGCATAAAATTCTGAGTTAAAAACATGTAGAATACCCTATGCCTAAACCCAGCCGTTTCAGAGATATTCGACATTTTAAAAAATTTTGACAGGTGTAATGGTTTACAATAACCTTTATAACTTTCTTCGTGTAAAAGATACTCATTTGCTTTTTTGCATGCAGAGAAAGACCATAAGGTGAGCTACGCTATACAGTTTAAAGAAATTTCATAATAGTATACCAAGTGTTCCATTTTTGACGTTACATTTTCTATTAAAATGGGGGGGGGGGTGTTCCATCAAAAAATATCGTTGACGTCAAACGGAAACAGTGATTCTGATAACCAAAAAAAATAAAGGATAACGTGCTGAATTGAAATTAAAAATCGACTTGTCTGAGGATTTTTCTAAATATTTTTGTTTTAAGAAATAATGAATTACAAACACACTGTATATAGCTAGCTATGGTCTTAGTTAAACATTCAGCCACAATCTATGTAAAGAATTCCACAGACGGCACATTATGCATTGTGTTTTATTCACCTCGGAAGAAAAATGTACCGTGTGTGATTAAAATGTGTGCATTTTATTTGCGATCTCGGACACGCTTGAATTTAAAATTAAACTTTTAACCGCGAGAAAAATGTGCAGTAACATGTGTCATATGTTGATATTGCACTTGTTACTTATTACTTCTAGTTTTCTGATTGCAATCATTTATTTTTTGTTATTGTTATAATATTGTACACATATAACCGATTCTCGGATTTGCAGTAAAAAGTTTATGACTGAATTTATTAAATTTATATAGGGTAAATGTTTCCTACGTAATAATTAATCTTTTGATCATTTGGATTTATATTGTACACGTTTTTTCTTTTAGCTGCTATAGCAATAAATGCACCAACAGGGGCGATATTTGAATCAGTATATTTCTCGGTACGGTCACTAGTAACTGGAGAACTGACTAATCATTACGTGCAAAATTTGCAGCAAAATGTGCTGTCTGTGAGACAAGTAAACACATTTTACCTGAAGCTAAAATTAGTGAGTAAAACGTGTGTGCAAAATATACCCTGTATGAGGCCTTTTAATACAGAGCATAATAGGGAACTTGCCTATAATTTTAAAAATAAAAATAATACTAAAAAACATAGCGTAAGTAACATTGTAATAAAACGTGTACTTCACAAAAAAAATAAGATTTCTAATTCCACGCTATCAGTATGGAGGATCTAAACAGCGATAAAATTGAAGTGGTACGGAACGAGCTACTATTGACTGTGACGTCACACCCTACAATATTCGGTAGTCGTCGCGCCGGGAAGCAACACAATCAGATGTTTTACCGGTGTTATTAGACTGTGGTAGATTTGTTAGAGACTGTTCTGATATAAATATATAATTGTGTTTTATAGTACCATTTATTGTAGTTGTACAGATATTTTAAAATGACTGATCAAGGTTTTTCAAAGGGCCAATCTGATAATTTGCCTACAGTGGATATGTTTATGGTGGCATCTTTTATACAAAATAGTGAAAGTTTTTCCCTTGGAGAGATCCGCGGGGTCAAGGCAGAGAAGTATGTATTTTTTTAGCTTTTAGTAATAATTTATAAACATAAAATAGTTATGACTTGATCACGGAATAAAAAAGAAATAACTACAAAATGCTTAGTCGCAACTAAGCATTTTTAGCAGACTTAGTCTTATGTTTGAAAGAATTTAGATATTCTAAAGCATAGAGAAATATTCTACGTTTTTTTTTGCATTCATTTCATTTAGAATAAATCGGAACCGTCATGGCTTAAATGGAAAATTAAAAATTATATTATAAGAAATGTTGACGATTGAAATGTCACTTATTTGGTATCGATGGATTCAGAAAATTATGCAGAATTCAAAATTCAAAATTTTAGTAGCACATTGAAAATTGCAACAATCTGTAGATTCATATTTTTAAATAAAATGTCCTATAACTTTTTTATTTACTACTTGATTTTTTTTAAAACAATGGGGTTCTTCCTCTAGCTAACACTAACTTATAGCCCAAATTTCAATTCGATCGGATTTTTCTTTCTGTAGTTATCGTGCTTACAAGAAACGTGATGGACGGACAGATGGACAGACGGACAGACGGACATTTTGAAAGTTATTCAGAATTCGATGACGAACAAAATGATTTTTTCTCTGCGAGCGATGTTAACGATTTTAAGCCGGGTACTCATATGCGCTCCGTATCTGTATTTGTATCATGTATTGTAACGGATACTGTAACAAAATTTTGAATGTGTACGTCTTGCGTTCCATGTTCGCGAACTTACTAAGAACATGAAGAGCGATCCGAGCGCCTGTCGGTAAACGCCGCGAACACAAAGAGGAACGGTCCAGTGTTGTGGACGGTTCGTAGCTGGAACGCAAGTCAGTACGTGTCAGTGTTCCGATCATGTATCGAAACACTGCATGTTTCCAAAACCTTCGTGGACGTTTGTAATCGTCTATTATTGTGTGTACGAGTATATAAGCACCACTTGCTATCATCAGACGGGATACTTCTGGAGACGACATGTTGCTGTGAACTTGCTTCGAACACTGCGGGTCAAGATGATCGCAGGTCGTTACGTCGACTATTCGTCTAGGCGTACATACAGCGAACTGATACTGTAACTGTTACAATACATGATACAGATACAGATACGGAGCGCATATGAGTACCCGGCTTTAGAAATGTCCCGATCAAATGCAATATACTCTTCGTAATCGTATTTGCGAAGAGTATAATAATAAATAGCTGTTTACTTTTGCACCAGGAAATTACCTTTACTTAGTATCACTAAATTACATTCTATCTACTAATCTTATTTTCTAACATTGTATACATATCCTTTCTTTAATCCTACCATAACTAAAGTTCAATAATTCGGAATTCGGAATATTTTATTGCCCGGTTGCGAAAAACTAGTAGACACATATAGTATTTAATAATGTACTTACATTAAAATGATCTTCACACACATGTAGAGACTTATTGCTCTGTGAAATGTCTTTTTCATTTCTTCTACATGCTTTTAGCCATTTTTATTGACGAATCTTATCTTCTGGCAATATTATAAACATTTTATCTGGCACTTTCACTGTAGTATTCTTACACAACGGTACAATGCAATATTTAAAATAAGAAGTTTTTGTTTCCATTTTAAGTATACACTTCAAATTTATGGAGATGCTGGTATTTTTACGGCTAAATGAACTATGAAATCAAGCGCTCGAGTGCTGGGATCTCCGGCGTCGCATGTAAATTGTAGGGTGTGACGTCACGACTACTCCCGCGCTTTTGAACCTGTTTGAAACGAGTCGCTCGCGCGCGAAACTTTTAATAATTTATAACAAATTTATTATTGGGAATTAAGGCATCATATTTTGCATATCTTGTTTTTTTAATATTGTAGAACATTTTTATGAAGTAAAAAAAAGTGCAAGTTCCCTATTTGGCCTGTAAATTCCTTCTAAAAGTCAATGAAATATTTCCTCGAACACCTTGTACATGGTAAAATATATCTGGCTAGGAAACATAAATAATTTTTTCTTCTAAACGCTTTTTAGGACTATAAATGACGATAATAGGTGCAAGTAAACAAGCCTATTTAATTGGTTTCACGCTTTCGCGGAATTAGTTATTTACGCCAGCGTATCAGGTGATGTTGCAAATAAAATATGCATTAATAATAAGGAAGGTATAATATAAAGTGTAGTTAATAATATAAAAAGGAAGTTTAACCAATAAATATGTCTTAATGTCACCTGTCTCTGGCCGTATATGTAACCAATATTACGTGTTAGCATGCACACCCACATGTATGTAATTAACAAAATTTATTGGCTGTTCTGTAATTAAATGTGTTGATCATATTCAACAAAGACCTTCTACGTGAAAAAATATACTTTGCATTAAGCAGTAGAGGGGTTTTGCATGCAATGAATGCTGAAAATTTGTACTCGGAAAAAATAATAGTACACTGGATTTGTAGTCATGTATAGTAATCCAAGGTAGCGATAAATGACGTCAATTCCAGAGCTAACGCAAGGTGATATGCCACCGCGTAAATATGTTCTTGCATATATGACAAAATGTCTTACAACCACAAGGGGTTATTCTGACGAGTTTGAAAACATCCAAAGTTAATGCGAAGAGGGCTGACAATATTGGTGAATTTAACACTAACACACATATGTCCACGGGCGTTCTTCTATAGGGTCTTTTTTTAATATTCTTAAAAAAATATATTAAAGTTTCTAGTTCATTCAATGCACAATACTATTGAAATATCGAGCCTCTACATTCATATTCATTACATTATTCATTTATAGAATTTAAAAATCTTGGGTTAATCCACAACTTGTCCTCAAAGCTAGCTACGGACCGAATTTACAACGAATTAAAGTGAAATAGACTTATGCACGAATCATCAGAAAGCAAAAAGAGACAGAAAACACTGGTGGGGACAATGTCCCTGACACATTTACGGAAACGGTAACGCACGAAGTTCGCTAGTAGAGCAGTCTTGATGCTGACTAGGTACGCGTTGGTCGGTAAATTTTTGTCACGTTGTTTTTAATGTTTTTATTTGTGAACATTTTATTAGTAAATCTCTACTTGACGTGAAATTAAGTAAAACAGTGTTTTTTGGTGTTTACTATTAAATATGAGTGTTGTACAAAATATATTAAAACTGAAAGATGGACAGGTTGGCTTATGAAGACCGAGTGAAATTCAAACGTGGTGGCCATCCAAAACTTAATATGACGATAAAGCAAACATCTCTTGATAAGAAAAAAGAAGTTAATAGGTATTTTTCGAAATTCAGTGTACGAATTACCCGAGTGGATTTGCGGATGCGAGGTAAAAAATTCATTTTTTTGTTTCCCATGCCTGTTATTTGGTGATGATCCTGATTCTATATGGTCCAAAATAGGTGTAACTGACTTGAAACATTTAAAAATAAAAGTACAGAAACATTGGCTCACATCAAGTTATATGAATAACTGTTGTAGTCTAGCAACACTTGGTACAGTTGATATTAGAATGCAGTTAGCAGTGCCCATAGAAAAAGTTTAAAAGCTTACAACGAAAACGTTTCTAAAAATAAATATATTTTATATAAAATAATAGATAGTTCCGATAAAGTACAAGTAGTTTTTGTATTTAGATACGTTTTAGACGGTGTTGTATGTGAGAGATTTTGGAAATTTATTCAGCCTCAAGGAACGACATCGCAGCATTTGACAGATGTAATTTTAAAAGAGTTAGAATGTCTGAAAATTAATGAAAGTCCTGAAAAATTGATAGCACAAAATTACGATGGAGCATCAGTAATGAGTGGTGCTTTTGGAGGTGTACAAGTCAAAATTAAAAGAAAGTTATCCTTCAGCAAATTTTATTCATTGTTACGCTCATCAACTAAATTTAATTTTACAAAAAGCATCAAGTCAGGATAAAAGCATAAAATTTTTTTTGCTAATTTACATAGCTTTTCTTCATTCTTTGGAAAATCGCCAAAAAGAACAGTCGTGTTAGATAATGTTGTTAAGGTGAGATTACCTAAAGCGGCTCCAACACGATGGAATTTTAATACAAAGTGCATAGAGGCTGTTTATACCTATCGAACAGAATTATTAGATTGTTTAGAAAAAATCATTGATAATGAATCAGAAAACAACACCCTAAACCAAGCTATTGGTTTAAAAAACTACTTACAAAATGAACATTTTCTTTACTGGTTAAATTTTTTTCATTTAGTTCTTTCTTTCAACAATTTTCCTGGATAATAATTCGAAAAACTTTTTGTTTGTCAATTCATCCCACATAATTAGGAATAAAATTAATTCAGCGAAATGTACGTGATATTATCATAAGGAATTTCAACATTACAAAACCTACCTTAGCGAAAGGCAGACTGAGATTTTTATATTTTTAATACCTACTAACTGTAGATGAACATCACTTAATGGCTCTTGTAGGAGGGAGTACTTAGTCAATACGACATAAATATTTTTTCTTAATGTCGTTTCTGCCCATTAATACACTTTTACAAAATATGAAGACACTAGCTTAAAAATTAGACAGTATTAATTATTTTTTATTTAAAGCGGTACCAAACAACATAAGAATCCCATATAAAAGAAACATAAAACAGACCACATAAGTTAGACAATCCCCAAATCCAAAGACTAAGATGCACGCGCGGGAGTTCCACAATTGAAAAACACTCGAAGCCGAAATTTGAACCCGGGAGTCAGCACACAGTAAACTATGTTTGTCACATAACTATCTAGCAGCTGGATAGACTACCTAGTCACACTTGCCATCTCACGCTCTAGCCAGCTTCTCCACCGAGACGGTTAATAGTAATAATACTAAAAACAATACATAAATAAGATGCAAAGTCGTAAACCTCTTACTTTGTTTAATTGAAGATTACATGAAGTTGCCACACACTTCTTGGTAATTTATAAATTTGTATCAAGCAAATAGAAGTGATTATTAAGCCTGGCCAAGGTCATTAATTCTACAGAGACGTACTGGGTATGCATCATATCATAATACTTGAATAAGTACAATAATAAAAACAAATATTTTTATATAGTGTGATGTATGTTTTTGTACTATTTCGTTTGCTTTAAATTCTTTTTTTTATGTATTCTCTTATATTTTGTAAGCTTAGTGCTGCACATTATTAAAACTGTTAAATGACGTTCACACATGTACATTGTATATCTAAGTGATAACTAATAATAAATAAATAAATAAATAAAATAAATGGAAATAAATGTTATTAATACTGGTACACTTTATAAAAATATGTACAAAACTCACCTTCTTAAACAGATTTATGAAGTAGCTTGGTTGTCGTTATCACAAACTGGAGCACTTCTACGGATGTAATACAGGCATAAGTAAAACAATCTGTGAACTCACTTAACGCAGCTGTAGATGCACCATCATAAATTTGTCTTAATTTGGTGAAATCAGGATCTTTCCGTAATACACTCTGGAATTTTTCAATAACGGGCTTATGTTTTGCGTCGTTTTATAGTCTGTAGCTGTGTATTTACGTCGTCCACTATTTGCAGCGAGTCCACGAACGACAACGAAGTAATTTGCAATTTTTCTATTGCGTCGTGTATGTAGTCCTCTATAATTGTTATAAATAGTTTTTAAATCTGTTTCAAGGGAAACATCTTGAAAGCTTGTCTGGCTTTCCTTAATAGCTGCAGCCTCGTTAGGGTTGAACTGTAGTAGCACAGCTTATTTGTTGAAAATATTCAGCATAATAAAAACCTGCCTTCAACCACGTTCCCCAACGTGTAAGAATCGGCTCTGGTGGTTCCGGAATACCAGGACACAGTGTGTGAAATGCTCGAAGCCGTTTAGGAGATTTGAGAAATACTTTTTTTGTATTTGCTATAAATGCATCTACCTCTGGAAAACATTTTCGAATCGTTTCTGTTACAAGATGTGAATACATGCATTTTACACGTAACATGTAAAAACCTATAATCGTCTCTTTGAAGAAAACGGCCCACCAAACACGTTGTCGCAGCACCGTCTTTCACAAACATCAACACTTAACTTGTTGACAGTTCAAATTTTTCGAAAGTCTCCAACACCACCCGCGTAATTGTTTCGCCAGTACACTTATTTATTCTTTTGCTAACTAGTAAAAGTGGGAAATGTTGATTTAACAGGGTCGAGTACACGTATTATAACTTTTAAAATAGAATTTTTTTACAATCTGTCGTCTCGTCAACACATAACCACAGCCGTTTATTTTTTAATGCACATTTAATCCTATTTACATTGTCTTCACGAACACTT
This sequence comes from Rhamnusium bicolor, assembly GCA_029963845.1. Lineage (NCBI taxonomy): Eukaryota > Metazoa > Arthropoda > Insecta > Coleoptera > Cerambycidae > Rhamnusium > Rhamnusium bicolor. The sequence goes on along the minus strand of JANEYF010004321.1, from coordinate 513 downwards.
GGTACATATCTACGTAACGATGAACGACTTGGTAAATTCACCTGAGATTTATATTTATTCCAGAACTCCCAAAATGCTGGTTTATCCAATATCACCAGGGGAACATCACAGGCAATTAACATTAATAGTAAATCAAACATAAACTAGGGGTTCAAAGAAGGCACGCCATTTTTTTATTTTTATGCCGGTTACTATTGACATGAATTTTGCAGCCGTATTTATTCCAGCACATTAAGTCTTGATCACAAACATTACAAATTATTTTACATCCATCATAGAATAAATCTGGAAATTCACTGATAAATTTATTCACTTTATCAGCGTACGGTCGGTTTTCTAATCTTTACGCTCAACATTATTTATTATTTATTAGTACCTTATGCATCGACCGACAGATAACAACTGAAGTGTGTCGTGTCATCGTCATCGTAAACAAGCGCGCGATTGCATTGGTATTGCGCTCATGACCCTGAATCTACCATCGCTTGGCCAGGCTTAGTGATTATGCTTTAA